>CM053788.1:410139148-410739148 GCA_028749045.1 Cupressus sempervirens | reverse complement strand
TCTATGTATCCTACAATTGTGGAATTCCATGAAAGCACAATTTTTTGAGGTATTTTGTGAAATAGGTCATGTGCCTTGTCTATACACCTATATTTTGCAGACCTGTCTATAAGAGCATTCAAAGAAACAACATCACATACAAACCCAACTTGGATTATGTGTTGATGGAATTTCATACCCTATTCAAAAACTCTTTATTTAGCACACAAATCATCTACTACTGCATCCTCTAACATCTCCATAGAACTTGGGTTATGGGTACAAGACAATACTATAAAAAATAAATTGTTTTTTTTCCATCGCTAAATTTAACCGAGAAATAACTAGTGACTAGTGTTTTTAGGGTATCAAGTAGTTTCCTAATGTCTATTAGTTTTATGGTCATTATTGTTCCACAGTAAAATGCATAGTCTAATTTAGGTCTTAATTTAGTAGATTTTATTTTTTGGAGCATGATAAGAAAAAAAGCTGTCTATTTCAAAAAATCTCACCATTTCTACTAATCATTTCTGCTTATAATATAATTGCATCAAGTTCCATTTAGCCCATACAGAGCCTAGAAAGGTTTAATGCCTTAGATGCAAGTAAAGATATATTAAAATTAATACAATTCTAAAAATTCCATTGTCTAGCACATATCAATGGCTCCTTAAATCTAGATGCATGGGTAGGTTTTCATCAACCCTTGACCCCCTTGGTCATGTATTCCTTTTACACATGTATGATTGCAACATGGTCTATATAAACTATACAATTGAATGCATTTTTTATCATAAAAGTTGCAAATTACAAGGAAAATATTTTCATTCTTACAAGGATCTTTAAAGATGGGACTTACAGTTAAGTATTACGTCCCTAGGAGAAAAGATCAGCTAATATTTTGAAATTTGTTGGCAGATCGGTTGTAATTGCAGATGAAAAGCTGCCAATAATACAAAATAAGAAACCTCAAAAATTGGGGTGTCCCCTGACTGTATAGATTAGAATACACATTTATGGAAGAATATAAATAGATTGATGTATAGTATTGACCTTTTGGAAGTGTTGAAGTGGAAAGGAAATATGAGTTGCCTAATATTTACTCAAAAATGGGTCAATTAGTTTTGTCTAAAATTTAGCTCTACATGGTTTCTCTTGCAACAAAGTTGTGGACATCAAGCACTAGGTTCGCATGTAAATGGAGTCATCCCATTTAGTTTGTTAATTTTTCATATATTTTAAGAATATTTCTTTTATTGAAGGGGAATTGAAGTACATAAATTTATTTATTTTTCCTAGATGGGATAGATTCAAACTTATTGGAATGGATTGGAAAACTCTACATAATAAAATTCACAAATTAAAATCTCACTTACATGGGTTGTGGAAATCTAATAGATCTGATGAGTTTGCTAGACAAACATATACCAAAAGTTGTTTACCGAAGTCAATATGATAGGTAATAGAAGTTATATGATAAAATGAAGAATTTGATGTAATGCTATTTGTTATAAATAAGCTTCAATAATTATAATTATGTGAATTGTAATTTATAATACTAACTACTATTAATTAATTAACACTTATAAATAAAAATATATAAGGACTTGTATATAAATTTTTTTATATGTAAGTATTTTCATTAATTTTCTTATTTTATTAAAGACGTGTATTTTACTTTTAATCACTTTAGTCACCAAAGTTTAAGATGTTTCTTATTTGCGATCAATTTTTAAAATATTTCACTAGTTAATTATTGAAGGATATAAAAAGTAGTGTCTAGAAGAGTGAAATAATAATTATATAATAAAACTACATGAAATGATATACACGCAATCATAAAAATAAAGGGCATATCATTGTATATGTAATTCAAAATATAAGTGCAAATAGAAATGTTGCAGTTATTTTATATTGAATGTCTCTAAACTACACTCCATATTATTTTAAATTAGATCGTATCAACTATACTTTCAAATATTTATAAAATTTCCACAAACAGTTCCCTCCCATAAAGGGTGTGTATCAAAGTTAATATATTTCCATATAGAGTTTTGTCTCATTTGTATGTCTTTACATAAGTATGTGCCTATTTAGCATACATGTGTGTGTGTGTGTGTGTGTGTGTGTGTGTATGTGTGTGTGTGTGTGTGTGTGTGTGTGTGTTTATGTATCTATGTGTATATGTTTATATATACATGTATACATACATATATTTATGCACATACAAACATAAATTAGAAAATAATGATAAATAGATATTATGTGCAAACCTCTCACATAATTTTATAAATATATCTTTAATAAAATATAAGATAATCTTCTTAAATTTTCAAAAAGTTGAAAAAAATCAATGATATTTTGAGAAAATTATAACTTAAAAAAAAAATTTTATAATAAGATATAAAAGTCACTTTTTATTAAATAGGTGTGGAAGGGCCTCGCCTCATTCAAATTTGATCAAAATATCAAAACTATAATTGGAGTTGATCTAGTTTTAGAAAGAGAAATTCAAACCACCCAATCTAGAAGCAACATAGCTACAGATTACTTAAAGCAAATCAAATGAATCAAATATTATTTTCAAAATATAGTCAAAATAAAAAATTGTTCACCTTTAATCAAGATCAAATTAGTTAGGATCAAGAGTACACCCAATAGATATATGTTTTTTTCAATAAGAATGAATGATTCTTTTGCTTTCTATGAATGACTCCAGAGGGAAAAATATCTATCTTTGAGGGAGTAAAGGGTGTAGTGATACTTGGTCCATAAGAACCAAAGTAAGTGAGTTAGGTAAACCAACATCCCTAAAAAGGAAACCTCTAGTATAGAGAGGAGTCTTAAACTATTATAATATAAGGCTTGTACATGAGTAGGCACCCAAAGGAGCTAGAGGATCACAACCTACACAAAAAAATTGTATGCAAGAAACTAGAATCTATTGGTGTTTGAAAACGTTACCTGTTTCCAATTATCCCCATGAGAATATGAAACATCTAGGGGCAGCTAACTCCCATTATCAACATATCATTTCAGACACAGGGCCAACTATAAGGCATGACCCTTCTTCTTCTTTAGGCTCTGCAAAACTTAGGCGGGTGAACCTATAGATTCCTTATATGGTACCAATTATCAAAGCATGCACTGAATCTAATACAATGCAGATAGAAACCCTTAGTTCTCCTAATAACATATATCTACAGTAGCTAGATGCAAAACAATGAAATTCATAAGCTGAGTGAGGGCATTCTGTTTATAGCTCTTCAACATGAAAGGGAAATTCATTTGATTAAAGATGTTGATTCAACAAAACCTTAAAAATGCAACAGTATAACCAGTGATCCTATAACTGATCAGTCCCTAATCCATTGGGAATTCCATGAATTCAAAACATACATCTATGACATCAGGACGTATCTCATATACCCAAACATCAGATCTATCCAACCACGTTGTGACTCAGACATCAGTGTTCATTCAGGTCTCATTCTCACAAAATATCCTTCTCAAACAACCAATAACCTTGTTTAAACATATCAAGCATTTACTTGGTCATTTGGTCCAACAGCAAAATACATCAAACATACAACTTGAAAGGGATGCAAATCGGTCTCAAACCTTTGTTCCAAAACCACATTAGACTTATAGATTGCTGAGACAGGAGACAAGAAACAGAACAAAATTAGTGAAATTGTTGCTCATATGTATTCATTTCCTTGAAACTATACATTCAGATGCATAAAATCAAAACATGAAACAACATAATATCTCAGAACTATCTGTATTATCTCTACAACTACTATTCACATGAGAGTTCTGCTGAAGAAAATGGTGTCACAATCATGGAAACATGTCAAAATATTGGAACCAATGGTCTCACAGTGCAAAAATTGGAATCCCTAATGGTATCACAGAAATGAACTCTTTCTTCCTAGAAACTAGAACCCCTACAAAGTATTAGAGAAAGAAAGATATAGACAAGGAAGAAATCCTGGATCTGATCTTTACTTGATAAGTGTCCACTTGAAATTCAATCCTGTGCAACTGAGTAACCTCTTTCTTCTTTCATCCCATCTGATTTGATCCTGTTTCATCATTCTCTGTAACTGATTTGCAAAATATCTATGCTTAATGATGAAAAACTCTTTTGGTCACCAAAATATCTGACTGCCCCATGAAAATGCTAGTGAAAATGAGTTTTTACTAAGTAAATCTGAACCAATTTGACCCTAACTGCATTTCCATTGCCTTTTACCAATATTCAGCTCATTACCTTGACAAAAAATCAAATCTGAACTTCCTGATCTAAAAATGGCTGTAATCTAGGAACCTGGAAGAAAACCTCCTATATCTTGAACTAGCTACTACCTGTGCAAAAATTGACTCCGGAATCAGATAGTTCATCTTTTCCCAATTTTGGCAGTATATTGGAGTCCATGTTTAGCTTATCGGGAACCCACTAAACCTTCATTTGAAAATTGCCTCTCTAGTTGAAAGTTCAGGTTGCACATCTTTAAAATTTTAAATTTTGAAAAATTTAAAATACTCTAAAGTTAAAACTTTAGGTTAAATTCCTTTTTGGTTTTTTAAAACATCTGACGAGCCTTTCTTTGAAAAATGACAAAAATGACATTTTAAATTCTTTATTTTTTCCTTTGCCTTCAGATTCGTGGTCAACTCAGGGTTGACTGACTGCCATGTGGCATCATCTGATTTGTCCAGCCCTGATTTGCATTATCCACCATGAGTCATCTCCTTGCTACTTTTCTATGTTAAATCCCATGCATCTTCTGCTTGGCGAGTATGCAAGGACCACTGGATGCGCCACGTGTCATGATCTACTCGTTCATGCTACAATCTCGCCACATCATCTCGTGCCAGGCCCCTGCCACATGTCGCATGTTGATTCACTGATGGCATTGCACACGGGACCCACGTTGCATTCGAACTCTTGCAGTATTTTCGAACTCTTGCCAGATTTTCAAAATTTCTCGGCAACCTCACTATGTCGCTAGCCGGACATTTTGAAATTTTCTGGCTAGTGAATTAGCAAGGTGCCAGATTTTTAGTTTTTCGGTAACCTCCACTTGCTGATGTCATCCATTGCTTTGAATTTCATGTTGGTTCAAAACTCTATCTTAGAATGCTCCAGCTGGTGTCCACTTCTCATTACCACGGCATCCAAGACGGGCCCACCATGCGAACACTTACCCTCTTAAAAGGGCACCTCATTTGATACACCAAGAATTCTCAACATATTACATTTAAACAATTTAGAAGTTCACCACATAACTAATGTGGGATAAAGGAAAGATGAAACTCGTTCCCTATCTGTGAAAGCACACCCATATGCTTTGGACTGCCTTGTTACTGCGGAGTGCCTGTGTTTGATTTGTACACGGTTTTATTGCTGAAGTCATCTTCACCTTTCTTTTCAATGGCTTCATAGACATTTTTTCTTTGACCTGCGGATTCCCTTTTAATGCTGTGGCTTTTCAAATGCTGCCCCTGTAAATGCATTTTCTTAGCTTGGATGTGGGGATCTCCTGTTTAAAATGTGTCAGGTATTTTGTTCTAATGTTTTCCTATCATCTCATTGATGCCATCCTCATTTGACTGGAAAATCTATCTTCCTTAAAACGTCTCGCTTAACCTTGCCATGGAGTGGAGTGTTTCTTTTTAATTTGCATCTTCTCCTTAGTTTTGTCTTTAGCTTGAATTAACATATCTGCATGCTTCCAGTCGTGGATCAAGCACGGGTGGATATTTCAATAAAATGGAGCTATGAAGCTTGAAAATTACAAATCCCATCTATGTCTCATAAAACTCTACAAACGTCAGCATGACATGAAAATTGCCATCACTTGGAAGAACTTGATATAGAAAATGTGGTGTAAGCCATGTTATAGTCTAGCCAGCGTTTGATTGCATTTGACTACTCTCCTTAATGTGCTTTGCGTGAGTTTGGAGCTGGACGTCTATCACTTGGTAGCTTCTCTTTTATTATGCATTGCCTCTTCAAACTTTGTGTCTCCATTTCAAGTGTGGGAGCTTCGCTGACTAACTCCAAACGTGGGCTTCTCCTGCTAAACTCTCTAGATTGCTCCTTCTAATTGCGTGGAACTAATTTAAGATTTGTTGCTTCTTTATGCGTTGCGAGATTGCCTTAGCCTTCAAGGCATAGGTTTTTGTTTTCTTTGTTTTTAGCAGCTTATTACATGTTCCTATGCCATGGAACTATTCTGAACAATGGCGTCTTTCATTGTTAGACCTGTGTTTTTCTCTTATTCTAATGCTCCAAACTGTACCCTCTTACACATGCTGCGGTTTTCCTTCAATACGTGGCAAATTTGAAACTTTTCTAGGTTGGCATCCTAAAATTTAGAGCAAGGCAGTAATTGACAAGACTCTTCAATTTTTTCGTAGTGATTATTACAAATACAAATTATGGGTATCTTGCACATTTTGATGCTAGATATAAGATCTGTTATTCCGCCCCTATCTCCTCCAAACATACCATCTACCTCATCCATAATTAAAAAAAAATTCTGACTCCTTGAATTGTTTGAGTGGCCAAAATTCAAAGCTTCATTGTTAATCAACTCCTTTATTTAATTTGATGTGCTTGCCCCAATGCCTCTTTCTATCTTAGAATCAGCTTTGCCATGGTTGTCACTAGCATTAACCTCAATTGTTGTGAAACCAAGCATTTGACTTAACTGTCCACAATTTCAACAAGTCATCAATGCCAAAAGAAATAAATTGTATCCCACGAGCTAGGAATGAAGCTTGCAATACACTAGCAATATGTCCATAAAAAGACTGATGGGATCAGTTGGACCCCAAAATGGGTCTGGCTAAAAAAAATTTTGTTTTCGAACACCTGAGCTAGAAAATTGATCAATTGAATATCTGATACTAATTTAAAACAAATTCAACCATTGAAAGTGAATTTGAAGCTCACTTTACGTCTTTTTGCAAACTGTCAATTTTGCATCAGGAGGTCATTTGATTGGCCTTAAAAACTTATCCAAACACCTAACTGGGCTCTGAAAGCTGACACATTGAATCTCTGTACCACACACTTTCAGCCTATCAAATATTGTCTCATGAAGAATTTGGAGTCAAAAGACATTGACTATCAAAGTTTCCTTCTCAGATTTATCTGCAAGCAAACACGTTAGAAAGCAATAAACTGGGTTTGGATTCGGCTCAGAAAACTAGACAAATGAATACTTGGGAAGACGAAAACTGGGGCATTGATTATTTTTCATGAGGACAATATGAATCTGTGATTTGGGCTCATGAAGAATAATAGGGCACAAATGGCGAGCCTTCAAAGTAAGCTACTTGGGATTTTGCAACTAGAAACACTGATTGAAAAGCGATTTTTAGAAATGGAAAGACCCTGGAAAAGTATACAAACGGATTCATCAAGATTTGAAAATTGGCACACTTGGAGTATTGTCAGTATAGAACACAGGGAAACAAACCATTAGATCACAACTATCACAGATCAAGAGATATGACGTCCCAAACAGGGGTTACAATCAATCTGCAATTACTAACACTAGTTAAAACTTATAAATTGCATTTGGAATCATGCTTGAAAACTAACCAAATGGATTCTTCATAAGCTAAAACTTGGAACATAACAAGTCTCTGGCATTTATAATACAATGCAAAAGGAATTTTCTCATTTGGGTCAACTAGTCAAAAGTTATTTCACGTCAAACAGGGCTTCCCAAAATTAGATGCAAAGTACAAAAGCATGAAAACAGTAACTAACCAACTTCGAGGGATTCAAAACCTAGTCAAATGAACTGGAAATGTCTCAAAATTTGAAACATAGGTTCTTGGGTATGGACACTAGATAATTTCAAAATGGCAAGTCATGATACATTTTTGGGTGTGAGATATTCAATGGAAAACATAGCCTCCTGTCGCTATTTGACACTAGTGAAAAAGCAAGATTGACAATTGTTCAAAATAGGACTTTGCCGAATAGCTCAGAATGATGATTTGACCATATGGAATAGCTAGGCAAGCTGAATGGAAGGTGCCAAAAGCATTAAACACCTTAGGGGTCTCAAATGGACAGTCGGGTACAACCAGGCACATATGCATTTTAAAAATGTTTAAGGGCTTGATTTTTTCAATGGTGCTCAAAATCGGGAAGGCAATCTTGAGCGCCAACAAAATCATGGCTATCTATAGAAAGAACAATATCAATTGAAAGAACACAAGTCATATGATCATAAACTAGAGATATTGAACCATTATGAATCACCAAACTAGACCTAGGTGACCAAATGACTTGATTAGGTAGGGTTCCAATGAGGTGGCTTAAACTCTATGCAGTGTGATCAATTTTTTTAAAAATATATATATATGAGTAATAGTCATTTATCCTTATAAATTAGAAACAATAAGTAGCATTCATTAGAGTGCATCCATTGATCATTAATTTATTCATTATTTGGTGACTAACTATTATTGATCAATTATTTAGTCATTTATTTGATTATTTATTTAGTTACGTATCTTTGTCTAACCTTGTGATTTTATTTAATGACCAATCTAGTCATTTATTTAGTCACTTATATTTTTTAATTGCAAAATACTACTAGATTTTGATAAATTTTAGTCATGTGACTAAAATTCTAGTCTTGTGACTAAAATTTTTAGTCATGTGGTCATTTATTTGCCAAAATTCTACTAGTGTTACTGATTAGATGTTGAAATAGGGAATATTCTCCAAAGAAACCCTACCTACCCTTTTGATATGTTGAAGTACTCAATAAAGGGTATCTAAAAAGGTAATTTTATTCCTTCATGTTTTGGGAGTTTTAAGAGTTATGCATTTTTAAAGGTTGTTGGAGACCTAATTAGTAGGGCTACTAGGCCTAGAATGTGCATTTTACAATTTATGACCAAAGTGAGTTTGAGGAAGGGTAAAACCAATTGAATCATCTTATGATTGATGTCTTGAGGCTATCCAAACCACTTAGGATCATAACATAGGTCTTGGACAAACATTTAAGTGTTAGAGGTATCAAAGGTTATTACATTGCATTGAACTTGACACATTCCTTACTCTTGTTGTTTGGACCTTCATCCCACCACCATCCATTGCATCACCTAAATACAAATTCAAGAAACACCCATTTTTTTCTCTCATAGATGATTCGTTAAGAGAATTTTCTCAAATCTCACCAATGTACTTTATGTAGAAGACATTAGAAGTTACATTCATTTTAAATTTGAGAGTATAGGAGATGAAGATATTCAAAAGGATTTAGGAGTTATGTGTAATGGAGACCTAACAATAAAATTTGAGTATGCATACTTGAATGAGTTGAATATGATTAAGTATATGTTCTATAGGGAGTTTGATAATCATGAGTCGATCGAAATTATCCTAAGTCAAGTTCATGAAGAAATATTTTGGGTAGGTGATGTGCATATTGTAAATTACAATGACCTAGTCTATAAAGTCACAAGTTTAAGAAATGTAGGTTGTAATCTAGTGAATGATAGGAATGTGAGAAAGACATTTGAGACAAACTTGTATACTAAGTTTGATGGAAGGAATATGAAAGTTGACATGATTCAAGACAAAGGAGTCAAAATGTTGAGAAAATTTATAAGAGATGAACTAAATCATAGTTCTAGGGTGATCTCTATGCTAGAAGGATTGATGCATGCAAATTATGTAATGGAAGTTGAGAAAAAGAAGGTAAATATGTGTGAGATTGTCAAAGTGTAGTTGTTGGATAATATTGTGAAGATGATGAAGTCTAAGAATGCATCTTTTAGATTCAAATCTATGTTAGCACACATATTTTTCTATGCAACCAAGTAGTTACTTGGTATGAAAAAATGGGATAGTAATTAATGTTCAATGAAGATGACTACACATTGCTATAGGATCAAATTAGAGAATGTTAGAGTTAATGCCATTGATAGAATGATGAAAAACTTCCAATTTGATATGAAGCTAAGATAGAGAATCCCTCCCTCTATGGTGGAGAAGTATAAAGATAAGATATGTTTCATGGTAGAAACTAATAATACATCTATGGAGGCACTAAAACCTAGGGAAATGTTTATTGAGCCCATGGGATATGAAATGAGTCAAGAAATCATTGAAGGATACACATAGATTATTCTATAGTTAGAAAGGGACACTAAATGTCCAAGATATGGTACCTATGAAGAGAAGATAAGGGAAATTCATTTTGAACTTCACAACAAAGAGATTAAAAGGAATGAAGAGAAGAAGATAGTATCCATTCTTAAGGAATATGGTATGATAAGAGAAGAATTTGATGTGATTGAAGGCATAGAAATAGAGATGAAAGCTAGTGGGAATAATGAAGTGTTGGCAGCCACACCTATTATTGTTGTAGCACCATCTAAAGGGGTGAAAATAGAAGAGCGTACTTCATAGATACCTATTGTAACATATGTAGTAGTTGTGTAGGTTCAACCAGTTAGGGTACAACATGGTTAGTAAAAGAGGAAACTAGAAGATTATACAATAGTTGTGTAGAGAAAATCATAAATATTGGTGAAGATTAAGCAAGAACCAACACCATCCTCCAAGAAAAGGGTCATTTAAAACTGTTGTGGTTTCACAATGCATGCCCCATTTTGAGTCACAAAATGGGGACCCCCTAGTTTAAAAATTCCCTATGAGGAATCTAGTCTGAAGCCTAGGTCATTTTGGACTCTCCCCTAGATCTAGGTAAAACCCTAGGCTTTGATTGGGAAGGGTAAGTCAAGCAGATAGAGAAAATATGTCAAGTTTAAGAGTTCATGTGCACTTCACCCCTTCTCTATGGATGCATACATGCGCACATGTGCATGTGTGCACCCTCAAAGAGGCACACCATCACAAGGTGTGCACCTATGAAGGTGTGCTCTTCGATCCCCCTACACTTGAACAATGGCACAAAGCACAAGTTCATAGTTGCGCACATGCACACCATGCACACCTTGTTAAGGTACATAGGTGTGCTAGTGTGCAACTATGCACTTTTACATCTTTAAGGAAAATTTGTGCACCTAGCACACCTTCCAAGGTGTGATAGTTTGCAAAACTAGCTTTTGGGTGGGGAAATCCACTATCTTATCAATTTTGAAAGGTGTTGACCTAATTTTTGATAGTTTGAGTCTTGTGGAGTCATCTTTTGGGTCTTCCAACATGCAAAAACTAATGTTTTCATCTCTGCGTAGATAAAAAATGCATCCTTAACTTGTCGGGGTCATAAGGCTTGACCTAGAGCTCATAATTCAAAATCATTTACATTGTTGGAAAGAAAAAATAAAAATATAATTTTAGTCCCTAAAATAGTGAGCCTTTGGCTACCCTATTTTAGGGACTGATGATAGTTTCAACTTGAAAATTTGAGCTGAAGACCTCTTAAAAAGCCAACTAAAAATGCCTAGAAAATCTTGTTAAGAAAATATGAAAAAAGTTTCAAACATTTGATTGTTCTAGATAATTTGGATCACCTGGTCTCTAACTAGGAAGGATTAGGTATTCAAAGAGGAGAAAAAATCAAGGAATGAACTTCATAGTACATGAAGATGTGCAAGTGTGAATAACACAAAGGTGTGGTGCATAACACATATGTGCACAAATTATCGAAACATCTTCATTATCAACAACAATAGAGATCTCACCTAAGATGGTAACATTCACCTTCAAAGGAGTCCCATGTAAGTTTTGGTTCATGAATTTACATTGAAGATCACAGATATAGAGGTTGAACACATGAACTAGAATAGGTTCCTCATCTTATGCAACTATTAATGACAAGATTCAACATAGGCACCTTGAGATTTTAGATAGAAGAAGCAAAAGGATTTCAAATATATGAAAATGATTGGCTATAAAGATGGTGTAGATCATTAAAAGGGGAAAAATATGTGCACTAGAGCACTCCCAAACCTTGTCTAAGAAAAACTTAGAAACCATTTTTAAAATTGAGATCTTTGATTTTTTGGTGAATTAAGCACCTTGCACAAATTTCATCAAGGTGTCTAAGTGCGCAAGGTGCACTACTCCAAAGGTGCATTAGAAATTTTGGAGTCGGAGGTGCATTGAAAGTTAAGTGCCAATTCCAAATTTAGAGCTTTCCATGCACTGGAAACACATTCTGATGGTAGTTTAACTCCTAGAAACACCTAGAGAAGGTCAAGCTTCTATTTTTAGAGCTTACAATGACTCTCAGATCCTCTTGCAACTTCCTTCTTCTTGTCTATTACTTCTTACTTTGTTTTAAGTCATGCAAAGGATCATGCACCCATTAATTGATATAATCAAGGATGGAATCCTACTTAGTACCATTTAGAGAGTCATTTTGTACATAATTAGATTTTTTTATTAGTTTTAAGCATATTTTTGCATGAAGAGATCTCTCACTCTTAATATAAATTGAGGGGATGATTTCTTATGAATTCAAGAATGTAACATATATTCTAGACCATTATTTTGATGCAATGATATATATGCTATTGGTTCTCTCATTTTGAGTGTAGTTATTCTTGCCAAAGTGTGTTATTCACTCTCCTCCACTAACTTCCTCACATTTTCTTCTAAGCTCTCAAGTGCATCATCATCCTCTATAATATCTCTTCCCTCTTCCTCTTTTTCCTCTTCTATCGATGTAAGTAGAAATCCAAATAATTTCTTCCATATCAAAATGCTTTCTTTTTCAACCTTATTTTCTTTAATCTTTGGAATTTTATATGCCCCTAATTTTTGCATTAATATCTTGACAAAATATCTTAGGGAAATAGACATATATGTCTTCCCTAAGGCATTTTTTGAGTCAATGTTGCCTCCCTTATTTTCCTTTCAGTGGATATTGCCCACTTTGATTTTGCATCTAATTTATTATACAAATCCTCAGGAATAACTCTTCCTAAATCTATATGTGTATACTTTAAATATATTCACATACCTAATCTATTGTCATAGGAGGTCATCTAGGTACAATCTAAAGCTTTCTCAAATCATCTAATTTAGTTTCGTCCTCTTCATCATCCTCCTCATCAGGTGTAACAATCAATTTCCTTCTTGTCCTCTTGGTGGAATCTTCTCAGTCCCTTTTGTTTATTTTCTTTTTGTTGGGATTTTCTTTATTTTAGTAGTTAGAGGCTGAGCATCCTTGGATCTTGTTATTATCCTCCTCTTAGGCTCAGGTTTAGGAGGTGTAACTACCTTCTTCATATTCTTCTTTAGACCCTTCTTCACTTTAGGATCAACAATTATAATTTTCTTCTATTTGGTTACCTTGGGTTTGAAAACAACTATCTCTTTACCCTTTAATTCCTCATCATTTCTTCTTCATCATTAGATTCTCTTTCTTCACCTTTTTCCTCTGTTATTTGAAGAAGTCCTTTGCCAAGTTTTCCCTCAAGATTTCTTATCATCTTTTTCTATTTCCTATCGATCTTGGGAACTTTAGTTTACATTGCTATTTTGATCTTGGGTGACTCATAAATATAGTGCTTACTATAGTGATTTCATCTACAATTACTTTATATTGCATTGGTCTTAACCATGTAACCCTTGGTAACACAACTTGTGCACATGTGAAATATGTATCTACCATGAAACAAATATCTTCATAGTAATGATCCACCATAGATTGTGGGATCCTCATTCTACTCTTAAATTCATCAAAATAATTATCCATAAAAGTCTCAAAAATTTCACCCAATTGTTCAATGAAAACATTGATTTGCTCGGTGACCTATCTTGACCTATCCCATACAACTCTGCCTACTATAGGAAATAAAATTTTGGAAATAGAAAAATATACAAAATAGAAAAGATCCAAACTTACACGAAGTATTCTTGACCTTCTGAATTGCTCAAAGATTTTTTGATAGTTGTTGTAGTTGCAGCTCAACCAAGTCATAACTATGATCTTTCTTTACAATTTTGTAACCTAGGTTAACTACAATGTATGAAACACTATTTAATTGGCTGACTTATATAGCTTGTGTACAATTACACACACTATAAACTCATTAATAGGATCCTCAATTACATTAATAAACGTTCCTTGACCATTCCATTTGGCCTTCGTCTGATCCTCAATGACATTCTTTGTTGAAAATCCCATCATCTTTACTCTATCTAGGGTGTGATAAATAGTAACTTGGTGAATGCTTATTTTATTAATCTTGAGTGGTCCACCTACTAACCATAATTTCATATCATGTACTCAGCTTAGTATAACCTATATCCATTTCACTTTGAATACTTTAGGAAATGGTAGGGCATGAGAAATCCCTTTCTTGGCAACAATTTTTTTTAATCTTTCCAAATTCCATTACCACATAGTTTTTCATAAGTAGCTCCCATTTTATAATATCAAATCTCTACAACCTTGCACATGTAACTTGATTGAATATTGTAAATGATCCAAAATCTAGGTAGAATCCATGATAGAGAACCATATGCATTTCTAATCATTGCAATATTAGGGTAAGTCCTCAATTTGGGTGGAGGACATTGGTCATTCTTCATAATCTGTGTGTTTCTTTCCTCCGACATCACTTTCCTAGAAGTAGATGATGCCATTTTGAAACTAGTGTTTTGAAACTTAACTTCAACATTTTTAAAAAAACCTTAACTCAAGACTTCAAACCTTACTTAGTTCTTCAAATTTATTGATGGAACGTTGTGATTTTCTCACTTTTTCACTGAAATTTCCTTTAATTACCTTTGAATTTCCCTTGTGCACTAAAATTTGTTGGTAAATGAGAATGAACATCTAAAATGCAATAAATACCTTCAAATTATCAAATTATGTCTACAATAAATGCATTGTACTAAAGTAAGTGCATTGAAATAGTCTTGGCCTTCATATAGCATTGTGTTTTCACTTCTCTCCTTCAAATATGTGGTCTTCATTACTTATTTTGGTCAATATATTACCTTGGTATTGTATGAATTCTAGGCTCATATGACATTAGTCAGTCACTATAGGTATAATTCTTATACATGACATCTATTATGTATTGAATTATTTTTCTCAATTCTTCACTCAGATCTATCATGTTGCATCTTGATTCATGCATTTATGGAATTTGGCAAACTTTTTATTGGGAACTAATGTATGATATGTTATTTGAATATGTAGTTCATTACATGCATTTCTTGATTAGTTTGAGGTAGTGTGATCACCTTCTCCATTGGATTGGGTGATCTCAGCTTCACTTGTTCCACTACTTCTAGCTTCTACCTTCTTCTTCTAGGTTTTATTCATCTTCTTTTTTTTTTGTTCTACATCTACTTTTCCTTTTTCCTTGATGTGTTTTTTTTTTTGGTGCTAATTCCTAGGGCCTCCAATTCTTTCTTAGATGACTAGTCTTGTGACAATCTAAACAATTTATGGTTCTATTCAACTATTTCTTATAATTGCCTCTCAAATGTGTTCTTATGCAATTTTCTAAAATGTGACCATATTCTCCACAATAGTGACAACTATACCATGTTTTATAATTCCAATTGTAAGAGTTATCTTGTTTAGGTGCATGTGGTTGTTTCTTAGATGTCTAGTTATATTTTTTCATGGATATGCATTCTTGAGTTCTATGTCCATATTTCTAATAGATGCAACAATTTCCTTCAAATATAGGTGTAATAGGTGTATCAATTTCTTTTGACATTCATTCATGTGCTAGGTGTGCCTGTTTCTTGTAGTTAAAGAAATTATTAGTAAACTTAGGTTTAGGATTTTTCTTACCATTCTTTGTTTTGAAAACATTTGTTGTGTGTCTTGCTTTTCCATAATGATGACATGTAGGTTGGTCTTTTAGTTTTTTATTTATTTTCTCTCCACACTTGGATGATTTTCCTTCTTTAGTAGATGAGTAGTCCTTGTTATGTCCTAATCCAAAGGTACTACTAGATGGCCTTGGTTATATCATCAATTCTTCAAAGTATCTTATTGCTTCACTTGGTGTTGTAATCACCTAAAAATGGTCATCTAGACTATTAGCCCCCTTTTCAACATTTTGGCTAAATTAATTCAATCATTTACCTAGACCAAATTTCTAATAATCAATTTATTTGATTATAACCTATAGTTTGACTATGCTATCCTAAGTTCATTATTTGATTAAAAGATCATGTCCCCTTTTAATTAAATAAAAGATCCCATTGTTCTAACCCACTTAAAGTGCACACATAAAGTCCTTTTTTCTATTTTGCAATTAAAAGAAAAGGTTTTGTGACTTTTGTCTTATATGACAAGTCAACTTATATTCTATTGGTTGACTTGTGTGTGCACATGGATCAACTCCTCTTTTCAAATTCCACCGTTGATCATCCACCATCTTCATCTTGATCTCTACCATCTGTACAACTTTAAAAGGGAGAGAGATTTCCCCCTCAAAGCATCCAATCCTCATTTTGAATATTGTTATGCTATAGGTTTTCTAACAAGTTTCTTTGGAGCTTTGTGGAGAACTTCTATTTCTTGTCTACATTCTCTCATCCATGGCATCATGGCATTCTAGCTTAGCTTAGCTTTCATTTTTACATGTAGCTTAATCTCACATAGCTTAATAATGGTATTGTAACACTCTCATACATGTTTTAGCATAGCTCCACATTGCATCTCATTCTAGCTTAATTTTCATTTGCATTGCATTCTTGAGGAACTCCTTAGGACATTTGCATTCTCGCATCTTGTCTTTGGAACCTCCCATTGCACGGTTTACTAGTAAGAAGAGTATCTCTAAGGCTCATCTGAGAGCCCTTGAAATTGAAATACACTCTCTTGCACTCCATGGATAGGGATCTCTAAGCCAGCATCCAAGCATTTCAAACTCATGGAATCATTTGGATAGAAGGGTTTAGAGTGAGACACTTTCGAGTGTCATTTGTACTCTTGAGGAGTCAGTTCTTGAGGATCACTTTCACTTGCTTCACATTCCTTTTTTATGCATCTTTGCTTATCCATCGGCTTGTTTCTCCATCATGTCCTATACCTTGCTAGACATTGGGAGAAAATGATGTGATCTTTCTTGAGAACCAGTAATCTCTAAAAACCTTCTAAAAAATCCTAAAAATCAAAAAAATGTCTTGAAAAAATGATCATCTTAGTGAAAACCTAGCAATAGGTGCTTTGATGTATCACCAAAAAAATTAAAATATTTAAAAATACAAAAAAATTGAAAAAAGTCCTAACAAAAATCTACCAAGTGGTGAAAACCTAGAAATAGGTGCTACTTGAGACCCTTGCACTTATGTCTATCAGTCTTAATCACACACTCTACTACACATTTCCTAGCTTGGAATTGTTTCTTGTCCTCATCTTGGGGGCACAACTGCTTAGCCTATTTGAGCTCTCCTTGTGCATTAGGGTCTCTTTAGCACTCACAAAATAATGTTTCTCAACACTTCCCCCACCTTGACATCTAGTGTTTTTCAACACTTTTTAGATAGTTTACATACAGTCTCTGATGTCACAATATTTCTCACTATCAAAATCAAGTCTTGAAGAAATGGCCAAGTGACTTACACACACACTTTAACACTTAAATGACTAAGTTTTGCTAACCTTTATCTACTTTGTGTGTTGTCTATGATGATTTCTTTGCCATATGTTCCCTCCCTAATAGTCTTTTGAGGATGTCATTGACTAGAAGACTGGGGGCATGGGACATATTTTCTTGATTTTTTCTTGTGGGTATACTTTGTTTGTCTATAGTGTTGTAAGCATTTATGCTTTTCCTATTCAACATTTTGACTTACAAATGTATCATCCTTGACTATTTTGCAAGACTGCACTCAGGGTTTATCCTGGCACTTATGCCTTGATACAGGTGTAATCTTGCTAAATTAAATTTAGGGAATCTAATCACATAGTTATCTTGACTTACATGTCTTTGATGCTTAGATTGGATTTCCACATACCTATCTGATCTCGATCATATTCATATCCTCATAGTTATACTAATGATGGTTGTATGATCTCATGATGTCCCTAATAAATGCTCAATGATGAAATTAAGAGTCTAAATGTTATGCACTTCTTGCTGGTAAACCACTTTTCATATTAGCTTGCATTTTAGGTTCATTTTCTAGCTTAGTCTTGCATTCTTTCATATGGGGAGAGCTCTCTCTTCATCTTTTCATAGATATATCGGCTAACTCCTTTCATATATTTCTTTACTTTCTTCTTGTTCATGTTTTTTCACCTTCTTAATCTATTGCTTCATCTCTTTTCTATCTTATCATCACATTATATAAAGTTTTGATCTCTTAAATAATTTCAATGTCCTAGATTCATTTTCAAGATCAAAATCCAAATTTGAGTTCATCTTGATGGTCAAAATTGTCTTTTAAAATTCTACTTTCTTTTGAGAAGTTAGCTGGCCTTTTGAGGTCTAATCTCTAAATCATCACTGGGGCATCTTCATTTCTTCATGTCTTCATCATTTCCATACTTCATATCTACTTCAATTCACTGTTTCATGTCTAAAATCACCTTTCTACTCGTTTTGACCTAATTTTTATGCTATATCCTTCAAGGTCAATTCTAGTCAAACTGGGGCATTTTATCAATTTTTTTATAGTCATTCTTGGGTTCTAATCATCTTTCTGTCATCTTGGACATTTCTATATTCTAATTTTCTCATGTCTAGCTATTTTTTGCATCCCCTTCCCTCATTTTGATTTTGATCCCGAGGGGGTAGAAATACTCTATCACTTCTTAGGAGCATTTGTTTGATCTTCTCACTTGCTCTCACTCTATATGCTTTTCTAGGTGTTAACATTCTTCTTGAATTCTAACATTGTTCTCTTCCTAATGTTCAGTACTACTGCTATTAGGCTGTGCATTTAGGACTTGCTATCTATTTTTGCATTTCATTCTTTGGAATCAGACGTCTATATCTATCACCGCCTACTTGGCTTTCTATTTTCTTTGACATAATGTGTTCCCAGATTGATCATGCATTAGTCAAAGAGGGAAAAATGTAATCACCTAAAAATGGTCATCTAGACTATTAGCCCCCTTTTCAACATTTTGGCTAAATTAATTCAATCATTTACCTAGACCAAATTGCTAATAATCAATTTATTTGATTATAACCTATAGTTTGACTATGCTATCCTAAGTTCATTATTTGATTAAAAGAACATGTCCCCTTTTAATTAAATAAAATACCCCATTCTTCTAACCCACTTAAAGTGTACACATAAAGTCCTTTTTCTATTTTGCAATTAAAAGAAAAGGTTTTGTGACTTTTGTCTTATATGACAAGTCAACTTATATTCTATTGGTTGACTTCTGTGTGCACATGGATCAACTCCTCTTTTCAAATTCCACCGTTGATCATCCACCATATTCATCTTGATCTCTACCATCCGTATGACTTTAAAAGGGAGAGATCTTTCCCCCTCAAAGCATCCAATCCTCATTTTGAATATTGTTATGCTGCAGGTTTTCTAACAGATTTCTTTGGAGCTTTGTGGAGAACTTCTATTTCTTGTCTACATTCTCTCATCCATGGCATCATGGCATTCTAGCTTAGCTTAGCTTTCATTTTTACATGTAGCTTAATCTCACATAGCTTAATAATGGTATTGTAACACTCTCGTACATGTTTTAGCATAGTTCCACGTTGCATCTCATTCTAGCTTAATTTTCATTTGCATTGATTCTTGAGGAACTCCTTGGGACATTTGCATTCTTGCATCTTGTCTTTGGAACCTCCCATTGCATGGTTTACTAGCAAGAAGAGTATCTCTAAGGTTCATCTGAGAGCCCTTGAAATTGAAATACACTCTCTTGCACTCCGTGAATAGGGAGCTCTAAGACAACATCCAAGCATTTCGAACTCATGGAATCGTTTGGATAGAAGGGTTTAGAGTGGGACATTTTTGAGTGTACAGGTGTATTCATCATTTCTAGTAGTTCCTTCTCTAATATTAACGTGTTTCTTAGTTGGTCACTTTGTGATCTCATATTTGCAATATCTATGTCTTTTTTGTTTAGATCCTAACTTGCAAGTAACAATTGATTCATCATATCTAACTGGGTGTTTGTAATATTTTGTATATATCATATGACCTTTCTTCAAGCCTTATAGCCATTTGTCTCTTTTCTTCTTTAGTCATGGAATTGTCTTCCTCCACATTGTTTTTCTATTGTCACTTGACATAGTCTTATTGATTGGATTTGACATTCTCTTTATGATCCTTTGTCTTCTTCATTCAGAATGTTGTTCTTCTCTAGTAGGTTTTCTATTGTTGTATCACTTTCACTAGGATTCTCATTGTTAAGTATTCATTTGATATCTACCTCATGGTAAATTGTATCATTATCGTGAATGGTCATATCCTTCTTTTTCTTCAAGGATTTCCTTAACTCCTCTCTTTCTACTTCAAGTTGCTACATTATGATCCAAATGTCAATCATTTGATTCTCAATAATCTTTCTCAATTTTTAAGCCTTCACCTCCAAGATGTGAACTCTCAAGCTATTAAAATTCTTTAAAGAGAACTATGCTCTGATACTGATTGTTGGAAGTATTATTGGGAAGCAAGATTCTAAGGGGGAGAGTGTAAATCAAGATCTATAAAACTTTTACTTCTTGAATAAAATAAAAAATTAATTGTATTCACTCCTAATCTTGAACTCTAAAACTGAAAAGAATCTAACTATAAATGATATCTATCAACATGAAAATATAAACACATAACCCAAAGATTTTTGTTACCTAGAAACCCTCCAAGCTGAAGGTAAAATTGGGGTAGGGATGGCATCCACAAATCTCAACTACTATAGTAATAAAGTTCACCTAATAAGGCTATAATGTTGATCACTTCTAATGATCTATCCTATAAGGGCTCTGCATAGAAGTTGGCCAAAATGATTTACATAAGTGTTTGTGTCATTACAAACACATATGAAAAAATGGTTTACTTGGCTATTAAATGTCCTCACACTCACTCATAACTAAAATTCATGTTGTCCCTTGAATTCTACATACTTGATGTGTAATAACTCACTTAGCATAAACTATCTATATATTACTCAATCTCCATATGTTTCACTTGATGCATATTATGACTAGGTCTACACTAAGGTGCTCAACAAACTTTGACTTCCTCAGCATGTAGTAAAAATATAAACAAGTTCTTGTAGCTTGGGCTTCATTACATGGCTTGATCATAGAGATAAATGACCAATGATGGCTAGGAAATGACTAAGTGCTAGATATTAAAATCCAACGAGGCTTAGAGATCAACAATTGTGTCTCTTGTAATTCTAAAATTGATGAGTATGATTGAGAGCTAGCAATGTGTATGTCAAAAAGGCCTAGAAAGGAAAAAGGGGATTGTTCAAGCAATTTTAAGATTATCCCTCGGGTCCCTTTTATACCCAATTGACCTAACACTTGAATTGTACCTTTAGCTAATTTCAACTTATTAAATCCATTTTAAAGATCAAAATTGAAATTCACAATCAAAATCTTCATGAAATTGTCTACTCAATATTTTTAGTCAAATAAAGTTTACCACTAAAAAGCTCATGCTTCTGTATACAAAATCAATCAAAATATATAAAATTTGTCCAATTTATTCAAAAAAATTGGTCAACCCTAGTGAATAATAGTCAAACTTTGTCAAAATGATTTCCTAATTAGTCAAAACTTATTCTTAATCATCTACAATCTAATTGAAAGAAAATCCAATCAATATGACATAGTTTCTACATATTCTCTAGGTATATTTCAATTTTGACCCTAAGGAGGTAGGAATATGACATCATCAAAGAGGCATCTCAATTTCATCAAAACCAATATCAAGAAAACAAGACCTTGCAAGGGGCATCTCAACTTCATCAAGACCAATATCAAGTTGAGATTATTCAATCTTTTTGCATGTGTGATTTCATTACTTCAAATTAAATTTCTCTTGACATGTATCTAATATATTCCAAATAGGGGCATATTAGTCTCATCACATCACGTCAATCTAGCAATGTCTCCTTAATTAAGTAATCAACTTCATCAATATTCCTACCAAGCTAATTACCCAAATCAATCTCTACATGATAATCAATTTCATCACAATTCATCAATTGATTGGTGATTCAAAATTAAGCTTATATTTTAAAAATCTATTACATAAATTTCAAGTTTCACTGCTTTACATCAAGATTTACATGCAGGTGTTTCCACCAATCTGTATTCAATCAAGCTTAGAGTCTATATAATTTATTTTTGTTCAATAAGGTTTATAGTTAGTTTCTAATGAAAGAATAGGCTATCCATGTTAGATAACTTGGGGGGGGGGAGATAAATTAGTTATGTTTAGTTATTGTATAGTTGCTTCAAAAAATTCCAACTCCAAAAAAACTTCATAAACATCATAAGCATTCACTCAATATACTTATTCAACTTAAAAATTAACTTACTCAATCACTTTACTCCAAATAATTCATTCATTATTATGTTATTATAGACTGATAGTAATAAAACTTAGTTATTAGAGAGTTACATTAAAATGAAAATAAGATTTTAAACAACTTGCAACATAACAACATTCACACATTTGATGCCAAGATTTTTTATCGTAGAAACGCTATAAAGGGAGAAACCACAGGGAATTAACAACCTCAAATTTTTACTCTTTTGAAGTGAGCTCTACTAAGAGCCAAACTCAATGATGAGTATTAATAATATAAATGATATTTTAGGTATAACATTACCTTTCTTATTCATATTTCCTTTATACTTGGTCTCATTCGTATCTATATCTAGTAATCTCTTTACTTGTTCTCTTGATTTGTTGATTCATGCCTTCTCTCTTTCACTTTCCTTTTCCACTTCTCTAATTTTCTCTCTTCTCTTGTTGATTCACCTAACTCTTCTTTCATCTTTCAAAAAATTCCCACTTTTATCTCCTTCCTTAACATTTGATCAACAACCTTATCAACATCTAACTAGAACCAAAACACTTTCTCAACTCCTCCTTGAATAGTCATCATTGTGCTTCTAGATTCTTCCCACTATTCCACTTAATTATGATCTTTGATCTTAGATTCATTACATGTAACCACTTAGAAAATATAATTTTTAAAGAATTTTGTTCTTGTCCTTATCCTTTTCCAATTTCCATCATTAGATATTCATTGCATTTTCCCAATTATTGATCTTGTAATAAATTTTGACTCATGTCTTCAAACATCTCAAACATTTTTGAATCACACTTGTAGGACCAAAAAATAGGCTAATATCTAACATAATATGAGAAAATAAAAAACTCAATAAACATACACTAATACCCTCTAGTATACCATGAAAAATAAATAAACAAAGAAAGATACACAAAGTTAAAAACCCCTCTTTCATTTGTAGCTCCCATGTCCTTCTTTCTTCTCCATATGATGTAGCTCCAATTGCCTATAATGCACAGAATTAGAAAGAAAAAGCCTATGATATGATAATGATATGAGAATACTAGAAAGAAGTGATTTTAAGCTTGAGAGACCAAAGACCAAGGGGCTTGAAGGACCAAAGGGCTTTGAGGGACTTGAAGGTTAAGAATCAAGGGACCTAGAGGACCACAACTGAGAGGAAGAATGTTCAATTTATAATCAACATGTAAGATGAGAGCATTAGACTTCTCACATTGGATATGTGACTTGGAAAGAGATTCCTTTGAGAATCCAAGACACAAGATGTCAAATGTAGGATTGTATGATGCTTGGAAGTCAAACATGGCTATAAGTGGAAGAGGATCTATAACACATCATGTGACACCTCAAACTCACTTAAAGCCAAGAAACTATGACAATGGAAGAAAAATATAGATATGTGTAAGGGAATAAGAATATATGTATTATGAAATATCATGGCCAAGTGTAAATGGAGAATCCATGATGTGTCATGCCCATGTGTCATGATGATGTCAATATTATGTGGAGTATTTGAAATAAAAATCCATTATTCCACACAAGTAAAAATTAGTAAAAATAGAATTAATGGTTGAAAACATGACTTAGGAAATTGAGAATTTCCATATTTTGTGAAAATTAATTAATTGAGGATGTCAGTTAGAATGAATAATTAGTAATGCATAATGAAAATGATTGGAATTACATGGGATTAAATATTGGTTGTTTAACCCTATAAAGGAAATTAGTAAATGACTAGCCAATTTGATTAAATAAATGCAAGATGAAATGTGATGATTGCATAGATCAATTAGGATGATGGTGGATAGCTCAAAGAAATGATTAATAGGGTTGATCTTAATAACATCAATAGATATTGTTAATGTTATTGAATTTATTCAATGATTCCATGATCTAATACTGAGATTCTTGACAATGTCAAAGATCAAATGATGCAAGTGATAGTTTGACCTAACACTAAGAGCCATGACAATACTGAGGTTATATTGATAGATTTGATGGATTGATAGATTTCCAAGCCATGAAGAGCCATGAAAATGCCTAGGGTTAGACAATTGATGATAGATCGGGGATGTTTGACATGATTAAGCTTGGTTATGGTTGATTCTAGGTGATTCCATGTTGATTTGGGGTGATTCTAAGTTGATTTAATATGATGTGAAAGAGAATACAAATGATGAAGAATATTGTCGAGATATAATCAAATGATGATCAAGTTGGACAAAAGATCAAAATTAGTATAATTAGAAAATGTGATGAGTCAGTATGAAGAAGTGATGAAAAAATAGTTGTGAACCATTTTTTAGCATCTACATTTTGCCCCTCTTTGATACAATGTGATTAGAGTGTTGTGTCAAAGAATATTGATGAGAAAGCCACAACAACATGCCCTAGTGGGGGTGATATATATTGGTGCCCCCTCAAGAAATTGACTAAGATATGCATATGATACAATGAGAAGACACAACCATAGCAATTGACAGATCACAAATTAGAGCTGAAATGTGAAAGTTATGAGGTCCAAAGTGTCGAACAAGGGTCGATCAGGGGCTTGAGAATAGTTTCAAGGGTTACCACTCAAGACAGAAAAAAATAATAAAAAGGATAGCTCAATTTTTACACAACAAAGATACAAATCCAATGTAACTAATAGCTTACAAATTAGAGTTCAAACACAAAAGTTATGGGCTCTAGAGTGCAAAATAGGGGCTTTGGGAGCAGGTCTAGGCATCTAACTACCCCAAGTACACCCAAAACACACCCAAGTGAACCTAGGGCACACTTGGTGAAGCCAAGTGCTTTATGAACATACCAAGTGCACCTTGGGTTCACTTGGGAAGCCCAATTGCACTCTGAAAGTGTAGGTTGTGCCCTAGAAGGTTTCAGGGGCCAAAATCAGCTTGACTAGACTCATAATGACTTGAAACTTTTTGTGCATGCAAAAAATCATCGAAAGAGATCATAGAATGGGTGAAATTAGTTGAACATGGTCAAATATGGTCAAACTTGCTCAAAAAAAGGTCAGAATGAGGTGAGACTTGGTGGAAAGTCACATAAGGTTGATAGATAGTGTATGAAGATGCAAGATTGCAAGATGAAAATGATTTGGTGTATGGGAATACATGATCATGGTGGTGGATAAAGAGATGAAAGATAGAATATTGACAAGATGTAATGAGGACCAATTAGAATGAGGTGAAGACATCATGACATAAAGGGCTAGAATGAAAATGCAAACCTTTTGTGTAAATAAGCACAATGCAGAAATAAAATGACCTTATCCTTCATGAGGGATATATACATGTCCTTAAATCTTAAAGGTACATTTTTTAAAATACAAAAAAGGAAAAAGATGACCATGAACCATCCCGACCACTCTCATATATCAGTTTATATCATCGAGTGGCATAGGAACATGATCAAAGAAAAAAGACAAAAAAAAAAACATCACTCACTAAAAAACATGATCTAATAGCTATTCTTGTCCATTATTACTTTCCTTTTAGTATTTTAGTTCTTTAGATAGTGTTTGACAGGTTGATCATGTGATAGTTCTATTTATGGTTCAGTTGATAGATTCATAGTGACACATTGGATTAATTGTTGGTTCACATTTCTCAGATAGATGTGATTCTCATTGAAGTGTAGTTCTTTGAGATTTAGTCTATGAAAGTGTGAGTGTTTATGAAAAGGGGTGATAATCTACAGTAAGTATTTTCAAGGTTTATTACAAATTTTTGGTGGGTGTTGTGACTTTTAGGGTTTTTGAGGATATTTGATGTTTTTGTGTTTCTCATTTCTTTAGGAAATTTTACCATTCTTGGGGTTTATTTTAAGATATTATACAAAATTTTCAGTAATTTTTTAAGACATTTTATGATTTTTATGAATTTGTTTAGGAAAGTTTACAATTTTTAGTGAATTATTTTAGGATATTTTATGATTTTTATGAATTTGTGTAGGACATTTCATGATTTTTATGATTATTTTAGGATTGTAAAAGCATATACAAGTGTTAGCTCCAATCTATTATGCAATAAGTGTAATGGGTAAAAAATGCTTAGGGATATGCCCCCAGTTCAAGTTCAAACTCATGCACTGTGTAGGTAATATGCCCCTAGACAAGACACAAACTATGTACAAGGCCAAAGATAGAGTATATATAGACTCGTGATGCCTAGGTAAGATAACAATGGACATTAATTGGTTCATGGGCCATGATCAAGGAGTAGGGATGTCTTGCAATATGAAGGATATGACTAAGGAATGACAATAAGGGGAAACAAGATGAAATCCCGATAGATGGAGGAGCAATAATTGATTACACCATCTTAGAGTGTTTTTCTTGTAGTAATTGTGATTTAACATAAGATTGGGGTGAAAGTGAAAACTCCCTAATGTGGGTTACTTGACACATAAAGTATTCTCCACACCCTTTGTCTTTAATCTTCATATATTCCTTGGACTTATTAAGGAGTATATCAACATCCACATACTTAGAAGAATCTATGGGTTGTGCTTCATTATTTGTTAGGACTTTGTGTATAGTGGCATCTCTCAAGTTAGCACAAAATTGGAAAGAATATTGATCACCAAGGATGGTAACCTCCATTTTTTTGTAGGAAAACTTCAGACACTAATGATGTGTAGATGTCACCACTTTCATAGTATGGATCCAAGGTTGTCCTAGTATCATTTTGTAGTTCATTTTGATGTCTAGGACCTAGAATAATGTGTCTTTTATATTTGGACCAACTCTTATGGGTAATATGATGACGCCCTTAGAGAAGTGTTCACCATAAGCATATGCCTTTATTGTGATTTTGTGAGAGGGATCTACATCTTCTTTAGAGTAACCCAAACCCTTGACAACTTTAAGGGTACAGATGTTCAATCCCACTCCTCCATCTATTAAGAGATGTTTGACCTTGGCATTATGGATAAATACTTTGAGATGAAGGGGATAATTATGGTTGGGTTCATCTTTAGGAATATCTTGAGGGGAAAAGGTGACATGCTGTGATGTAGATAGGTTCCCAACCATAGCTTGGAAGTGGGCAACATCAATGTTATTTGGGACTACTAACTCTTTAAGGGCTTGATCCAATATCTTCTAATGCTGGGGAGATGCATTCAATAGGTCCAATATGGATATTTGTGTAGGGGCCTTGTTGAGTTGTTCAACAAGGCTATAATAAAATGAAGTAGGAGTATTAGGTCTACTAGGGGGTGTATGTCTAGTAGAGGTAGTAGGCCTAGAAGGAACTCTGGGTAAGGTGATCTTGGTATGACAAGTAGTGATAGTGCAATGAGGGTCTTCAACCTTTAAAGTGAATGTGGATATGTAGGAGTCAAACTCATTGAAAAATTTGATGGTGTAGTCATATCCAGTGTGTGTAATTCACATTAGCTTATGAGCTTGAGTTTGAAATGGAGGCCTTGTCTTTGTCATGATTACTCAAAGGATCTTTGAAAATAGTGTGATCATAGTTGGATGCTAGCAGTAAAGGATCTACAATAATTATACCATCATCAATAAGGTCTTGGATTTCATGTTTTAGCTAAGAACATGAGCTAGTCTTGTCTCCTCTAGTATGGTCATAATCACAAAATTTATTTTTGTCCCACCATTCTAATTTTTTCGATGGCTCATCCTTGATTGGGGATAATTTCAAGAAGTTATTACTCAGTAATTGTTGAAGTGCAGTGTTGAGAGGTATCCCCAAGGGTGTAAATTTTCTATCTTTGGTTCTAGGACATCTTTGGGGTTTATCTTGGGTGAAAGTCTCAATTTTCTATTGTGGAGGTGGTGTTTAATCATGAGTTTGTGAATTTGTAGGGTTTGTACCTTTCAAACTCTATTGAGGTTGTGCTATGCTAATTGTTCATGCATCTAAAATGCCATCATTGGTCACATTCTTGTTTTTGGAGAAATTTTTTGCTTTGTTAGTAGATGAGTTGGTGTTTGTGTTTTCCTTGTTCATTTGAGGATTCCCTTATGGATAAGAGTGTCTTCAATACTAGCCCCTTTTTTCATCAATTTCAAAATGGTGCTTGAACTTTTGATCTTGAGTTCATACATTAAGTCAAAGACTAGGTTGTCAATGCACAAGTAAACTTGTTGTTCTTCAGGGATGCTTAATGAGAATTGACAGACTAAGTTTCTCCAGCATAATAAGAATGTGATAAATGGTTCTTCCATCTTCTATTTAGTTGAGCACAAATTAGAAAGTGTCACCTCATTTGTAATGTTGAATGCAAAGTGGGAGATGAATTTGTCTACTAATTTTGACCAAGATTTTATGGTGCTAGGAAGTTTGGAGTACCATTCAAGTGTGGGCCAACTTAGAGAATGAGGGAAAAATCTCATGAGGTAGGTGTGGTCATCACTGAGTTTGGTACAAGAGGCACAAAATTCCCCAATGTAATCAATAGTGTTGCCTTTTCCTAGGTAGTTTTTGAATCTTGGAGCCTCAAAATGTTTTGGGAATGGAGGCATATACAAAATTTTATCAAATAGATTAGGATGTAAGTCCCTTTTTGTATATAGAGCCTATTCTTTTGTACTCCCAATGCCTTGACTTATTTGGATAGTTGTTTGAATTGTTGTAGTAACTCTTCATTAGGGTTTTTCATGATAGTTTTCTCTTCAAGTCTTTTATGTCTATGAGTAGATAATTTTCTATGGCACAAAATATGTCTACCTAGTTCTAAAATATCTATATTTGAAGAGTCAGGTGATGTGTCACTAGGTGGTGGACGTATGTTAGTATTGTAGACACCCAAAAATTGGCAAAGACTTGAATTAACATAATCTCAATCAATCAATGCAAATTAAGGAGGAAATCAAAGGAACATAACAAACTTTCAAATCAAGGCTCACATTAGATCATTAATCATCTATAAAATCAACAAGAGCTAAATCAACTTTAAAAAGAGGAGAAAAATAATTCAAAATCATAAAATGAAATTCAAAAAGGGAGAAAGAAAAAGAAAAACTTATGAAAATAAATAAAACATTTATTAAATCAATAAATCCATTTATCCTCACAAAAGTGAAATCCCCCTTTTACATTTAAAAGAATTGAATAAATTCTCATTTATCTCCAAAACTAAGTCTGGTGGACTCTTTCCCCTGGTCTCTTATGAGATATTTTCAATTTCACCTCCATCCAGTAGTCAAAGGTAAAAATCCTAATTCTTACCTCAACTAATTCCAAAATCCTATAAATAGGAGGGAAATTCAAGAGCTAAGGGACCCAAGTTTTAGGCATATGCACTATAGGTGTATTCTAAGTTATCATCTTTGTAACATTGTCATTATAGCAAGTTCATATCATTTTGATAGCATTATAGCTTTATTTTCATGTTATTTAGTATCATTTTAGCATATGTTTAGCTCATTGCATATCCATTTTGATAGCATTCTAAGAGTTTTTACCCACATATAATTTGCATTATAGTCAGAGATCTTGCATGCATTCTTGTAGATCTCCATTTTAAGCATACTCCCATTCTAGAACTATCGCTAAGATGCTGGTCTGAGAGCTTTCTTACCAGTTGTAGTTAGGGAAACATCAAATGTTCATAAATTTTACATTTTGACAATGATTTCTTGGGTTTATTCTAGGTCATTATCATTTTATTTTCTCTTCACATAAAAGTCTCATGAATACACAAATATACCGTGTGCAAATTGGTGCCCACTATGGGGCTTGAACTCAAAGCCTCTCTATTTTTTAATCTTCCTGTCTAATCCTTTATTTTTAGTATCTAGATCTATGTTTCTTGTTAGTTTCTTGTGCAAATCTAATTGGTTGCAAGTTCTACAACATTTTGGAGGCTTCGTAATAGCGACAAAAAACTCTCAAAGGCTTCTTCGAACACACAAAGGTAGGATCTATAGTCTTCTGATGCTACAATGCTTCTGAACTCTATTTTAGTGCTTTTGAGCAATATTATAATGCATTTGAAGCTTTCTATAGCACTTTTAAATATTTTTGTAGCAAATTCAAACATTTTTGTAGCACATTTATAGTTTTCTACAATGCATTTTCTATTTCTTGTAGCACATTTACTAGTTTAAATAGCACATATGATACATTCTGTAATGCAAATGCTTACTCTTGTAGTGCATCTAACAAAAGTTGTAATTTATTGAATCTAACTTGTAGATTTGATTATCATTTTCTTGCAAGTCTCTTCCATGCTAATGAGAACTCCTAGATTATTAACAACATGTGACAAGAATGAAGACCCTCAAAAATGTGCCTAGCCTTTGCTAGCACTAAATAAGGTAAGTGGACCTTGACCCTTTTTAATTTAGAGTGTGGCATTTCTAAGTTTAAAACCTAGTTTAATAGAAGTGTTTGATCTCGCTAACCTAAACAGAAGTAGGCCTATGCTCTCAACTCTTTTGAGTTAATTAGAATGCCCAACCTTCTATAAAGATTAGTTATAATCAAATGAGGAAATAACCCACACATAGTTTAAGTAGAAGCTCCTTTGTCTTTGATAGTATAAGGGCTGGGTTAAACATTTGTATCTATTATGTTTGGGGAGTTAGGATAGTAGAGATATGCTCTCACTCTTCTATAGTGATCAAATTCCCAAACCTATTTGTGATTTCCATTTTCTTGCTTTCCACTAGGTAGGATTATTTAGCCATAGAAAGGCTACCTCTCAAGTTTCCTTAGTAGGACCGGTGAGAGGGAATGCCTACAAATCTTGTATTCTCAATTGAATTTAAGCCAATTGTGTTCAAAATATAGCCTTCCTCTAGTAGTCCTATAAGGGATTGTGCCAAACCTCCTCAGTGCTAGTGGGATGTTGTTTGTCACAAGAGAGGTAAATCCAAACATTGATGGTTAAAAACAAAAATCTACTAGTCACTAGCTCTAGAAAACCTTGATAGGAAGCCCTTTTCTTCCATTTTCTAGGTGTGTGAAATTTTAAATTTTATTCTAGTTTCTACTATTATTGTGCTTAGATGTGTTTTAAAACTTAATAACAAGCACCAGTGCAGATCATGGACCTTCCAAAACATGTAACTATAAACTGATATGAGAAACCAAGTCCAAAACAAGAACATTGTTGAAAGACCCTAAAATAGTGTATTTACTGCTCAAAACAATTCATTTGGCCCATTCTGTGATGCATTTGAACTCTATTATAGCACATCTAACTACAAAACAATGCATCTAAAGATTTAAATAGTGCATTTTTCCTGCATAACAATGCATTTAAAGCCTAAAACAATGCATATGATAGATAAAATAGGGCATTTGAACATTTAAATAGCACATATAATCAATGAAATAGTGCATTTGACCAATCCTATGATGCATTTGAGGCAAAAACCTAAAATAGAGGGTATCTACATACACGACACTTGCAAACAAACAATGGATTTCGATACCCTTTTTCTCATTGATATTTTCCAAGACCAAGAGATCCTGAAATTGACTAAAACCATTTTTGAAACAAGAAAATCTAAAAACATCATTATTAATCCAACAATCATTATTGCTTCACTTCTCATATCAAGTTAGAAGCATCTAGAGACACACATCCATTCCCTACCCAACTTCACGAAAGTGAAATCACTTTATCAACATCACCAAATACCTTGTCCAACCTAGCTTGTTACTCTAGATGAATTGCGGTCAACAAAAACCATCTTATTGTGAAAATGCATAAGAACTAAAGGAATCATAATTACATTTCATGCCACTATGTAAAACTAGTATAGCTATGAAGCCACAACAATCCCCTGTATGGGTGAGTGCTAGAATAGCCAGCAAAACCATCAAATATGTGAAACCTCTGAATCTTATCGAACCTATTACACCAATGAATTGTTCACCAAACATTGTTACCCACAAAACACCCCTATTCAACTATAGTTCATAACATTTTTCTAAAGGGGGTTCATCTAACATGTGGGATGACAAGAGCATTGAAGCTAAAATTGAATATTTTCAACAAAATCTTGAACTTGTTGATATCTTGGACAAGATACTTGAGAAACACAAAGAATGTTACATACTAGTATTAGAACAACAAGGTGTGAAATTTTCATCTAATTTTGATGTGACCAATCTAAAAAGAGATGAAGAAGAGTCACTCCTTGATATTGTCACACAAAAATTACAAGACCTACAATTGGAAATGGAAAGGATGAAGCAAGGAAAAATACAACCTGTAGAATTTAGCTTTAGAAAGGTGTGTCCTCTTCCATTTGATAAAAACATCATTTTCATACCTTTCCCTTAGAATGTGCAGACACCAAAATAAAATTAATATTTTGGTGCATCAGATCACCAGATCACCTTAGACAATTCTATACCCTCAGTATAGAATTTTTCCATGACATGACTTACCTAATGTGTCTATTTCCTAGGAGCCTTGGAGGGTAAGCCATGGAGTAGTTCTCCAAGCTACCCTCCAACATTAAAACCTTTGATCAATCAGCTTCTATTTTCATCGCCCAATATTCCTATTACATCAAAAGGGAAGTTGCAATGATCAATTTGTGTAACACTAACCAACTTCCTAATGAATCATTCAAGGTCTTCCTACAATGGTGGAGACATACATTTGCCAAGCATCATAGAGATATATCAAACAAAGAGAAGACAAACATATTCATTAATAGTCTCTCAAAACCCATGAATTATTGGCTCCAACTCCAAGGGCCCAAAGACTTTAAGACTACCTTAGAGAATGCCACTAAGGTAGAAGAGACCTTGATAAATAATGACATTATTAAATTATCAAAAGATTCTAAGGGCTTTTCAAATAATTCCATAGAGGCTCACAATTCCTTTAATTGGACCATTGATAAATAAAATTCATGGTGGAGAAAGAACAACAAAAACACTATCAATGATGGGGTGGTTGAAGATAACCATGTTAAATCACAAACCCAACCTTGTCCAAATCAATCATATCCTATCATCAATTGAACCAATCCAAACATAACTCATCGAGAAAATGACTGTCCATTTTATCGATGTAACATAGCAACTCCGTCTAAATCTAATCAGCAAGTCTCTTATAATCAAGCTCATCCTCCATCAAAATATCAATCTTTTGATATACCCAAGGAGTATACACCTATTGGGGTGTCTTATGAAAGTGCTTTACAAACCCTCTTGACTGATGAACTCATCATACTCCCTGAGGCCAAACCCTATGAACCTCAAGTCAAGCCAAAGTGGTGGAATAACAAGCACATTTGTGCCTACCACCAAAACATGGGGCCTTCAAGAATAACCTTAGCAACAATGAATAACCTTAGCAATAGGGGGCCTTCAAGAATAACCATAGCAACAATAAAGACCATACCACCTTCAAGAACCATTTCATGAGTCATAAAAAGGGTGAATCCTCTAGAGCTAATCAGAACACACCTCCTCACACTAAGGTTAATTATGCTCATCATTACGACAACTCCATCAACATGATATTTGGATTTGATGATGCCATAAATGTCATCATAATTAAGGATAAAAACAAGAAACAATCATTAAATGTTGTTACTTGAGGCTAGGCCTATAAAGTTATTTTACTGAGACCCATGACAAATTTTGATCATGTAACTATGAGTTCCTCCTTGCCCAGATACAACTTGGCCAATTAGTTACTTAACACTCCTTCCCATATCTCTATTTTTGAATTGTTGCAATTTTCCTTGGAGGATAAAGAAATCCTCACCAAAGCCCTAGTACCAAATGATCTAGATGTGAATAAGTTTCAAAACATGGTTAGAAATCTAGTTGCCCCTCACTGCATATCCTTTTCTACCCAAGATGACATGTTCATCATCTAACCAAAAATTCTCCTTTTCATATTGAAGTCTTTATCCATAGAAATAGAGTTGAGAGCACTGGTTGATGGTGGGGCAGGTCTCAACATTTGCACACTAAATTTAGTGAAATTCTTGTGATATATAGAGGATGTTATTGATCCAAGGAAGAAAATCACCATATAAACATATGATGATGAAGAGAGATCCTCCAAAGGCATGGTTATTCTCCCAATTAGGGTAGGACCAGTTGTGAAAGAAACCATTGGTCAAGTCTTACACTTGCAATTAGCTTATAACATCTTGTTAGGGAGACTGTGGATTCATGACATGTAGGCCATTCCCTCCAAATACCATCAATGTCTCAAATTTTTGTATATGAGTCAAGAGGTGACCATACCTAGGGATCAACATAGTGCCCAATATTGTAACTCCATTTTTCCTCATAATAGGGAAGAAACTAGCACCCTGAGAGATGACATCAACTAGTCCACATTAACAAAAACTTCATGCTCTATCAACCAAAATGACAACCACTTATCTATATCAACTATGGGTAAAGAGAAAGTTGATTGTTCAAATTCTTCCTTTCTTCACCACCATCATCCAAAGACCCTAAATGGTCACACTGTGAAAAAAATGGATAGATTAATGAAATAATTTGATAGGAAGTGTAAAATGCAATGCAAAGGGGTAGGTGAGTACTCAATCTCCTTATCTATTCCCCCACTTTCTCTGAGATCTCATGGCAAACCATCATCCACCACTAGACCTTGTGATGCACATTTTGTCAATGCAAGTGGAGTACCTCCAAGCTTGGTAGAAGAAATCAGTCAACAAAATATTGACATCTCCCCTCAACTATGAGCTCAATTACTTCTTTATTGAAAAGGCCTATTTAGCCATAGCTTTTGCTTCCCAAAAGCTACACCATTATCTTTTGACCTATAAGGTCAAGCTCATCTCCAAGATTGAACTCATCAAATATATTCTTAGCAAAATAACATTAATAGGTAGATTGGCTAAGTGGGTGATGATCCTAAGTGACTTTGATATTAATTATGTCAATAGGAAAGCAATAAAAGGACATACCATTGCCAATCAATTGGTAGATGCACCTATAGAGAGCTCAAATCCTATCTTAGCTAATTTTCTAGATATGCACACTCTTCAAATAGAGCTGATAACTTGGAAGTTCTATTTTGATGGTTCTTACACACATCATGGATTAGGCATCGGTGTTTTGTTCATCACACCATTGGGTGTTACCATCCCTAAATATTACAAAGTACTTTTCCCCTACACCAACAATATGGTACAATATGAAGCTTGGGTCTTAGGCCTCAAACCAGCTTTAGAGTGGAAACTAACAACACTATAAGTTTATGGAGATTCCCATTTGATCATCAATCAAGTCATTGCCACATATCAAACCAAGGATGAAAATTTATTGCCTTACAAACATATGTTTGACACACTTAAGGAATTTTTTGTTCATATTAATTTTGAACAAATCCCTAGAGATAAGAATAGAGCAATAGATGCCATGGCCACCTTTGCCTCCTTTCTCTAGTTATTGGAGCAACACAAGTGGTATGAGTTCTTAATAGAAGAGGTGGTTCGACCCATATTTACTCAACCTAATTCCCTTATCATTTTTCATTTAGACGCTCTTGATTCCCTCTAGTATAACCCAATCATCACTTACCCTTGTGATAACACCATTCCCCCTGACCTCTCATGCAACCAAAGACATAATTTCATTAGATAGACCTCATGCTACACTTTGGTGGCTGATACACTATATAGGAAGGGTCTTGATGGTACTTTGTTTAGATGTCTTGAAAAGGATGAGTCGAGAGTTTCTCTACAATAAGTCTATATAGGGATTTGTGGGTCACACTCCAGTAGGTTTACTCTAGCAAAGAAGATTCTTAGGATGGGTTATTTTTGGCCAACCATGGAAAATGATTCTATCAACTATGTTAAGACTTACAAAAAAATGTTAAATCCATGGTAGCCTTGTTCATGCGCTAGCCCAAGAGCTCAACCCTTTGGCCACACCATGGGCTTTTAATCAGTGGGGTTTCAATTTGATTGGAGCCATCCACCCACCTTCCTCTAGTAGACATAAATGGATTATCATTTTCACAAAATACTTTACCAAGTGGGTTGAAGCGGTGCCACTTGCTGAGTCTACAAGAAAAATAAATCTCTTCCTTCATTTTGAACCATATCATTTGTCAATTTGGCATACCTCATTGCATTCTCATGAACAATGCCTTGTACTTTAAAAATAAAATAATTGATGATCTATGTGAAAATTTTCACATTATACACCACTCCTCATCAATTTATTATCCCCTAGGAAATTGCCAAGCAGAAGCCACCTACAAGACCATTATCAACATTCTCAAAAGAACTATCAACGATATTGATAGAGATTGGCATTTATAGATAAACCCTACCCTCTAGGCCTACAGGATGAGTGTTAAGACACCTATAGGCACAACACCCTTCTCCTTGGTTTATGGTTGTGAAGCCATTCTTCCCTTAGAGGTTGAGATCCCATCCTTGAGACTTACTCTTTGTTACATCCTATTAGATAAGGACTACAAAGTGGCCTATCTAAAGTAGGTAGAATTATTAGAAGAACATTAGTGTGTAGCACATGAACACCTCAAAGTGTATCAAAATAGGTTATCAAGACATTACAAGAAAAAGGTCAAACCCCATGTTTTTTAGATTGGTGGCCTAGTACTCCAAAAAAACCCAAAGAACCAAGCTGCTACAGAAAAGAAAGGAAAATGGGAGGCCAATTGGATTGGTCCTTACATTATCACAAAGTCCTTTGGGATTGGTACTTATAGACTTTTAGATTGTGATGGAGCAGACCTAGCAAAACCATCAACAACATTCATCTCAAAAAGTTCTATATCTAAGCCTTTGAGGAAACACTTCATCATTGAAAATACCCAAAAAAAACTAGTACAAAAGAAATGAGGAATGTCACCCTTGGTTTCAAAAGGAGTGAGAGATAGCACCTTTGGACTTCCCTAAACAACACAAGTCCTTGAATTCTAAAAGAAAATCAAGACAACACTTAAGCAACTTCCTCAAAGACAAATTTTGCTTGTTTGAGGCTTACCTATCATAGTTGAGTCAATTTCACACATACCCAATTGAGAGACACCTGTGGGTTATAGTTAAGTGGTTTCTTGGCATTAGACACAATTTACAATAGTGGAGACAGTCAATATAACAAAAACAAAGGGAAGAACAACAAATCAAGAGAAACATGGAGTCAGATTATGTAATGAGATTCCACAAACATGAATTGCTGGAAAATCAGTGCACATCTCAGCCATCTACCATGATCAATGATACCCAATATCCATTTTAGCCCTCATTTGAATCCACTTGACATCCCAAAATTTCTTTTTTGCCCCCCACATCTCAAATATAGCTATCCAAGCCCACTTTTGGTCTCCTTGATTCTTTAGGTGCCTCCACACTATCCTAGTTTTCCCCATATTCCAACAAATCTCACTCACATCCTCATTCCACTCTTGCCAAAATTCAAAAATTATCAAAAATAAATAAATAAATTATCAAAAAATTGCCAAAAACATTCAAAAGAGTGTAATAATTGACAAAAATAGTCACAAAAAAAAAAAACATCCCAAAATCCTAGTCAAAATGGCTCACTTCAACTCAAATAAGATATGCATAAATGAATGGTGTATTTTTCAAATCGATTATCCATTGATTTCATGTCGAACTAGTCTTCGTCTATAATTGTTGCTCCTTTGGGATAGGTTTGTGTACCTCGACCATTTTTATATGAAATCAATGGTGAGGCCAGCTATATTGAAAAATATTTAAATACTTTATGACATGTTTTATGGCTTCTCAACGGTATTAAGAAGTAGTGTAGTTATGTCCTAAAGCATCTCCTTGGGCTTTAGAAAATCTAGCACAACGTAAATAACATAAGAGGCTTTGGAAGAGTCCTCTCTTCTCTTCTCTCATCAAGAATAACAATTCCCAATGGATTATTAGTCTTATTTATGTTGTACTGGCCACGATTGATCTAGACCCCTTCAAAAAAAATATTAATGCTATCCCAAAAGCCTAGATATCCATCTAACTCTTTTGTCATCACCTAATAGGGGGCACAAAATAAGTATAAGTTTGAGAGATTTCCATGACCTCCTCTACTTTTGTAGGCCCCTCAAGAACCTTTTTAGGCCCAAACACCTTTTTTAGGCCTCTCAAGCGCCTTTTTTAGGCCGAAATGCCTTTTTCAAGGCCATCAAATGCCTTTTTAAGAAAAATTGCCTTTTTCAAGGCCTTCAAGCACATTTTTAGGCCAAAAACACCTTTTTCAAGGCCCTATTTTTCCCTTTTAGGCCCCTATAGTGCCTTTTGCAAGGCTCAGTTATATCTATTTAGTCTCCCACAGTGATCTCTTAGGCCCTTAAAATACCTTTTTAGACTCTAGGTGCCTTTTTCAAGACCCCACTATCCTTCCTAGACTCTCAAGTGCCTTTTTCAAGGTCCCACTTGGCATCTTTTAGCCATCAATGCCTCCATCTCAATACACACCTAGAGAAAAATTCTAAATTTGGTCTTAAGCTTGTTTGTAAAGGCTATCAATATACACCAAATTGTGCCTCACAATTTGTGGTTTAGCACTTCCTACTTTTTCCACCTTTAATACCATGGCTATCCAAATGTTACACAAATTTGTACTCATCCTTCATTGGGAGCCCACACAGACATTCAATTTCCTACATACAAGTAAAGGTCTTTCTTCCTATCCAAATCGTATTGTTTCCACTTTTACAGAGATTGACACCTTTTCAAATATTTGCCAAAATCCCAAAAAAACATTCAAATATCTATCAAAAATCCCAAAAACATTCAAATATTTATCAAAAATCCCAAAAACATCTACATATCCCTCAAAATGCTATAAATATCCTAATACATTCCAAAAATATAAAAAATGAACATGATAATGTTCATCTAGCACATTAACATCAACACTAGTTATCCTTTTTCTTGCCACAAAAACAAACACAACTTTTATTCTAGTATGAAAACAATGAAAACATTACATTCAAATAGCATCTAGCAGATTATTTATTCTAGCCTCCCTGGGGGAGGTGGCAAGATAGGGTGTCTAATCAATGGCATTTCTTCTAACCTAGCTCCAGACCAAGAAGCCCCTACATCAATCCTCTACATACCCACACTGCATTCATGGGAATCAGAAACCTACCACCACATAATTGTGCATTTAATAGTTGTGTAAATTCCCTATCCATAAACTATTTTCCATATAATAATGGCTTCTCGGTGTACCTTCACCATCCATTACATATCCACAAACACATTCTCCACCAAATTTTTTATCCCTGATACTGTAATCGCTCATTGGGCCACATCTCACTCCTATTGGATTTGATCAATCACCATTTGCTAATACTCTACATCTGCTTTTGCCTCACCCAACTACTACTACAACTATCTCATCTTCAACTCACTTAATGCTAACTACTCTTGCAGCTTCAATGACAGGGAATTTGACTTTGCAATTGCCTCCCTAAATGACTTAGACTATGATTGCAATAACACAAGCTCATCTTGCACTCTCTCCAAACACACTTGTGCCATCTTTAGAGATTTATGCAACCTCTAATCTTGCAATTGCTCTAGCTACATCCCTGCATCATTTCCCTTTGCTTACAATTACTCCACATGCAGTTATACTTCTAATGATTGCACCTACATCCACTCTATATTCACCACCACTTAGAGTCATCTTTCCTTCATTTTTACTCTATCTTACCACACCTTCTCCATTAAACCCAACAAAAATGTGACTTCCTATTCTACATTTTTTTCCTAGACTCTCTCTATAGCTAACATTCTTTGTAGTTCTTCTCACTTGATGATTGATCTCCACCCCTCGCCTCTAACTGTAGATCCTCTATATCTCACCACACCAGTACTAGGTACACTTGACCCTTAGCTTTGACACTCAGACACCCTAATTCATGCTGACGCACATCGCTAGAAAAAATCTACTACTAAATCACTACTAACACATCTCACGCTTTGTTATCAGAACTGTACAATAGTTGCTTCTAGGAATAATTGAACAAACTTGACACTATTGCACACAAGTTTCAACATGCATGGTCAAAAAATAATGGGTTTTTCTACTATTATGCACTTCTAGTACCTTGATGATGTGCTTGACTAGAGGTATTGGGATGAAGTAATGATATTTTATTTTCATTTACTTTTTTACTATTTAACTCTAGTGATCCTCTAATTTCATGCATTATTGGTGTCCACTTGTAAGCACCTCCTCTTGTTTGGAAGGCCATGTGTACCTTGACCAATTTTGTACAATATCTTAGGTGAGATCTTTTATCTGACATATGACTATTTGCATGCATGTTTTTATTTACTGCAACTACCATGCTTTCTTTTATAGTTGTTGTCATTTTTTTCATGAACATTGTTCATGTTTGATGGTATTTCTCAATGTCACACAATATTCATATCACCATTGCTGAGATAGTGGTGGTTGTACTTGGTCACTTTTTATTAAATGCTCTATGATGACAATTAATTTGCGTCTATTTAGAAAAAAAGTGATAGATAGTTGCATTCATCTAGTTTGCATTTTCATCTTGGGTCCCTTGAAAACACATGGTTGGTACATAAATTAGGATAACAAACACACAAGTCTCATCAACAATGATCAACAAAAAGGCTAAACAAAAATGAGTAGGGTTATCCAACAACAAGTCCTAAACCAACATACTCATACATGGTTAACACTCTCCAATTGTGGACTTGGTCTCATCACAACACTACCACCTTACATCACACATCATCCTTGCATATCAATTATTCTACCTATTTCATTATGTGGCTTTCAAATCTCAAACAATTAAGGTCACTAATTCATTACACCATTCATCACATTTTATGGATTCACTTCGTCATCTATTCTTACTAGGGATCTCAAGTGTCATTTTGTGGCTTTTAAATCTCAAAGGTGGAGTCCCATCCCATGTCTTTTCATCTCTAGCACATTCATTTCTTCCATTTTTCACTTTCATTCAACTCATTCTATCTCATTATGTTTGTCTAGTTTTTACATCTCCTTTACAAATTTCACTACAACCCATTTTCTCACATTTTATTTCATTTCATTCCATTACATTTTATCACATTTTCATTTCATTTCATTTTCATTAACAATTTTTTTCCATTTTATATTTTTAATTCCAAGTTTATCCCACTTCTATTACATTTCATTCCATTTGGTTTTATTTTACTACATTCCATTACCTTTCATCACATTATGTTGTCATTTCATGTCATATTTCATCCCACAAGTTTTGTCACACTTCCATTTCATTTCCTTTCTATTTCATTTCATTTCATTACATTCCTTTGCATTATATTTTTGTTCTTTTCCAATTTTCATTTTGTTTACACTTTCATTTTTGCACATTTCCATTTCATTTCATTTCATTCCATTTAAAAAAATTTAATTCCATTACACTTTGTCACAATCCTCTCTATTTACAAATTTTATTATATTTACACATGACATTAGCGCAAATTTTATTTATTACATTCCATTAGATCAAATCTCATTTCATTACATCATATTTTCAAATTTCATTTCATTACATTTCATATTATTAGCTCACATTTCATTTCATTACATTTCATCTCTTACATTCCATTACATCTAATTTCATTTCATTACATTACATCACATCATATAACCAAAAATTTCATTTTAGTACATTTCATACATTACATCGCATTTCATTACATCAAATCTCATTTCAATTTTCATTTTCTTACATTTTATATCATTACATCACATTGCATTACATCAAATTTCATTTCACCACATTTCATTTCATTTACACCTATTTCACTACATTCATACTATCACGTTACATTTTTATTCTACTCATACATGCCATTTTAATTCCTTCATTCACTATCCACATATCATGCTACATTAATCATCCACAAATACATCAATATCTACTCCTACCATACCCATCAAATCATACAATCACATGCATACATGAGTCCATGATATAACAAGTGTACATTTCTGAACATCAAAAAGATTGGATATCTCATAAAGAAAAGGATTGAGAAATATATCAAAAGGATCAAATAAACATGAATATAATATGGGAATTAAGCTTCACACAACTTTCAATGGATGGCAAGCACAAACAGAGGCAAGGGAGGCTTGCAAAATTGAATTTAGAAAAGGGCAGGATTCCTGTAGACTGTTGGAATCAAATCCATGGTTTGGAGCGTGGGCTATAGAAAGGGGATGGTTAGGGATCATGTATATGGGATCAGTCAAAGATTACTAATGGGGACCTAGATGCTCCCCCAAAGAAGTGGTCAAGATTCCTTTGGTTCCCAATGGGGGTTAGCCACCCAAATGGTCCTCCCATTTTGGGATCAAGCCCTCAGGTAAGTCATCTTTCCCACCTATTAAGATTCTTCCTGACAGAGAGAAAGGTTCTTGCACCATTTCCATCTCAGATGAAATCATGGATCATAACATTTGATCCATGGCTTCTACCTTGATTGGAAAATTTTTGGGGCCTCAACTGAATATAGATGATGTGAGGTCTTTTATTAAGAAGTGGGCTCTTAAAGGTCAAGTTTCAGTCATGGCCATGGCAAAGGGCTTTCTATCTTTTGAACTCACTTGCATGGAAGACCTTTCTTCCATTCTCAGTGAAGGTCAATTGGCTATTGGTCATTCCACTTTGGTCCTCCAAAAGTGGTCTTCCAAGCTGAATCTGAATGACTCATTTTTTGTTCAAGCCCCTATGTGGGTTAGACTGCCTAAATTGCCATTAGAATTCTAGAATGAAGATGTTTTTGTGGGGCTAACCAGGTCTTTTGGAGAACTTCTATATATTGATCCAATCACTACCTCTAAAAGACAACTCAACTATGCTCACATTTGCATAGGGGTTAGAGATGGCACATCCATCCTAGAAACTATGGCATTTCACTCCAAACTTGGAGTGCATGATCAGAAAATGATCTATGAAATAGTGCCTTTTGCCTATTTCCTTTGTCTAAAGGCTGGTCATAAGGAAAATCAATGCCCAATGGCCATTAAGTAGAAAAGTCAGAAAAGTCAGGCTCTTGTTATCTCAGCCAAAGCAAAGAAGAAATCCAAGCCCACTAGAAACTCTGTCAAGGGAAAAAAGAAACTGATCTGGAGATGCAAACCTACAAAGTAGCTCAAAAACTAGGATGGTAAGAAGGTTAAGATTAATGCCATAAGGTAGGATGGAGTCCAAGGTGATAAAAGTGGTAATGGTCCACCCCACTCTGACTTTCATATAAATGACAGAGTTCATAGTAGTGATTCACCAAAGGAGTCTACTAAGGACAACCCAACTATTGTGGACATAGCTGTGGTAGAAGACATTGTGTAGTTTGAGAAAGAGTAGCTATAGGAAGGTAGGAGACCCCCTGAGTAGAGAGATCAAGGGTCTTTAACTTAGGCCCCCAAAATAATGGTGTTTCTGTTTCCTCAAGGGTGGTGGATCACAATCAAAGTGACGTAGTCATCTTTAGTGATTGGTCTAGTCAAGTGGATAGTCTTGCTGCTCCTCTAATGAACCTGCTAGCATCCAAAGGTCTGGGGACTAAGATCATAGAGCTTATTAACAACTCTTCTCCAGATCAAATCTCACAATGGGAAGATTGGATTGACAACTACTCTCAAGATAGTATCAATTGCTAGAGTTTGGTTAAAAAGAAGAAAAGGAATTGTGACCACCCTCCTCTATCGACAACAACAACTAGAAGTAGGGTTAAGGCTGATGTTGGGGTTAAACCCAAGACTCTAGGAAGGAAAAGTATGAATAATTTATTGCAAGAAGAGACCAAAAAGAACTTGGCAAATGGGAGCCAAAGAACCATTAAGAATACTCTAGAAGTAAGAAATGAAGATCATATCTTGGAATATTAGGGGTCTAAATGGGGTTCATAAATAGAAGATAGTTAGGAATATGATTAGATATTAAAACCAAAATTTTCACTAATTCAAGAAATCAAAATGAGAAAAGATGTGGTAGGCAAGCTCTCTTTCAACAAAAACATGAGTACCGAGGCAACAAACTCTGAGGGAGCTGTAGGAGAGGTGTTGATTCTCTATAATAAAAAGGCTTGTTAGATATCTACTATCTATAATGTAGGTAATGCCATCCTATGCAAGGTGTCCCCCTCTTTGATGATGAAAAAAGTGAAGGGCTTCCCCTGGATCAAGAGAGAAAGTTAGACCTTTCAAACTTCATTAATAACTTGGCTTTTATGGATGTTGATCTCCTAGGGGGTAGATTCACTCGGTCTAATAGGAGAGTTGGGGAAGATTGTATTCAATTTCATCTTGATAGAGCCCTTATTTCCCTCGTTTGGTTGCAAACCCATTCTTGTAGGCTCTCCCTTCTTCCTAGAATAGGATTGGACCACTCCCCCATATCTCTCTCTTTTTGTCCTCTTATGATCAAAAGGTCTTTCCCTTTTTGTTTCGAGAAAATGTGGATTTCTCACCTGTCTTTGGAAACCAAGATCTCTTCATGGTGGAACATTGAGGTGGAAGGTACTGTAATGTTCAAGGTGGCCCAAAAATTGAAGAATGTGAAAATAAATATTAAAACCTAGAACAAATCAGACTTTGGCCACATTTTTCAAGAAAAAGATGAGAAGACTAATCAACTCTGCATAATCTAGGAAGAGATCTAGTAAGATGGATATAATGATTAGAATTGGTTGGAGGAAAGGTCTATTCTCTTAGACCTCCATAATATCATCTCTAGGGAAGAACACTTTTGGAAATAGAGATCAAGAGTTAATTGGCTTTAAAAAGGGGACCAGAACACTAGGTTCCTCCACTTATCAACTTTAAAACATCGGGCCAATAACAAGATCTCTTGTATCAAGAAAGGACAAACTTTTTTATCTAAAGATAATGAGATAGTGGATGAAGTAGTGCAGTTCTTCTCTTTTCTTCTCACTAAGGATCATACTCTCTCAATATCTAATCAAGAGGATATTTTGTCTACTATTCCTTCTCTAATGCAAGCCCACCACAACTCTATGTTGAAAGCTATCCCAACCTTGGAGGAAATTTTTCAAGCTCTCAATTCCCTTCCAAGTGATAAGGCCCCTAGCCCAGATGGTTTCCCAACTTTATTTTTATAGGTCTATTGGGACGTGATTAAAGGGGACATTGTGAAGGCTATGCAAGAATTATTTGGGGCCAAAACCTTTTGAAAGAACTCAGTGCCACTTTTCTAGTTCTCATACCAAAAATCTTGGGGGCAGCTTCGATGGATAAGTTTAGGCCCATCAGTCTTTGCAACTCTTTTTACAAAGTTATATCCAAAGTCCTTACTACTAGGCTCCTTAGAGTTCTTCACCTGATTATCTCCCCATAACAAACTAGCTTTGTCCCAGGGAGACAGATTCTAGACTCTATTATCATGGTGCATGAGGTGATTCACTCTCTTGAAGCTGGCAACAAGGAAGGTTTTCTACTCAAGCTTGGTATGTCTAAAGCTTATGATAGGGTGGATTGGAATTTCTTGATGGTAGTCCTCCAAGCTTTTGGCTTTGACTCCCAGGTTTGTAAACTCAGCTTTCATCTTGTCTCTTCCCCTTCTTTGTCTATTCTATTTAATGGTTCCCCATCAAATTTATTTTTTCGTTCAAGAGGGCTGAGACATTGTGATCCCCTATCCCCTATTCTATTCATCATTTTGCTGATTGCTTGGGAAGGCTTATTTTAAGAAAAATATAGGACCAAAATATGCAAGGTCTCAAGCCTTCATCTGGTCATCGTTCTTTCACCCACCAGCAATTTGTGGATGATACTATTATGGGGGGAGAGGCTATGGTCTAGTAGGCTAGAGTGTTTAAGGGTTTGCTGAATACTTATACTAGGGGTTCTAGCCAATCTATTAATTGGGATAAGAGTTCAATATACTTCATCAATACTTTGCCGGAGAGATAGAGGAAAATTTCTTGAATCTTGGGGAGTGGTATTAGGACTCTTCCTGCAATTTATCTTGGCATGCCTTTGGGGTCCAAACCCCTAGAATCTTTTTGGAACAACATCATTTATAGATTCAATAAGAAATTAGCTAATTCAAAAGGTCCTACCCTCAGCCAAGTAGGAAAATGCACCTTGGTGAAATCAATATTCTAAAATCTCCCCACATATGCCTTAAGCCTCTTTGGGATTCTGACTAAGCAAGCTAATAGAATGGAGAAGATTCAAAGGAACTTTCTCTATATAGGGGTTGAAGAGCACAAAAGATGTCATATTGTCACCTAGGACCATGTTTTCCTTCCCAAATGTTATGGGGGCCTTGGTATTAGAAAAATTAGACACCTCAATACTGCCCTTTTAGCCAAATAGATTTGGCACATTTTTTAGAGTGCTGGAGAATGGAGGGAAACTATGATTGAGAAATACCTAAGAAGGTAGTCTCTTAGCTTTTTGCTTAATCAGACTAAGATTCCTCAAGGATCTTACACAGGGAATGGGATCCTAAAGGCTAAAGTCCTGGCTAAGTCCAAGGTTAAATGGAAAATTGGTAAAGGTGAGAATATCTTATTTTGGCAGGATGACTAGATGAGCCATGGACCCCTTATTGATCACCTTAATTATGGTAGATGGGTAGAGCCATGCATAACAAGATATGGTTTGAATGTTAGTGATTATAGAATAGGTAATGGCTGGCATGACTTGTCTATGATATCCCTAGACCTTAAACCTTTGATGATTAGCCTAAATGCTATTTTTATAAATAACAAAAGGAATGAAGTCATCTCGGGAGATAACTCAAATGGGCAATACTCTGTTGCCTCTGGGTATTTTTCATTATGGGATAGAATGGAGAAGCCCATTTGGGCTAAGGCATGGATTCCTGGCCTTACCCCAAAAATCAATATCTTCTTCTTGCTTTTGCTCCAAGACAAAATCCTTACTTTGGATAATCTTGCTAAGAGAGGTCAAATTATTTCCAACAAGTGTAGTCTACACAAGCACAACTTGGAGATGATCAATCACTTATTTATTCATTGCTCCTATTCCTCCAAAGTTTGGAACCTCTTGACTAGGGACTTTGGGGTTAGCTGGTGTCCCTTGGCCAACAATCAAGAATTCTTTAGCCAATGGAAGAGTTCACACTTAGGTTTGATCACCCAATTAATTTTCTCCTAGTCCCTCCCACACTTCTATTGGGGAATTTGGAAAGAGTGGAATAACCAATTTTTCAGAGACAGGGAATCCCCTAAATATTTTATTGCGAAGAAAATTGAAGGATTAATGAAGGAGAACTTCACCATCACAAAGGGAGGAAATATTGAAGAAGGTGGGAACAACAGAAAAAGGAAAAAGGATAGGGATAGGAAAAGACAAGAGGCCAAGTGGTTTTTCTCCCCCTAAACATTGGTACAAAGCCAATTTTGATGGGGCTGCCAAAGGGAACCTCAGCCTTGCTAGCAGTGGAGGCATCATTAGAAATAGCTATGGTGGTGGAGTTGCTACTTTTTCTTATCCTCTTGGATATTAGACAAACCACTTTGCAAAAGCTAGTGCTACTAGTCACATTGTTAAACTGGCCTTGGCTTTTGGGATTGAGAATCTTTGGCTAAAGGGGAATTCTTTAAATATCATAAATTGCCTAAAGGGTAACTCCATGCCTTCTTGGACCATTGTGAATGTGATTGAGGAGTTTTAGTCTAACCTAGGTAAGTTCAACAAGACCTGTATTAGCCACGTGTATAGGGAGACCAATTCAGCTGCTAACTGGTTTGCAAACAAAGTGGTCGCCAAAAATTTGATGATGATGTGGCATGTTGGTGACAACTTTCTGGTGGTAGTGAATAATTTAATACTCCAAGATTGCATACAGGGAAGTACTACAAATTTCCAAAATTAGTAATGGGAAGATTTGCAAGATTGCACGTCGGAGTGAGGGTTAATGAAAATCATGCAAAACTCTTTTCAAAACATGATAGCATGTATGTACATCACACTTTATAGTTTGTCTTGAATACAACCATTAAAACTGAGAAATTCAAAAATATTTTTGAGTTTCACATTTTGAAGGAGGCCAAGGACTGTAATAAAATTTTGATTAGGTGGAGGTTTATTGAACCTGAGGAAACCATGGTAGGGGAGACAAGCAGGAGGGAGCCATCGAGGCAGGTAGAAAATTGGAAGAAGAAACTGAAGGTTTGGCATAAGTTGGAAAAGGGAAAAATCACTAGATTCCTCAAGAAGATGTAGGGATTTGATGTGAGGATCACCAAGATTATGGTGGATTCCTAGAAAAATGGGAGAGTCAAAATTGATGGGGTCACCCACCATGTCAATGCAGAGTTGATAGCCCTTGTTGTAGAGATCCCTTTGGAAGGGAGTAACTTCTTTGGAGACAAGAAAATGTCAACAAATGTTGTTAAAGTTTTTGTGAAGGATGAAAAGGAGCTAAATAAGCTTGTCAAGGGGAAGACATATTATGATATGGAGTCAATTAAAAAGCTATGGAGGTATGTCCTAAGGATTATTATTGAATATATTTCCTTGGACCCCAAATTTGATAGGATCAGAATGCATCATTTTGTTTTGCTTAATCACTTTAGGCATGGAATCATAATCCCTTTTCCTTTTTATCTTTTCACCTCTATGAGAAAGGTTATAGAGGGTTTTAAGAGGAAACCTACCACTAACCCAACCCTACACAAGGGATTACTCCTCCTAGTCTATGAGTATCTGAAGTCTCAAACTAGGGGAAAATCCCTTGGTGATGCTAGGTGTGCTTCTGAGGAAATTGGGAGTTCATATTCTGAGGATGTGCGTAGCATAAAATTAGAAGAAGAGGACAATGTTTCCTCTAAAGGTAAAGCCCCCAAGGAAGAAAGGAAGGTCACTCCCTTTACCTGCATTCCCTACAAAAAGAGCCCTAGAGGCTTATCCCTCATTCCCCCTAAGCCTGAGCCTCAAGATGAGGAGGAGGATAATGATGATGATTAGGATATAGAATTAGAGGAAGAGAAGAAAGGGGAGGATGATGAGAAGGAGGAGGAGAAGGGGAGGGAAAATGAAGAGGAGGAGGACTCATCTAACATGTTGGGGAATCCCAAGAAAAGGAAAGTAGATGAGGCTTTTGAAACCAATGACCAAATTCCTAAGATTCTAGGGCCTAGCCCCACTACCTCTCTAACTAAGGGGAAGATAAATATTTAGTGGAAAGAGAGTGGGGAGGTGATAACAAAAAATAGGAGAAGGTCTTGGAGGAATTTTAATTCAAATACCATGAAATTGGAGAATTTTGGAGAGCCATTAAATATCCAAGTGATGGAGGACATCGATGACAAAGCCCACTATGATGAACTCATTGACCCTACTTTGGTCGTTATCTCTGATAATGCAAGGGAAACTAGGCTTAACCTTTTCAACAATTCTAAGAATAGCATGATAGACAACTTTTGGTCTATCAAGTGGTTATTCAATGAAATTGAAAATCTTAAGGGGAAAAGAAGCCACGAAGGAAGCCAAAAAATTGGTAGTGACCAAGGGCATAATGAAGAGGAGAGAAGCCGGGATGGAAGCCAGTGACACTTCAACATCCAAGAACACAATACTGACCAAGAGGATAGAATCACCAAGGTTGAACAAAGAGGCCAAGGGATGGAGTTCTCTCATCAGAACCTAGCTAATTAGGTGATCGCCACTTTAAATGCCCTAAATGAGAACATAAATAGTCTGGGTGAATCACTGATGAGTGCTAGTTTTGGCAAGGAAATGATGGAGAAGGCTAGCTTGGACATTGGGTAGGCCGAGGATGATTCAAAAAAAACTAAGGACCAAGTGGTTGCTAGAACTAGGACCAAGAGGATGCAAATGATAAGAAGACCAACAAAGTTGTAGAGACCCTATAGGTTCTTGATAGAGAGAACTAATAGTTAGTGCTACTGTGTTATCTCGTATTTTCTTTGTGTAGCTAGTTTTCTAGTGTATCAGGTTTTTTGTTTCTTGGTCATGGGACTATTGTTTAGGGCTGGATTTTGATAAGAAGTTTCTCTGTAGCTTCTCTGTAGCTGGACTTTTCTTTATATTTCTATTTCAAATATGTTGTAAAAACTTTTAAATTTCAGAATCCCTGTAAAACCTATTTTACTTAATCAAAAACATGAATATAAGATGGCTACATGAATATAAACATCCAAGTGATCACATGACATGAACATCAAAAGGTCACAACATCTATCCACATGAACATCAAAAGATCACCAAGTACATCAGCATGAATATCAAATGGATAACAAAACATATGATAAGTAATGTCATAACAAAAGATATACACTCATCCATGAATATGTGGCTGATCCAAAGGTCCTTGCTCATTGGGGCACTCCTATCCTCTCATGTAGCTTGCTTGGTCACATCTATCATTGTTGAAATGTATATGAATATGGCTGTCTAATTGGTCAAAACTCCATCTATCCCTGGTGGTGGTGGTGGCCTCAGTGCCATCGATATAAATGTCGATAGTGTACTCATCAACTCACCCATCCAAACCTCCATGGCACTCATCTGAGCCTCTAAATTAGTTGATCCTCCTAGCCTCTCTATTGGTGGCTCCACATCTAATAACACTTGTTGTTACCCCTACAGTTGTTCATCTTGTGGACCATTGATAGGAACCTATACTCATGGCCTTTATTGCTGAATAAACTATACATCATCAGGTAACCTAGCCCTCACCTGCTCTTTCCTACCCTACCCCACACCACTATCCCACTAACCAAATCTCACACCACTACCCATCCCTCCTCTCACCCTTGCACCTTTGTATATCTAGATCCCTCTAAACCTTCCTACACCCACATCTCCTAGCCTCTACATTGGATGTCATGCAAAACCTCTCTATAGTAGTATCACTACTACTTAGCCTCACCCTCCATATCTCCCCCATGCTCTAACCACACCTCTATCTCTCCCTATAGCCTATTGCCTCCCTCTACCTCTACTCATACCACCCTCATCATCCCCATCCTCTCCCCCACTCAACTTCTCATCAATGTAAGGAATAGCATTTGTTGGATCTGTGTATCTTGAGAATGGATGCTCACAAAACCATTGTCCATAGTCTCCCTCCATCCCTACATTTGTTGCTCCATCTCTCAATGCCCATGGCTATGGCATATCTATAATTTGGAGAAAGACCTCCAATAAAGCTTCATACTCCAAGATTGGCCCCCACACTACTCTCTCTACCTAAACCTAAGCATAATGTGCTGATCCCTGTGGCATGCCTTGCCACCACCCAAACTGTCTCATAACCTACCTAAAATAAAATCTCTTTATCACTACAAGAAAAAGGGTAAGAAAATATCTCAAGCCAAATAAATATACCATCTCATCATCATCCTTGGCCCATAGCTTAGTAAACCTATATGGTCTCCATATGACCTCATCAATGTCATCCAATATCCATCACCAATACTTCATCTTGTCCAAATGGGACTGCTTAATCACACTTGAATAAGTATATATATATAAGACATATCCTAATCATGTTTCCACACATATTAGATGAGTAATGGATAGATGGTCTCATGTCCATAGTTGTAACAATATCACCCCTACTAACAATGATGAGGCTCCAAAGTATACAACCTAATGCAAATCATGAGATAAGTGGGCCAATATGCAATTGTACCATAAAATTTTTGGTGGCTGATCAATCATGTCCCATATCAAATGGCCCCATCCAACTAGACATCCCCACCCTCATCTATTTGGCAACAAAAACCCTCCTATCAACCTAGCCAACACTATCAAAAATGAATCATACTGTCATCTCTAAAAAATCTCTAAATGAAATGCCATCTACCGTCTGATCATAGTACACTAGATTTCCCAATGTCAAGATCCACAATAATTGATATACATCCTGCAATGTCACAATCATCTCACCCATGGGCAAATGAAAGGCATTGTGGTCTAAGTGTCATCACTTGGCTAGAGCTGTCAATAACTCTCTATTCACTTGGAACTAGGGCATCTGTAGTAAACAAGTGAAGCCACATCTATCAATCACCTCGAGATCCCTAACTAACAATCTACCTATGGACTTTAGGGGCCATGGATATAATCCTTGCACCATGAGCTTTCACCCATGTACCTATTTTCATCAAACAACCAAACAAAAATGTCTATTTTCATCCCAAGTGATCATCATACATCAGTCTACTATCCATATCTAGCTAATTAGCTACTAGTTCTATCTTGGACCTATTACTTGTCCTTCTCTATCCTACGTCAGACATTTTTTTCCCCTACTCTGTATTCTAAGCTAGACCATTATCCTTTATCTATCTATCATTATATTGATTGTAAGACATCACTTCATGACTACCTAATTGCTATTGTTTACTTGTTATGATGAATCCCTACATGATAGACCTAGAATCTAGCCTTTTGCATTATTTTATGCTCAATTAGGTTTATACAATTAGTTTCTACTCTTCAAATCCCCATTAGTGCCATTTCAACAAGCATAAGTGCTTCAACATTCATATGCACTACTAGATGAAGTGTATGTGCTAAAACTACATATACATTATTAAAATACTTGAAAGTGTTATTCCATATATCATATGCATTATTGGATGGACAAACACTATCAGTATGATCATATGCACCATTTAGAAATGCATAAGTTCCATTTGAATTAGATGTGTTAAAATAATTTATATGCACTACAAGATCAATCAAATGCACCTAAACATCTATATGTACTATTTAAAGCTACAAATGTGTTATTATTCTATTCTATGCACTATTTTTCTCCTAGGGTAGGGTTTCATATGGGCTAACCTTTTGGTCAAATGTGCTAAAATATTTCAAAATCACTAAAAGAACAAGTAAATGCACTAAAATATCTAAAATACCACATTTACAACATAAATTTGCATAAAATTCAAAAAAATTAGGTACAAATGCAAAAATCTTAAAAATGGAGGATCTTGATGACTTACTAGAGCATGGTAGTTAGCTAGACTCTCATACATGTGGCCACTCTCCAATTTGTGCTCGCATAAAGGGACCGCCATCCTCGCTAGCTCAAAGCTCCAAATTGTCAAATGTCAAAGGGGAGTGTGAAAATGACAAGGGTAAAGGGTCGTTTGACCTATTTAACCCTCCTTAGGGGCATTTATATCACTTTTTTCATTTTATTTACCCAACATTAGAACCTTTTGCTCATTTTCACAAATTGGTTATTGTCTTAAACCAACTTGATCATCTTCATCTGTCAATTATTAAACATTTTAGAAATAAAATTACAACATCTTTAATTTTTGCCCATTCATTTTTTTTCCAATTTCATTTATGAGGGGGCAATATATCTATATCAAATTGGGGCATCAAAATTTTTTGAAAAAATAAAATAAAAAACCTTCTATCCCAAACAAAATTCCAAACATCAAATCAAACAAAAACTAGGGTATCCAAGTAAAAACATCACAACATCAATCAGCAAAATCAATGGCAATCAAGACATCAAGTCATCAATGATTAGACATCAAGCCATCAAAAATTAAAAACCATGACAATAGTGAAATGTCAAAATATCATTGAACAAACATTCCACCATCAAAATTTGACCTAAAATCAGAAAATCAAGATAGTCTTCAAACTATAATGCTTTGTATATTAGCTCAAAGAGGGGCATTTCTAGACATCCAAAAATTGGAAAAGACTTGAATTACACAATTTTGATCAATCAATGCAAATTAAGGAGAAAATTAGAGGAACATAACATACTTTCGAATCAAGGATCACATCAGGTCATTAATCATCTATCAAATCAACAAGGCCTAAATAAACTTTAAAAAGAAGAGAAAAACAATTCAAAACCATAAAATAAAATTCGAAAAGGGAGAAAGAAAAATAAAAACTTTGAAACCAAATAGAATATTTATTAAATTAGTAAAGCCATTTATTCTCACAAAAGTGGAAATCCCCCTTTTATGTTTAAAAAAATTGGAAAAATCCTCATTTATCTCCAAAACTAAGTCTGTTGGACTCTTCCCCCTGGTCTCTTATGAGATATTTTCAATTTCACCTCCATCCACCAATCAAAGGTGAAAATCATAATTCTTACCCCAAACCCTTCCAAAATCCTATAAATAGGAGGGAAATTCAAGAGCTAAGGGAGCCATGTTTTAGGCATCTGCACTATAGGCACATTCTAAGTTATCATCTTTGTAGCATTGTCATTATAGCAAGTTCATATCATTTTGATAGCATTATAACTTTTTTTTCATTTTATTTCATATCATCTTAGCACATGTTTAGCTCATTGCATGTCCATTTTGATAGCATTCTAAGAGTTTTTACCCACATATAATCTAGACTATAGTCATATATCTTGCATGCATTCTTGTATATCTACATTTTAAGTATACTCCCATTCTAGAACTGTCACTAAGATGCTGGTCTGAGAGCTTTCTTAGTGGTTGTAGTTAGAGAAACATGAGACATTCATAGAGTTTTCATTTTGACAATGATTTCTTGGGTTTAGTTTAGTTCGTTGTCATTTTATTTTACACTCTGCATAAAAGTTTCATGAATACATGAATATACCATGTACAAGTACCTCAAAGACAAAAGGGTCCTTATTTTAGTACTTGTGGTAATTTTTGTGGTACTTGTTGTGGTATCAATTATGATTGTTGTACCATGTGTTGTTGTTGCATCACTTCTTTTGGTTGGTGTTGTGCCATTTTTTGTAGTTGTTGTTGATATACCTTTGTTGGTTGTGATGAGGCATATTAATGTCTCAAATTTGATATAGTTTGAACTTACTCTTTGAGCCTTGTGAAAAAATATTTCAAACACATTTTTCTTATCATGGATACAACTAGAACTTAGTAAACTTAGGGATAATGGATATGACATACCTTGCTTAATATTATATATAAAGTGTAGTTTTTCATATAAATATTTTAAGCTATGTTCTAATATATGGATAAGAGTAGAAATGTTGTTGTGCATATGTGTTCGAATGTTTCTAATTTTCAGGAAATGGAGAAGTCACACAAAGAGTGGTGCACAACATATTAAAGAAGAAGTAATGAAGACTGATCATAGCATGAGAAGTACAGGTCAGTTCTGTGTGTTAAGCTGCATCTGCAAGAAAAGTTATTCTAGGAGACCCGACTTGCTACATTATCTATGGACTATTATTATGTTGTTCAATAAATGTTTTAAAGTTGTGGTTGACATTCTTCCTTTTTCTTCTGACAATGTTCGCTCATGGTTTTTATGTTATGTAATAAATTCCAATCCTCTATATATATGTAAGAAAGGAGAGGAAAAGTTAGTTAATAAATTATTTAGAAGGATTCCAAAGTTTCTCTTTTATGATCTCTAGGAATTATTTAGTTATATAGCAAAAAGAAGAATTCTAATGAGAAAGTGATTTTGGAATACCTATTATGTTCTTAGTTAGTTAAAGCAAACCAAGGGGGCCCACTTGGGAGGTGGAATAGATTTAGGTAGAGTAGATTTGTTTCTTGCAGTTTCCTATTTTAAGATAGATTTATTGTGCTAGTCCTGCAGTATAGTTGCTATAAAAGTTCTTGCAACACTTATGGAAAACAATAATAGTCGATGTGTTGGTGTTTGAAATTATCGAGCAACAAAGTACTCAATATCAAAATGAGCTTACTCACACAATCTAAGGATTAGCCAATTCCTAGTAGCAATTATATGAATAAACCACTTTGACCCAACTTCAACAAAACCAAAGGATGGTTTCCTACTCTTTAGGCTCTGCTAAACCAAGGCAGGTATACCTAGGGATGATTCTAATGCAAATTTATATCTAGAGATTCTTTTAGTTTCATTATGATTCTCATCTATTACCCACTAACACATGAGCAGTTCACTTCACTTCTTTTAATATTCTCAAACTTGTATGCATCCCTTATTAGTAGATCTAGTCATAATTCTCCTAGGATTTACAAATATTCTTGGAAATAGCAGCTACCTAAGACTTAGAGAATAGATATAAATGAGTAGTTACCAAAATTTATAACTTTGAAAAAAATGGAACAAAAAATAATTTTGATTTTATAATTGGTTTGATATGTAGTAGCAGAATTCATCCTTGTTCACTTCTGACTTATGTGACTAGTGTCTTATCCATTGGGCTGAAAATTGACTATTGGCGGGAGATCTAATTCAAATAACTTATAAATGAATTAATCAATTGTAATCACCCATTCCCATTCTTATGAAGTATCGTTTCCATAAATTCATAAACCCTACTGATTCACTGAAGCATTTCTATAATTCCTTAAATTAAAAGAAACAATGACATTAGTATACAACCCATCCAGATTGCATTTAGTCAATTTAAACCTTATTTAAATGACTTCAAAGTATATAAACACATAAAATGGAGACAAAAATTGATGACACAGATATAGTGTAAGTACCCTTTTGTATTATCCTTTTAGATGACTAATGCAATGACCAATAGAATGGAAAGCCCAGAATAACTTGCTGATTCTATCATTTCAATATATCATTAGAAAGTACAACTAGAAATAAACTCCAAACAACTACACACTATTGGACTGACTGTATTCTCTCAAAAGACTAAAAATTATACAAAATTTGGACCCTCACATTGCTTTGAAAACTCATTTATATAGGCATGAGTTGCAAGAAGAAAAGGGAAGACGTGATTTACAGGTGTCCTTTGAAAGATTTTTTACATACACCTATAACAAAAAGACAAAATGAAAATAATAGAAAGGCTAATAAATTGAACATTCCTTTGTGGGTCCACTTTTGTTATTTCCTTTGAAAAGGAAAAAATACTTTGATTGGATTCCTTTAGCATTCTAGTTCCTAGGGATAGGTGGTCATCAAATGTGATAGTGATGAGTCATCTCTTGCTACCTGAGGGTCCTCTTTGTCTTTATCATCAGTAGCAGAGGTGGCTTCTACTTTTGTAATCTCTTCTTTATCATCATCCTCTACCTCATCATCTCCTTCTATCTATTTTGTAGACATAAAATCTTCCTTCCACTTATTGTAGGTAGTGTCCTCCAGCCAGTCAAAATTTAGAACTTCTCTTTGTATAGTTACTAAAGAATTTGCATTTGCCTCTAAATCAACAAAATCTTTTTTAGTGACATTATAGAATAACTTTACTTTTACCAACTCCTCATTTGTCATTGCCCATAACAAATGGCCCATTTCATTTATAACCTTATTTATTTTGTCACAAAAGACTTTATCTAGCTCCCTCTTCCATTATTCCTTTTCCTTTATTTTATCAATTCTTTTTAGAGCACAAGGGAACAAATCAATTTTTTTCGCAAAATACTTGGAAAAAAAAATAGTTAATCTTCTGTAGAAAGAATCTTTCTTATAATTAAAACCTTGCAACTTATTTAGTAAATCAAAAATTTCTTCTATATGATGATATATTTGCTGAATAACAGATATACACATAGCAGTGATATCTTCATTTCTCTCTATCCATTTCTATACAATGGGTTTGAATATAGATTAATTTCTTTTCAATTCATCCTTGATAGCTGAAATCCTTGCTAATTGATAAAAAAATGTGGGCCATTCTATCTTGTCTATTAAATATGTGATACCCTACCTCAATTTTTCTTCATACTGATTATTAAGTTCTACATGCATTGCATATAACTTATTTTTCTCCTCTTCAAAATCCTCTACAGTATAGAATTGAGGCCTTTCTGGAGTATCAGGTATCTCAATAATTGGTGATTTAAAAGGCTCAATAGGTGGCCATGGGGGGTATGCAATCCTAGGTTTACTAGTCTCTCCTAATTTTCTTTTCCTAAGAATCTTCTCCATCTGAGTTACTTTATTTTCTAATGATTGTATTTGCATACCTCTCTCCTCATATGCTTTCAAAACTTCTTCATAACCTAGCATTGAGTTGGGAAAAATTATCTTCCTCTTGGCCATACAGTATGCTACCAAATTTTAGCATCTTAGATGCCATCCCAATTATTTGTTTACTACTTGTCTCTCTAGCCCTGAATACTTGTCAATGCACTAGTATGCTCTATAGTGGGAATCTCATGCATTCTAGTATTTTCCCCTTTTTCCATGGACCATATAATAAGGGCTTGGTGTTCATCACTAAATTTGACTCCTCTATGAGCTTGTAGTATTTCTTCAGCAGGCCTTAGTTGAACATCCCTCTATTTTCTTACTAAATAAAAAATAATGGCATTTGCTATATCCCATTCTGGTAGAAGGAGGACTCCTAACTGTCTAACTATCTGCCTCCTAGCTTCAGGAGTAAATTAAGAAAAATCATTCAAAAATTTAGATTTCACCTCTTCCTTAGTATCTGAATCAGGTTTGTTTGGTTGCTCAGCCTTGATCTTCTCACAGGCTTTCTCAAAATTTCCCATGTTTAATCTCCAAAAAATTTCAGCAAAAGCCCTAGATTTTACAAAATTTTCATCATTAATAAAACTTTTAGAGGCTTGGGAAACTATTAGATCAATTTCCTTACCTTGGTAATCAGCAATAGTTAAATCCAAGGAAGGCATAGGAGGTTCTTGTGGTTCTCCAATCTCCAAATCTGTGGATGTAACAATTACATCCCCTTCTCCACCAATTTGTCTAAGATGCTCCTTTAGAGATGCTTCATCATCTATCTAGATTGGGGACTGTCTTGGGGAGTATTGTTCTTTTTGAGAAGAAGAAGACCCCTACTCTAATTTTTTCCTTTTTGGAGAGCTAGCTGCAGATGGACTTCCTAACCTTGGCCTTTGATGAAGGGGTGCCTATTGCACACTCTGAACCATGACATAACCTACCCTTCTCTGCAATGTATATTGGCCAAGAGGCACTATATTTTTGTTTCTTATCTTCCTTTGTACTTCTGTAGCCTTGTCTTGATATGTCTTAATATACATGGCTTTCTTTTCATTAATAGTTTGGATGATCATGGCAAAATTATTCATTAATTATTTCATTTTGGCTCTCCAATATTTTTTTTCTTTCAATGGGTCATACTGGGGGTCAAAAGCATTAATAAATTCTAGGGTCTTGCTGAATACTATTCATTTTTCTTTCCTTAGTTCTTGTTCTTGCAAAGTGAAAATATTTTTGATTATATCCTCCAGATAATAAACTTGTTGTACCATGCAAGAAGCTTTCACCCTCTCTCTTAAGAGGTCATAGAATCCTTCAGGATCAATAAATTTGGCATGAGATTCTACCATGTTATATCAATCCAAAAACAAATTCAGGTGCTTCCACCCCTTCCTGACAAAGACAAAATCATGTACCATAGTAACAATTACAAAAAAGGTATCCTTCTTAGACAATTCCCTCTCATCTATAGTGCCTATTTTCCATAGGAGCTCAGCTATCCCTATCTTCAAGGGCACATGAAAAGGCAACACATGTGGCTTTCCCAAAAAACCATATACTCTTATTACAGTTGAAACATTATAAGGGACTATATCCCCCCAATTATGACTAACCAATAGGCCTTGTGCATGGTCCTTGGGTCTGACCAATTCTAACAATGCTTGTGGAATTCTTCAGATGTCCCCTTTGAAAAGTAGCCTAAGCTTTGATGCAAAGTATCTATCAAATCTCACAAAACTGGCATTTGTAGCTTCTGAAGTCATATCTACACTCCACAGCTGCACTGGATTCCTCTCTCCATCCCTGGTATTTCTAGCTCCATACCCTTGGTGAAGAAATTAAATCCCTTGTACAAGAATACATGCATAAGAAATTAATAACAATAGAATGGTTTTTCTACTTTTCCTCGTGCTATCCCCACCAGACCATTGTGAATTTCTTTTGCAAGAAAAGTAGCAAAATCTAGAATAGTGCTCATCCCAAATTGAAGAGTTTGAGCCACGATAAGGACAATAGAGCTTGGAATTTGATTGACTTCATCCATCCCAAAAATCTTACAAAGATAAAAATATAATGCTTGAGCTCTCAGGTTAAAATGCCTTCTCAATAATGGCTTTGGGGTGCTGGCTATAATCACAAGCAAGGTGCCAATTTTAGCAGCATGCTCCTACAATGGCCCTATTCTTAAGTAAATCCTTTGTGCACCATACCTTGCTTGAATGTCATCCATATCAATAGTTTCATGCATAGCATGGTTAGGATTGAGGTTAAAAACCTCACTAATTAATTCAACACAAACCTTAAAGAGATGCAATCCAGCATGGTTCTTTACCCACACTGTAATCAAATCATATTTCTTCACCAAATCCATCAACAAATCACTATCAAAGAAAATTGTGGGGACTGTTAATTTACCAATGTCAAAGTCCCATACATTGCTCATAGGAGTGTCCAATTTTTGCTCTAAAAACCATTTCTTAAACAACTCTAGATCCCCCATGGAAACCTGGGCATCTCTTACCCAATTTACTCTATCATAAAAACCTTCTGCTACAGCTGCTCTCAGGTGCTTTGGAATGAGTTCCCTCCCCATAGTTATTTCATGTACTGATAAGGGGAATTGTTCAAGAAAATTATTGTGCACGGAATGCTTCAAATAATCTGTTTGTTTGGTGAACTCTTTTCGGGGAGGCATTTTGAATAAAACCCTAGAAATTTTACAACAACAGATACTTGAATTTTTTAAAGAGTTACAGAGTACTTACCCACTAGAATTCATACTTCTACACTATGTGATTTCTTCTACAATTATACTATATCACTAGCTAAAATTTATGTGCCTTGGCTCTAAGAATTTTGTATGCCCTGATGTTTTTTTTGTGCTTTGGTGATTCATTAATGGTGAGGTTGTGAGTTCTTTTCATACATTGAAATCGTACGAACAAAATTTGAGCCATATTTACTCTTAGTAACTGTTACCTCTGAATTGCAACCAAATTTAAATCTTATCTGTAGATTTTCACTAGATTGGATGGCTTTGATTTAAAAGGAAACAAGCTTTATGGCTTTAAAAAAATAAGGCTACATGTCAAAATATCATTTGCCCACATTTCTTAAATTTCTTGCACTTTAGAATTGTGGGGAAGCGCCGCTCATTGATAAAGTCAAGATCAATGATCAAATCAATTCACATTTGAACAAAATCTAGTCAGCTATACTGACCAATAGGAAGCCTTTACATGAGTTTGTGCCTTCTAAAAACTACCGTGCCAATGGGTCCCATATCTTCTTTTGAGCGAGCAGGTGCTTGATCTCATTATTTCCACATGTCAAGCTGGTACATTCTCACTTTCCTTATTGCGAGATTGCACCAGCCATTAATTTTTGAAAGATCAATGGTGACATTGATTATACCCTGCAGAGCTTCTGAGTTAAAATTTTAGACGTCACCATAGACACATGTCTGCATGGTGCATACTCACTTTACTTAAACTTCATTCAAGTTCTTAATGTAGGCAAGCACCCTTCGTTGATTAGGATAGGATCAACAGTGTGAAACAATTCTACATTTTATGCTCACATCATCCACTTGGGCCAATGAAATGACTACTTTCAATCCACGTGCTCTGACTCATCTGACTATTACATTAACTTTTGAAACTTTCAATGCCCACATCATAAGTATCTCTAGCTAAGCACAAGTGGTAGACCACATGGCATGACTCAGCATTCTTCCATAATTTGGCCCCACTGTGACACGCGTCGCAAAGGCACATACCTACATTCCTTATTTGACTAGTAGCTTCATAATGCAAGTGTGCACCAACCTTTGATCTTTGAAGGATCTACGGTCTTACAAAACTTCTGTTGATTTGGAAAATGAAGCACTTTATTTGCATAACTAGCAGTACATATCAGCAATTGTTTTACATCTTGGCACATTGCAGCACACACTAACAATTCTTGACCCCATCTTGCCAAATATTAAAAAATTGCTTGCCCACATTATTTATCTCTCGTGCAGCTTCAAAATGTGGGCATGCACTGGCCTTTGATCTTTGATAGATCTACGGTTATAGAATCAGGTATCTTAAACACCACATTAGTTGAAGTGACGAATTAAAAATTTCCAACCATCCCAACTTATCTGACACTTTCCACATAAGACATCTCAACGTCATCATTGAGAATGGTGGACCCATCTTGTCAGCCTATGCCACTTGTCCTAATGATGCTTCCTTGCATTATTTATTTCACGAGCATATCCTTCTTGTGGGAAAGTGCTAGCCCTTGATTCAAATGAAATCAATGGTTGACGCTTCTTGGTGATAAAGGCATATCTCTGTTAGTAACTCAACCAATGATATCATAAGAAATCTAGAACATGCACAAAAAGTACTAACAAACCTACAAAAGTTTCTGACAACTTATGACTCCCCATAAACTTTATGATTCACTGAAACTTTAAGAAGGCAAGGGCTATGTGTCACTGAGTCACATTCCTGCATTATTTAAAAACCTTGCATCTCAAAATTGTGGGAATGCAACACCCACTGATCCAAACAAGATCAATGATTATAAAGACTTTGTGCCATTAGAGGTATTTCCTAATAGAATGATCAAACAATTTACAGGCCAAGCATGACCACATAAAGTTTAGAAAATATTATAATGAATTCAAGCTTGCACAAGCCCTTCCTTGGGGTAAAAGCAATTAATTTTTTTGAGGGTTTCTAAAACTAGGGAAATCTAAGGGTTTGAAAAATACAAGGAACAAAACCCTAATTTGTAGGATTTTAAGACTCAAATGATTTTTCACTAAAATTTTCCATAATTTCTGCATTGTGAAAAATAAGACCAACTAGATGTTTGAATTGTTAACTAGTTTAGAATTCCTTATTTGAAGTTCTCTACAGTTCTTTATTGTTAGTCCATGCATGTTTACTATTCTATATCCATAGTATAGATCCCTTTCATGCATTTTACTTTCCTACAGCATAGGTGTTAAGACTCTTAATGGAACTTAGTGCACATACTATGCTAACCCATTTCAAGTTTTATGTCCTTGGGTTTACAATTCAAGTGTAGTTCATGATGGAAGAGATAATTCTTAAAATAGATATAGTATCCTCAAGAGGAATAATAGTGTGATTATCTTTATCTATTGTGGAAACTCTATAGGTTGCATGTGAGACCATGTATGTGACTATTGTTGTAGAGATATTAGTTGAGGTTTTTGTTGCAACAAGTGTTGTTGATATGCAATTTGTTACTTGAGGCATTTTTGTTATTCCAATTGTTGTTTTACTTTCTCTTTTTGTTTAGTAAACATGGCTTGTTGTTGTTAGAATTTTTTTTGATACATTTCATGAAATTAAAATGCATTTACATTAGATTTCATGATAGAGATGTTTGATCCTTGAACCACTTGAGGCTTTAGTTGTGGTTGATGTTTTTGTTTATATTTAGAATGTGTGTTAAGTGGATTTAAACTTGGTTATGCATTGGAAATTTTAAATCCTTGTACCATTGTAGGTTGTCATTGTGTTTGAAGTTGGTTATGTCCTTGAGAATTGAACATCATGTTTTGGTTGATGGTTTGATACCTTTGTGTGTTAGATTTTTCTCCTTGGGACATCATATTGATTCAATAATGAGACATGTTCCTTTTAGGAATGGGTGAAATTTCAATAAGACTCTTCCTTTGTATGTCAATAGGGGTTCTTGCAATTGATGTTTCACATGGTATACTCATGGGAGGCTCCATAATATTTGATGTCATAACATTTGGTAAAGTTAGGAGCAAGGGTGCACTTTGTTTATTTTCCTCCAAAGGAGGTATGTTTGGTATCCCTAGAGTACAAGCCCCTTTAGGAACATCTTTTTGTTGCATTATGTGATTGAGATCAAGTCTTAACATCCTTTTGGGATATTTAGGAAAAGTCTTGTTTCCATTTATTGATGGAGGTTCATTAAACAAGGGATTGATGTTAATGCATTCAAATGTACTTTGGAGGATTTCAATGGTTTATTCTTGATGGAATCTTATAGGTGTCATCATTGTGTTTGAAAACTCCAAAGGTTGTTTTCTTTTATCCAAGTCCAAATTGATCATGGGTTGTATGTTTTCAAGTATTGGGTTGGTTTGATGTTTGGACTTAGGTCCAAGTGTGGATTAAACTTGAAAATTTCTTGGGCTGCCAAAAGTTTGAAGTTTTTGTGGAAAGTCTTGTCTTGGAATGCCCTAGCCATTTCTTCATCATTGATGCCATAGTTTATGTCAAAATCATTGCCTAGGTGTAAACTGTATGTTTGAGGTGTCCAAGGTTGGGTTTGATGAATTCAAAGGAGTGTGTTTGTTTATCCTTAGGTATGGTTGGCACACTTCCCCCTTTGGGTGGAATAGGTACAAATATGAGTTCAAATTTAGGGCTCCATTGAACTATTCCATGTGTAGGAGAAGTGTTTGAAGGAAACCTCATAGTAGATGTGTTTCTTAGGGTTGGTTGCACCATTTCTTGATTGTTAGGGTTTTGTGGATTCATTCTTAGTGGGTCCACAAGTAAAGGTTGTGATTCTTCAATTTGTTCTTCATCAAATGTTCGTTGAAGTTTCATACTCCTTTTGGGTCTTGGATGAGGCTTTGGTTATGTTTGCACCTTAGAAAATAAGGGTTGATAAAGTTCTTTGGGTCTCTAAGTTGATTGTGTCCTTATATGTGTTGGCATGATACCTAAGGATGTAGATGCAATGGAGGAAAACCTAAATGGAATCTCTACCTCCCAAGTGCAAACCTAAACTACCAACTACACTCAGATAGTACCAAGTGCACCCTTGGTGTACTTGGGGCCTTGAAGGTAAGCAATTGGTAAGTAGAAGGTATGTAGTTGATAGAAAGAGGTGTTAAGGTGACTAATATGTAGAATGTGAATGATTTGAGTGTTTTCTAGGATTTTAGGATGTAATGCATGCTATGAAAGTACAAAATAAGGTTCTAGAACCTAAGATGAAATCCCTAATTACCAAGTGCACTATAAAACTAACAAGTGCAAACTAAAACTACCAAATGCACACATGAAGTGTTCAAGTTGTAAAATAGGGGTGCAGTTGGTAAAATAGGGTAAAACTTGGAATCTGGAAGTGGGTATGCAAGATATGAGTATTTTTTAGGATTTTTTGGTGTTTAGGGATGTTATGAAATGTGAGGAAGTTCCAAATGAACTAGGGTTTTGATACGCAAGGTGAGAATGTCCTAGGGAAACTTATGCAAATGCAAATGTAAATGACATTTTTGGATTTTGACTAATGGGGATGAAAAGGACTCTATGGTATGAAAAATTAAGATTACATTGGATTTTGGACTTGGTAATGATGTTAGGGGTTGATTTATGTAAGTTGGACTATGCAAGGGATTATGTGCTAAGGTTGTTAATGACATTTAGGATATGCAAAATGAGGACATGAGATCAATAAAATTGAAGGATTTGACACAAGATTTGGACAAGATGATTACTGGATTTGTTGATGGGATTTGATGTTTAGAGATGAATGCTTAGGGTTCCAAACTATTTAAAATGGAGTGATTATGCAACCAAGGATAGGTGGAATGACATTTAGGGTGCCTAGGAATATGACAATGCTATTATTAGGGTATATGAAAGATTTTGAGCTTAGGTGAAATCTTTGAAAGGTATTAACCTAAGAGTTTAATGTTGTGACAATAGACTTTGGGTCTTGACCAAAAAGAGATAAAAAGTGAAAAGATCAAAATTACAAGGTCAAATCCTTCTTGACATAGATAGAGTTTTACCAAAGAAAATGATAAAAGAAAATGATTGAATGACCATGGTCAAGATCAATTATCCATTGACATAATGAGATACTCTAGGGTTCATACTTTTGTTTAGATTTTTTACTAAATTCAAAGGATTTGGGTTCAAAATGACATTTAGGGGGATCAAAATGATGATTATGTTGATTGGATATGCAATACAAAAAGTTCATTAGATTCAAAATGATGTTTGGGGTGAAGGATGAAGTTTTGGGTCATGTGTAGGATAAGGACCTACAATGACTTCTATATGCAATTTTAGGATCCCAAAATGGTCTTTCTAGTCACCAAGTGCAATATGACAGAACCAAATGCACTCCAATAGCACCAAATATGGCTATGGTATACTTGGGGGCTATTTGAGCATAGTTGGAGGACTAGGTTGAATGTTTGCTAATTCTAAGCTAGATGATTGCTAAGTTGCTATACCAGAGAGCTAGGATGCTAGGGGTGTTGTTATGATTGGATATGACATGTAGAATGAAGGTTATGACCTAAGGAATGAATCCATAAGTGAAGAGAATGAATTTTAGGACATGCAAAATGTAGATTAGTACAATCTAAGACAAGGTGATCAATCTAGGTACCTAAGGACACTTCTAAAGTCTCAAAATGTTGTCTGGAAGTCAAAAATAGGTTCTTAGACTACAAAGTGTGCTCAAATAGTATGAACTATGCCCATGGTGTAGCTAGGTCTAGCTAGAGCATAGTCAATAAGTTGAGCTAAAACTAGGGTGATTTTAGGTTCTGAGGTTTCTAGATTGATGTGATAGTGAGCCAAATAGTAGGGGATAGTACTAAAACTAGAATGAAGGTGCAAAATGATAGTTAGAACACCCAAAATGATGGTTAAATTGTGCAAGATGAAGGTTGGGTAATGCAAGAATGCAAATGGGAGATGCAAGGTGTAGGTTTTGAGGTTGTAATGCAAAGACTAAGGTATGCAACTAAAACCTAATAAATGGAATATGAATGATGAGGGATGCACAATGAGGACTATTAGGATGCAAAATGAAGCCTAGATGATGCATGTATGAGGCTCAAATTATGATGAATGAATGAAGCCTAGATGATGCATGTATGAGGCTCAAACTTTGGTGAATGTAAGTGTATGCTATGCAAAGATGAAATCTAAGTTATGCCAAGCACATCTAGGGTTGCAAGTTGCCATGTTCTCCAAGTCTTGAATGTTTTGGACCAAAGTTTAAAAAGAATTGATAAAGATTTTGAAGTTTTGACAATGTTTGAATTTTTGACAAGGTTTGAATAGTATCCAAGGTGTAAATTTGCAAGTTGGTTTTTAGTTTGATTAATGTTTTACACACACATAAGAATAGTTGGTATCAAATTGAAAAGACACACCACAACCTAGGCTTTAAGACTATAGCTACTAAATTTCCACTTGAACCTAAGTTTTTTCATGCTTATTCATAGTAGACAACTTAGAATCTTGGCACTATAGGCTCCCCCTTACAACATACTCACTTCTCAATGTTTCCAAGATCTACTTCCCAAGGGACATGACTTCCCAAGGGACTATTGTCTCTACTAAGGACTATGAGAATGTAGGATGTCTTCACGAGAATGGGTGACCCCTTAGGCCAGTGGATAGAAAAGTTTTTGGTCTCTAAAACAAGGTATTTAGTATAGAAACTTCATTTGGAAAGTGAATGATAAACTTCCTTAGAAGGTCTCCTAGCCCCAAGAATTGGGGTTTGATGCACCACAAGGGTACTAGAGGAGAGCTATCATGCAATAATACCATTTACATGACATTAATTATATCAAGTTTTATATAGTGGCTACAATTTTGACCAGGCTTTGGCCTATTAATGCTTCAAGGTCATCCCCTGGGGCTCACCAAGTGGTGATTCTTGGGTCCAAGGTAGGCCTTTCTATAGAAGTTACACATATTTCTCTTACACTCAAGATCCACAAATGGTGAGGGGACAGGATATGTCCATGTAACTCCTAGGGTTCTAAACAATGCATGGACACCAAGTAGTATAGAAAGTTCATTTTAGTACACCAAACAAAGTGTTATCTAATCTAGGAAATTGATACACATGGTTTAGAAAAGCACATAAGGTCTTCAACAATGTCCTACAAACAATAATTAGTAGTTTCTAGTGGTTATTTCTTTATCTAATGATCACCACATGCTACAAATAGATCATCAGTAATACAAAAACATCTAGTCTAGGTCATAAAAGGAAACAAAAACCCTAGATGTAGATTATGAGTGAAACATGTGCTTTCTATGAACCAACTACACCCTAGAAGGCCAAAATGACACAAGATGTCCCTAAGTGTGCTCAGGTAGTGCTAATTGTGCCCATGGTGGACTTGGGGCTTGTTTTAGTATAGTTGGTAGTTCTGGTGCATAGTTGTGAGACCAGGTGCAGAATGTGGGGAAATGAGGTCTTAACAATACCCAAAAATTGAAAATTTGAAAACTATTCAACCAAGTGTGCCCATATAGTGTAGAGCACACCCATGGTGCACATGGGGCCTAGAAGGGTGTAGTTGGTTGTTTTGGAGCACAGTTGGTAAGATATGAATAGTTGATGGGGGTTATGATGACTCCTAGGCCCTTAAAACTACTTCCTAGAGGTCCCAAGTGTACCCTGATAGAGCAGAGTGCACCCTAGGATAGTAAGATAATAGAATGCATAAATGAGAGCATATAATCATGTTATTGGGACCCATAATTAATCTAGATGTGATAAGGAAGTGTAGATAGCCATTATACCTTTCCAAGTGATCTCCTTGCATCCACAAGAACAAAAACAAGAAACCCAAGCTAGTTAAGCATGTTCACGTCAGGTTCACCAATTGTAGGACTAGAAAATAGGCTAATATCTTACATACTATGAGTAAAACAAAAACTCAATAAACATACATTGATACCCTCTAGTCTACCATAAAAACTAAATAAATAAAGAAAGCAACACAAAGTTAAAACCCCTCTTTCATTTGTGGTTCCCATGTTCTTCTTTCTTCTCCATATGATGTAGCTCAAATTGGCTATAATACACACAATTAGAAAGAAAAAGCTTGTGATATGATAATGATATGAGAATACTAGAAGAAGTTATTTTAGGCTTGAGAGACCAAAGACAAAGGGACTTGACGGACCAAAGAGTTTTGAAGGACTTGAAGGTTAAGAATCAAGGGACTTGAAGGACTAGAAATGAGAGGAAGAATACTCAATTTATAATCAACATGCAAGATGAGAGCATTGGACTCATCACCTTGTATATGGGACTTGGAAAGAGATTCCTTTGAGAATCCATGACACATGTGAAACAAGATTCCAAATATAGGAATGTACATGATGCTTGGAAGTCAAACATTGCTATAATTAGAAGAGGATCTATGACACATCATGTGACACCTCAATCCACTTAAAGCCAAGAATCTATGCCAATAGAAACCAAATATAGATTTGTGTAAGGGAATAAGAATATATGGATTATGACATATCTTAGCCAAGTGTAAATGGAGAATCCATGATGTGTAATTCGCATGTGTCATGATGATGTCAATATTATGTGGAATATTTGAATTAAAAATCCATTATTCCACAAAAATAAGAATTAGTAAAAATGGAATTAATGGTGGAAAATATGACTCAGAAAATCAAGAATTTCCATATTTTGTGAATGATGAATCAATTAATTAATAAGATTAATTATTAAGGATGTCAATTAGAATGAATAAGTAGTAATGCATAATTAAAATGATTGGAATGACATAAAATAAATTATTGGTTGTTTAACCCTATAAAGGAAATTAGAAAATGAATGGCCAATTTGATTAAATAAATGCAAGATGAAATGTGATGATTGCACAGATCAATTAGGATGAAGGTGGATAGATCAAAGCCATGATCCAATTTATTGATTGGTTCAAACTGATAAGATTCCAAGGATACATGACATGAATTAAGGACATGTAACATTTAATTGACATTATAAATGCCACAGGATCGAGATTGATTGATAGGGTGGATCGAGATTGATTGACAGGGTTGATCGTAATAACAATAAAAAACACTATTAATGTTATTAAATTGATTCAATGATGTCATGATCTAACACTGAGAGATTGGACAACGTTGAAGATTGGATGATGCGAGTGATAGTTTGACCTACCACTAAGAGCCATGATAGTACTAAGGTTGGATTGATAGATTTCCAAGGCATTGACAACCATGACAATGCCTAGGGTTGAACAAATGATGATAGATTTTGGATGTTTGACACCCTTTGAGTTGGTTATGGTTGATTCTAAGTGATCTTGTGTTGATTTGGGGTGATTTTGTGTTGATTTGATAGGATTCTGAGTTGATTTGATATGATGTGAGATGATATGAAAGATGAAGAATATTGTTGAGATATAATCAAATTATGATTAAGATAGCCAAAATACAGAATTAGTAAAATTAGAAAATGGGATGAATTAGTATGAAGAAGTGATGAGACCATAGATGCAATCCATTTTTGAGCATCTACACCACCAAGCTTGTCGTTATATTCCATCTTGTTAAATTTTATCTTCTTATTGTTACTTGTAAATATAACATTTCACTCAGGTTATATATCACTTGATCAATACTAAACTCATTCGTGTAATACTAAACTTTCAACTTAATTTTTCTTCCTACTTGGTGAACATTGTAGTCACTTGACGAATACTATTTTCCTTATTTAACCTTGTCACTCATAGTTGCTCGTGTAATACATTACATTACAATGTTTCATAATTGTAAAATAATCAAACCAAAATTGTATTATCACTCTCCACCTCATTCATGTGCCCATTGAATACCATACTTATCAAATTTGTCTCAACACACTTTGTTCAAATCCTCTTCATCAATCAACATGATATAGCACTTTATTGAGTTAGCATAATGTCTAGCCAACTAAGATTTTGACATCAATGGTAACATAACAAATAATATGACCCTTTTCATGCATTCATAGCATCGTCAATTCTATTAGTAGTTGGGACTAATAATCTACCCATTCAACATTAACGGAAACACATACCATATAATTTTGCATTACAAAACATTACATAAAATAATCAAATATCCATTAACAATAATATAAATTTTCATCTCTTTATCTTCACCATCAGGTTCTCTATGCCTCAATTTGTATCTTTAGAAAAAAAAATTGTCTTTAATATTTCTCCCCCTTAAGATATGATCTTTCTTTCTAGCTTCATCTTCATGTCTACTCCCCTTTTTGTATAGAATTCCTCTGATAATGTCTCTTTTTGGTATATTTCTCTCCTTTATAGATTTTCTCCTCTTTTGTATTATTTTTTTATGATCTCCCTTATCATATACTTCTCCCCCTTAAGTGATTCTCTCCCCTTTGAAAATAATGCCAAAGGTCACTATGAATTTCAATATGAAACTTATAAAACCTTCTATCTATCCATGTATCTTACATGTACAATATACATCCATTTCAGTACAATCTTCTTCACAACTTTAGAAGTGTTCCTAAAGTGTGAACTCTTGAATAAACTCTGCAAAAAATATTTATGTTCATCCATGAATTTATCCAACATGCATATTCACCTAGTGAATTTTGGATAGGGGCAGGACCCCTAGTCTAACTCTTAGATACTCAACGATCCTTAGGTAATGACTTAGTAAATTTGTTTGTAATTTTCTCTTTGGACTTCACATATTCAAGCCTTACTTATTTTTCTTATACCTTCTCCCTCAAGTAATGATACTTGATTAATATATGCTTTTATTTTTAGCATGCATCAGCAGATTATTTTCTATATTTATTGCAATAGTTTTATCATAATAAATAGTAAAAGGATTAGTTATCTCTTCTTTCACACTTTCCAACTATTGCTTAATCCATAAAATGTTTGAACAATTTATTAGGTTCAATGAATCCTTTTAGTCATTCAACATAAACTTACTCATCAAGTATTCCATTCAAAAATGTAGATTTGACATCCATTTGATAAACTTTGAACTTTTTGTAGGTAGTACAGGCTAACAATGTTCTTACACCTTCCAATCTTGCCATAGATAGAAAAAAGTTTCACCAAAATATATTCCCCCCTCTTGTGCATAGCCTTTGCAAACTAGTCTTTCTTTGTTTCCTACCATTTCTCCATTTTCATTAATCTTATTCCTAAAAATCCATTTGGTTCTAATCACATTCTTGTCTATAGGTCTTGACACTAATGTACATGTATTATTCTTCTCTATTTGATCAATCCCTTCATTAATAGTATTTCTCAAATTCTCATTCTCTAATGCATCCTTTACTATTCTTGGTATAAAATTAAGAATGGAATAGGTACTATCTCTTAAGTCACTTCTTGTCTATACTCCAACACTTCTATCAAAAATGGGTAAAAGCACAAAGTTTTGTCACCCTTGAGGATATCTAATAGGGTTAAGACCAAAATGGTTACAATCAAAAGTGTTATGGCTGAAAGTGTTATGGTCAGGCTCATGTGGTGCCAAGCAGGGTTAAGATGGCGTGAAAGTGGAAAAATGGTTATAGTTGAAACTATTTTGGCTGTAACACTTTTGGCAAAAAAAATTATTTGGAAATTAATGAAGAAAAGTGTTTCTCTTATATGAGGTCACATAAGTAGGTATAAAAAGTGACCTTGGGTTTCATCCGAAAGGGTTTCGGTCAAAACCCTTTGGGCCAAATCTATCTATGTGGCATGTTATGTGGTAGCCACACAAGAAACAATTAGATTTTTTTTTTTAGACTTTTCAATTCTATGGCTAATTTCTCTATTAAAAGTGATTTTTCTTTTAAAACTAAAAATACCCATTTGTAGATATTAGAGTCAATATTATGGTCATATAGGGTATGTGCAGGATCATGATGTGCCAAAAAGTGGTGATCTAAAAAATTATGTAGTCCTAAAATGCCTCAAAGCATTTCAAAATGTATTCCAACTATTTTCCCACCCATCCTCATACTAAACAAAAACAATTAATACCTTTATAAGGCCTACTATATCTTTTGCTACCAACCCTATACGGTCAACTTCAAAAATATCCTTAAAATGTGTTTTTGGCCTATTCTTGTGTATTTTTTACTTCAAACATGTATCTGATGACTTTTTTTCACCATAATTTGATGAAATGAAAAGGGGTTCTTAAGAATGTTCTTAAGTTTCCATAAATGTAAGGTTTATCAAATTATGAATTTAGTAATTAATTATTACTTATTTTCTAATGATGTTAGGCATAAAGTGCTGATTGACACATTTCTTGGAAAACAACTATAACTTTCAAATGATGCAACATTTTTGAAATCCAAAAGATTTATCACATTCTATGCTTATTCTACTATAAGGGAAAAAAGGAAAAATAAATTTTGCAATGTTTTGAATTAGTTAAAGTGGTCAAACACGAGACTTTTTTATTCTAAAAATAATAAAGTAGAAAATTAATAGTTAATCATTTATTTTGAATAAAAATACATAGAAGTATGTGTCACATCCAGGCATGAGTATACTTCTTCTATCTACAATATTATTTAAAAATATTATCATTTGGTCTTGATTAAGGTGGTCAAGCATACATCTACTTCTTATTTTTGACCTAAAATTTTTGTACTATTGCTTTAAAATTCAAAATTTTGAGCAATCAATTTTTTATTTTTTTATTTAAATAAGTTCTTGTAGTTTAGAAATTAAATTAAATTTGTTAGATATTCTTTTCTCTCAACTTTTTGAGATAAAGTTTATAACAAGTAGAAAATTGCATGTCAAGTTGACATAACCCTAATTTGTTGATTTTTTATTGCCACTTAAGAGCATAGTTTGGTTGACCATGATATTGCACGTACCCTATAATTTTATAGTGTTTTGAGTAGTTATTGTTAGAATCTGAAAAGATTAATAACTCAGAAAACTAGTGCAAAGAGTAAATATCTAAACTATGAATGCAAATGATACAAAATCAAAATAGCATCATAGAGTTAGTCTCCAAGAGAGTAATGCAAATGCTGGAAGCAAAATAGCATTAAGAGGATGCAAAAATAAGAGATACAAATACAGGCCAGGTAGCATGCTTATATAGGCAAGGAAGAGAGAGGAGGTGGCAACACCAACCAATGAGGAGCAACCATCTATCAGACTAAAGATAGCAAAGTATCTTCCCAAGATAGCTAATGGATGCTCACATGTAGGAAGGTGACACCTCACAACCATTCACCTAATAAGACATGCTTTATTAACCTAAGCGAGATTATTAAAAGTGTAGGAAAAACCTATCAAAATAGGAAAAATAAAAAACTACACTAACACCCCCCCATAAGCAAAGCTTAGGTGGATGTAGAAATGGGTCCCGGCAACGAGGCCATGTTAGGTACCCAAGTACAATGCAAGAAGCAGCATCACTGAAGCATGAAGAAGTCGCAAATCTGCCAAACTGCTGATCTGAAGAAACCTCCATGGAAGAAGAAGGCACGAACCAAGCATGTCTATATGGTAGATGATCCATCTCACCGAAATGCATAGGTAGCCAACCACTGCAATCGCCTTGTATATAGGATCAACCACTAAATACATAGTTCACACTATCAAACCATCGAACCATGGATGCATTAGAACACAGCATAACCCCCCCTTAATGTAGACGGGGTGTGATGACAGGCAACTGAGAAGGTGAGCCAAAATCTCCTACAAATGAACCAAGAATGAGGAGAGAGGAAAAGAGGTACAGACACCGATAAAGACACGGTCTAACTGACTCTGCATGGGCTAATGTCATGGAAGGGACACTCACTTGATAAAGAGAGAATGCCTAAAACAACAAACAAATAATCCCCCCCATGGTGCTTTATGAAATAGTGCAAGTACAACTGACTCAAAACAACGTTCATGACTCCCAAAATACAAAAGTGACAATTTATCTCAGTGCGAGAATAAAAAGTGCTTCAAAATGATAGCTACAATGATCAAAACTGAAAAAGGGCTGCAACAAAAGAAAGTACAGCCAAAAAGAAAGCAAACCATGCCAGGAAAATGATCCTCGGGCCTAAAATACTCAAAATATCCACCATAGAGAAAAAATGCCAAAACTATGATAGAAAGAGCAGAGGCCAAAAATGAAGAAAAATGACTACTTTTCTGAAAAGTACACAGAACCAGCTTTCCAGAAATATAAAGTTTTCAAAAAACAGGCATGGGACGCAAAAGATATGCATGCCGGAGTCAAAAACAAGACTTCGGACTTCAATAGAAAAAACAGGCAATAAAAAAGCATCAAAACCTAAAAATACCTACACCAAAATCTTTGTCTCAAAACCAGCTTTCCGGCGCTTCTTTCGGATCGGAAAAATACCTCCGTATGCAAAAGTTATGGCCAAAAAACCACAAGTAGGTCCAAAAGAGAACTGCAAGGAGAGTGCAAGCAAGGATGATGACATTAGGATGATGTCATGCTGACATCAGCATAGCCGCAGCTTAAAATTGACGGTTTGGTGGCCGTCGCAGCAAAAAAGATTGCCACGTGGCAGGGGTGACGTGGCGGGTCCACGTGGCAAGGTGCCACGTGGCGCCCATGCCACGTGTCACCCCCGCAGTGGCTACAGATTGCTGATGGGCTGCAGAGTTGTCTGCACAGCTGGCGGGCGGAGGCGGCCGCAGGGGCGGCGAAACTGGGAGGTGGTGGCCGCAGGGCGGCGAAGACGGAGGAGCTGCCGGCGGAGGGCGGAGGACGGGCGGCGGCCAGGAGGAGGCCGGGCCGCGGCGGAGCGCGGGCGGCGCTGCCTGCTGCGGCCGCTGCGGGCTGCGCGCAGGTGGCGCGGTAGCGGCCCCGCGGTGGCGCTGCCGAAAATATATTTTTTTTAAAAAAAAAATCCGTCGCTGCATCCGTACGACCATACGGCAGACTCCTAGAGGCCTCAAAAAATTGCCAAAAATGCCCTGTCTCCAAAAATGACAAGTTTTATATGAATCCTGACTGCAAACGGCCTTCCGGATCCAATGGTGATGTCCATTTGGGCTCAAAGTGCTCCAAAAAATTGCTGATCCCCTAATTTGAAGAAAAAATGCACAAACAAACTAGGGTTTGTGACTTCAAATCACGGCTTCAAAATTTCTTCAACGAAGCAGCAGCAGGAAGGCTCTGATACCATGTTAGAATCTGAAAAGATTAATAACCCAGAAAACTAGTGCAAAGAGTAAATATCTAAACTATGAATGCAAATGATACAAAATCAAAATAGCATCATAGAGTTAGTCTCCAAGAGAGTAATGCAAATGCTGGAAGCAAAATAGCATTAAGAGGATGCAAAAATAAGAGATACAAATACAAGCCAGGTAGCATGCTTATATAGGCAAGGAAGAGAGAGGAGGTGGCAACACCAACCAATGAGGAGCAACCATCTATCAGACTAAAGATAGCAAAGTATCTTCCCAAGATAGCTAATGGATGCTCACATGTAGGAAGGTGACACCTCACAACCATTCACCTAATAAGAGATGCTTTATTAACCTAAGCGAGATTATTAAAAGTGTAGGAAAAACCTATCAAAATAGGAAAAATAAAAAACTACACTAACAGTTATAATATGCTATACTTTTAAAACATTAAGAGTAGGTATTTTATGATTCAAGAAGATGTTACTTAAAAAAGAGGAAAAAAAAGAGAGTAAATGATGTTCCAAAAATTAAAACTTTATATACACCTCTAGAGGAGAGAGTCCTCTCCAAGAATATGTAACTTCTTTTTAAACATATGTAGATTTGATCAAAAAAGTTTAGCAAAAAAAACTATCAATTTCTGATAAGTTTTACTTTCAACACTCATAACTTCAAAAATATACATTAAATTTGAAACAAATAAAAAATTTCCACTAGATATACATGTCAACTATAACATACTAAAAAAATAGAGAAATATATGATCATTTTCATATAATTATTTAGTAGGAACAAAACTCTATATATTCAACATTTTTAAAAAAATTAAAATTTGGAGTTTAAAAATTTAAAAATGCAAAAAATTATTTATCATTAAAAAAAAAAAATTATAGACATAAACTTCATCTAATTTTACACATTTCAGCACTTTACATCATCTTCAAATTCTAAATGCAAATGCCACTTTTATGTTGTTAAAGTTGAGCAGTTTAAGTTTTGAGATCCTTTTTCTTTATAAAAGGTGATATAGGTTTGTGCTTTTACTCAAATAATTTGTTGAAGGAAATGATTATTTCTCATGTACTTGGCCAATATAGGTTCAAGTCTTTGAATTTCAACATTTTTTCCACTCGCAAGGGGTTCAACTTCATGCTCGGGTTGTACTATTTGGTGCTTTGGTAAAGCATTTTATAACTCAAGTCATATTGTCTAGTACTTGGTGTCTCTCTATTGTAACTTAGGTACTGTGTGTTGTGCCTCTTCATACAAATACACAAAATTATTGTGATCTTCAATTTTATTCTTTCTGTCCACATCATTCTTCTCTACAAGCTCATCAATCCTTATATTTGCACTTTTAATCATCATATTAGTATATTTGTTCAAATATTTGTAAGATTTTCTCTCAGATGAATAGATAATGAATATAGCATCATCTCACTTAAAATCAAATTTAGCATTCCTTACATCTTTATCAATATAACACTTACTTCCAAATTTTTTGAAATAAATTACATCAGTATATGACCATACTAGATTTCATAGGGTGTCTTATTTGTTCCTTTCTTCAATTGAACTTGATTGGTATTATAAATTGAAGTGATTTTTACTTCTCTAGAATATATGAAAAACCTCTTTTTTAATCATCAGTAATATTATGCAATCAACAATTGATCTATTTCTTTTGTCAGCAATTCCATTTTATTGTGGCACCCTCAGTGTAGATAACTCTCTTAATACCATTCCTAGCACAAAAGTTAGTGAATTCAATAGACATAAACTCACCACCTCTACCAGATCTTAAACATTTCAAAGATTTGCTAATTTATTTCTCAAGTCTAGCTTTATACCATGTGAATATATCCAAAGCATATGATTTTACCTTCATGAACATAATAGTCATCATTCTAGAATAATCATCAACAAATAAATATTAAGTATTTGTCACCATAATAACTATCCACAAATATTGGTCCACATAGATTAGTATGCACTAGTTCCAAGATATTATTTGAAGTGTTTTTTTACTTGTAAACTAGATTTTTTCATCTTACCAAGTTGACATTCATTACACATACTATTCTAAGGTTTTTGCAAATTATGTAAGTCTCTAACTCTTTTCTTTCTACTATTCTTTGCCATGTTCTCAAAGTTTACATTACACAACCTCTTACTCCATGACCATACATCTGTAGCAGTTGATAAAAACAACTTCACAGTTTACCAAGATCACCTGCATGCAAATAACTTGTTGATGAAAAAAATTGAAGAGAAAAGATAAGCCTAGAAGTCTCAGTAAATTGAGAGTAAAATGTATTCCAAGATGATGAAAATACAATGAGAGATCATCCTTATAAAGGAGATCAATACCCAAAATGGTAACATAAAACTCTTTAGGGTATTTAATAATTACAAGATAATTATTAGATATAGGAAGAGTATTTAATCTATGTATTTAATAATTACAAGAGATAATTATTAAATACAATAAGAGTATTTAATCTAGGTATTTAATATTTACAAGATAATTATTAAATATAGGAAAAGTATTTAATCTAGGTTGTATCATAATAATAAATAAAAGAAATTAATCATTAGATACCTAAAGTTTAGCTTAAGTAGACTAGAGTTAATTAGAAAATATCTAATTACTCTAACACCCCCCTTAAGATAAACTTAGGGAGTAACTAAAAACCTAGAAACTACAACTAAAAGAAGATTTGGGTCCTGACAAACAAGACCTGATGAGGTACCCAAGCACAACCAAATCTCTGTAAATCAAAGAAATAGAGAAAACCTAATGGGAAAAACCCTACTCCAAAAAGAGATAGAAAAAACATGCTAAAAAAAACATGAAGGAAGGAAAGCCTCAACAATGTCATGCCCAAAATTTTGGGCAAAAATACACCAACAATTTTTTTTAAAGTTATTTAACATACTAAGATAATACATGCTACACTAATCAGGTTATGGAAAGATGACATGGGATTAAAGTGAGTTTTGAATACATAAAATTTCTATGTAGGGTTGACATCTCCACCTACTATATGGGAACACTTAGTTCTGGTCAAATGAGTCAATCAATTATCATTTAGGTTCAATTTATAAAGGTATGACTTCTAAATCAAATTATATTTTAGGATTCCTATGATCTCAAGTCGACTATGTTGCTCTCCCTTTTATCACTATACTAGATCAACCCTTACGAAAATCAAATTATGTATTTAAAGGTTAATCTATCATAATATACTAATACTCAATTCTGGGTATAATCATAACTCATTTAGAACTAATTAAAATATTAAAACATTTATCATTAAACTATTTATGACAACCAATTTATCTCCTAACAAAGCTCAAATCATCCTTAGAAGCTACCTAAGCAACTTCAAATTCATCACACCTTTAAATCCTAATATAGCCATTCGAACTAGTTAAATCATTTCTATTCATCTTTTAATTTATTTACAACCTTTACATCATTTTAAAACATAATTGGATTCCTTAAACAAGTTATCTAGTTAAGCTTTGTCTATAACATTATCAAAACATTAGCATCTCCTAATGTCAAATTTATAACTTAAATCTCAGATCTTCAATTATTTCTATTCATTAAAGTTTTTCCATGCATCTTTGGAATGTCTAACCTCAAGACATCAAAAAAGATTCATTACTAAACAAGCTCAAAACCATAATCTTATTGAAGTACATATTTAAAACCAAAACACTACTAGAAAACATAATTTTAAAACTGAAACTAATAATACTTAAATCTACCAACCTATTCCAAAATAAACATATCTAACATTGATAATATAGTTTGACTAAATAAAAAATAACACTACTTTTTAAAATTATGGACTTATTTAACATTAAATAACATCAATGCAATGTACTCTATTAAAAAAATACTAAACTAAATTATAACTAACTAATCATAAAAATACTGACTAACATCAACTTTTAACAATAATTAACAATCCTAATTTCACCTTACTAACTTTAACATTTACTAATAAATCCTAACTTAACATTTAATAATAACTAAACTATACTAACAAAAATTTACAAAAAAATCTATTTTCAAAACAAAACACTAACTACCTTTATGACTAAATTTATCTTTCCTCTTAACATAAATTCAAAATTTCTAATAAAATATTAATTACATACATGCAATATTAAAAAAATTCTAATCATAACTAAATCCCTTTACTTTATTCAAATCACATTTTAATCCTATTTTACTTTATGTAAACCTACCCTATACTACTCTAACCCTATACAACTTGGCCACTTGCCAAGTGGCCCACACATCTCCCTTTACTTCAATGGGTGTTTCCCAAGTGATTCTCACATTGTTCAAGGTCTTCCTACACATTTTCAAAGGCTACAAGTCCTTTTTTAAGCATGGTACGTTCACATGTGAAGGAATTAAGGGGAAAAAGTGAGAAATGAGCCGAAATTTTAGTTAAAGTTTATATACACATATATAATTATCTTTAAAACTCTCAACTCCTTCCATTTCTAAGTCAATGTGCATGATATCAACAAGAAAGTACACTTGGTTGGAGGGTGAGATGAAAAAGGGACTTTTATTTTTATTTTTATTTTGGGATGTGACTAGATTAGTGGGGAAAAGTTATGTTATAAAGTTTAGTGGTTGAATTTAAAGGTGACAGTTTGTATAATATTTTTAATTTCATATTTTCCTATTGCTATTATGATTTGAAAAGATCTTTATATCATAATTTAATCTAACAACTACTATCATGTTTTTTTTTATTAAATCCTTTCCCCATGTATTTTCCAGCATCGTATAGATGCTTATTTGAGAATTTTTTTTTCTAAGAGAAGATTAACAAATTAAATTTTCATACCAAGGGGCGGGGGGGATATATTTTTTTCCTTTCTAGTTGGATTATAACATAGAGTTTAAGATTTTGTTGATACAATAACGTAGGATTATTTCCCCTTGCAATTAATTACTAAAATACAAGATGAAACTCCATTCATGTAATTTTAATTTTCTGAACATAATTCAAAATCAAATTGCATAACATTATATATATATGTGTCATGTCCCCTTTTCAAATAATTAAAAAAATAATAAACTTTGCTAAGGCAGACAGGCTCCAAAAAGGTGAAGTTTCAGAAAAATGGGCTAATCTTTGGAAACTAGTGGACTAATAAATAAAAATTATTATTAAATTATATTTTATTAACCCTTCTTGGATGTGAGTTAGGGTTATGCCCTCTTTTAAGGGGTTTGGAGGCATTTTGGGCTCATTCCAGAACTTGATTTTTGCTCATTTCTTTGTTGTTCTTCAGAGGTTGCCAAACCTATGGAGAAGGAGACCCAAGAATGGGAGTTTGCAGGTTTTTAGAAAGGCTAAGGACAGAAGTTTGAAGCCATTCCATGTGCATGCTCATACAGAGTTTTTCTTTGTGCTGAACAGTGCAGATTTGTGAGTTTTTGGGTGTGTTTTTGTATGAGTTTGGTGTTTTCAGTTGAGTATTTCATATCAGTTTGGGTTGCTGCTATGTTTCAGACTTTAAGATGTTAAAATAAAGCTGAATATATGTATTTGGACATGATTAAACTTTTGAGATAGATTATTAGTGTTTTTGTGGTGTTTCCGGGCATTTTTGTGTTAATTTCGGGAGCCCGATGAGCATAGTTTTTGTCCTACATTTGTGAACTGTTGTGTAAAGGCTATACAAATATAGAAATGTCATTTTGTAGGCTGTTATTCTGCTGAAATTTCTATAAAAATTTCCATTATCAGATTTATTAATAATTTGTGAAGTTGTGAAGTTTTTTGGCACTATTTTGGACATACCCGATTTGGGTTTATTTGAGAAATTGGCGGATCTTTGTAATATTGGTTGTTTGATTTTAAAGATCTAATTTGAGGATTGAAATATCATACAAAATTAGTAAAGGGACATTTCAGTGGTATCAGAGCCATGACCTTGCCAGCCTGAGGGTTTGTAGAAGTTGCATGTTAGTTTTAACAACTACCCAGATCTTGCATGTCAGTTTTGCCAACTACCCAGATCTTGCATGTCAGTTTTGACAACTACCCAGATCTTGCATGTCATATTTTATGGTTGCATGTTGCTTCTAATCAGTTGCATGTCAAAATTTATGGTCACATGCAACTAAGTGAAAGAGAAAAAAGATATTTGCAGCGAGAAAAGAATAAAGAAATTTTGATCAAACCCCCAGTTGAAAGTAAAAGTACAAAATCCAAGAAAGAGAAAAGTATGGCTGATCCAGATGAGATGGCAAAGAAATTCTTCCAAGAGATCCAAAATACTCAAAAGCAAACAGCAAATAGTTTGGCAGAGACTAGAGAGGCTTTGCGAATATTGACAGAAAAACTACAAGGAGTTGCATCTATTAATGAGAAAGGCAGCACTTTAGAGGAGCCAAGAAATCTGAAATCCACACCATCTAAATCAACAAAAACTATTTTCTTGCCTGTAGATGAGCCACCAGTACCAAATCCAACCATTAATCCTATGGAAGAGGTTACAGGTAACTTGATTGCATTAAGAGCTACTTATAATGGCTTAGATGATGACTTTCGTAGTTCGGTTCCTTTTAGAGAATATGTGGATACGAGGAACACTTTAACGCCCAAGAAAGAGAATAGTAGGGAGCATGACATAAGTGGAAGAGAGCTCAAAAATAAAATAAGCAAGTTTACATCACCTACTTTTGATGGAACAAATAAAATTTCAGCTAGAGCATGGCTACAAAAATTATAGACTTTCTTCACACTTAACCCCATGAAGGAGAGTGATGTTGTTCAATTTGCAAGTCTACACTTGGAAGATGCAGCCTATGATTGGTGGTAACATGGAATGACTACTCAAGGTCATGATCAGGTAAATACATGTGATGATTTCAGTCAAAGAGTGATAGATAGATTTGACCTCAAGGATGATGTAGAGTACTTTAAAGAATTGTCAAAGTTGAAGCAAACCAAATCAGTTAATGAGTATATAGAAGAGTTTCAAAAAGTGGCTGTTATGGTACCTGATATGAGTGAAAATAGGATTGTTTATCTTTTTCTTGATGGTTTAGAAGATTTTGTTAAGGGTTTGGTTAAGGCTTTCTCACCCTCAACCTTACAGGAAGCTATCAAAAGAAGCTTGCAACTTGAAACTTGCGTGCCTATGAAATCAATCACTAATCAAAAACCCCCAAATCTTTGGCAACATAAGGGAAATTTTTAGAAAAAGACTTTCCCAACACTACCACCAAAAGATGTGATAAATGTGGAAAAAAAAAAGGTAGATGAAGAGACTAGGAGTGAATTATGAAGGAAAAAGCTTTGTTTTACTTGTAGAGAACCATGGGCTCCAGGACACAGATGTTTGGGGAAAGGTCAAGTGCACTATATTGAAGTTGTTTCAGAATCTGATTCAGATGAGCATGAGGAATTTCATGATACTAAGGAGGAGGTAGAAGAAGAGAAAGAAAAAGAAATCAGCAAGGATGGCACTTTAGCAGCATTATTGGGAGTCCCAAGATACCATCCCTTTCGAATTCGAGGGGTACTAGCAGGGAAAAGGTTGACAGTTCTTCTTGATAGTGGGGCAACTCACAGATTTATTAATGAGGGATTTGTCATGAAAAGCGGGCTTAAAGCAGAAGATTTTGAGGGATTCAATTTTACGGTAGCTGATGGATTCACTATGCCTTGCACACGGGTGGTGAAACAACTCAAGATGACCTTAGGAGATTATGAGTTATGTGATGACTTCTATGTGGTTGGTATTGGGGAGATAGATCTTGTATTGGGTGTTCAATGGTTGCACTCTATCGGAGGCTATTACATGAACCATAAAACTATGGAGTTTAAATTTCATTACAATGGGAAAGAAGTCATATTGAGAGGTTTATCGAATGGAGCACCTAAGGCGGTCTCTGCAAAGAGGATGGAGAGGACTTTTTGAAGAGCACAAGTAACATGGGCAGCAGGAGTCATAATCCAACCAACAAGCTCTCCAAAGAATAAAGGTAATTTCCATTTTGAAATTCAAAATATTCTTGATAAGCATAGTATAGTTTTCAATGATTTGCCTCTAGGATTACCACTAGATAGAGGTTTTGAGCATGTTATAGAGTTAGAACAGGGTACCAAACTAGTTATAACAACCCCATATCGCCATCCAAGAGGTTATAAGGAAGAAATTGAAAAAACTATTAAAGAACTCCTAGACATGGGATTCATAAGGCCTAGCTCTAGTCCATTTGCATCATCTGTGGTACTTGTCAAGAAAAAGGATGGTACAATGAGAATGTGTATAGACTACAGGGCTCTAAAAAAGAAGACCATAAAAAATAGGTATCCCATACCACGCATAGATGAACTCATTGATGAGTTACATGGTGAAGTATACTTCTCAAAAATTGACTTAAGATTAGGGTACCATCAAATCTGAATGAGGAGTGAAGATGTGGAAAAGACTGCTTTCAGATGTCACTATGGGCACTTTGAATTTCTTGTTATGCCATTTGGACTCACTAATGCACCTGCAACATTCAAATCTTGTATGAATAAGGTATTCAGCCAGCATCTTCAAAAATTTGTTTTGGTATTTTTCGATGATATCTTGATATACAATAAAACATGGGAAGAGCATCTAAAGCACATAGACACTGTTTTGGGAATCTTGGAGCAGCAATCCTTCTATGCTAAGCTATCTAAATGTGAGTTTGGTTTGACAAAGATCCTATATTTGGGAAATGTTATAATTTCTAAAGGAGTATAGGTTGATCAACAAAAAATCCAGGCAATTTTGGATTGGCCTCCACCCACTAATCTTACATAGTTGAGAGGTTTCTTCGAGTTGTGTAGCTACTATAAGAGATTTGTCAAGAGATTTTCTCAGCTTGCTGCCCCCTTGACTGATTTGAAAAAGAAAGGAGCTTTTGTTTGGACAGAAGAGGCACAAAAAACATTTGATAAGCTTAAGGAGGTAATGAGTTCATGCCCTGTGCTTGCAATTCCAGATTTCTCTTTACCTTTTGTTGTTGAATGTGATGCTTCTGGAGAAGGTATAGGGGCTGTCCTAACTCAAAGGGGACATCTAATAGCATTTGAGAGTAGAAAATTAAATCAGTCAGAGAAAGGTTACTCCATCTATGATAAGGAAATGTTGGCAATCATGCATGCACTTCATAAGTTTAGACAATATTTGGTATGTGGGAGATTCATTGTAAAGATAGACCATAATAGCCTCAGGTTCTTCTTGAACCAAAGGGATTTGAATGATCGTCAACAAAAATGGGTAAGAAAATTGCAAGCTTATGATTTTGATATTGAATACATGAAAGGAAAGAATAATGTGGTTGTTGATGTTCTCTCAAGAAAGCCCACTTTGTGTTCCTTATCATCTATCTCTACTGATTGGAAAGTCTCCATAATTTTAGAGTATGCTAAAGATTCCTTTTCCACCAAGATTTTGGATAAGTTAGTGGATGATAATAGGTACAAGGTTGTTGATGAATCAATTTATTACAAGAACAGGATCTTCTTAGTGCCAGGGTCAAAAACTAAGGAGAGGATATTGAGGGCCTTTCATGACACACCTTTGGCTGGTCATCAGAGATACTTCAAGACATACAGGCGAATTCGAGAGTGATTTTCATGGAAGGGTATGAAGGAGGATGTCCTTAAACACATTAAGGAATGTATGGTATGCCAACAAAGCAAGAGTGAGCAAAATTTTCCTGCAGGGTTGTTGCAGCCACTTCCTATTCCCGAACAAAAATGGGAAAGTATTTCCATGGACTTCATCACTGGGTTGCCCAAGGTTCAAGGTAAGGATTGCATATATATGGTGGTAGATAGACTAACTAAGTATGCACATTTCTTTCCTATCACATCTAATTTCAAGGCATCACAAGTGGCCTAATTATTCTTCAAGGAAATTTTTAGGTTACATGGTTTGCCTAGAAACATTGTTAGTGACCAGGACAGTAGATTCCTCAGCTCTTTTTAGAAGAAGCTCTTTCATTTGGCAGGAACTAAACTCACTCCCAGTACTAGCTATCACCCTCAAACAGATGGAAAAATAGAGATAGTTAATAAATGGATAGAGGGATATTTGAGGAACTATGTTTCAAATCAACAACATGCTTGGATGAAATGGTTACACCTAGGGGAGTATTGTTACAATACATCTCATCACATATCTATTGGTATGCCTCCTTTTCATGCTATTTATGGTTATGATGCCCTTTCCTTTGTTGATCTAATACTTTCTGATAGGAGAGTACCCGCAACAAGTGATTTCTTCAAGCAAAGCCAAGACATAATAAGGTCCCTCAAGGATAATCTACAACATGCACAGAACCAACAAAAGATATATGCTGACAGGAAAAGGATTGAAAGATATTTTGAACTGGGAGATTTGGTATTTGTTAGGTTGTAGCCATATAAGCAAAGCACCTTGAAGAGGAGTGGGGTAGAGAAACTCAAGCCAAGGTTCTATGGGCTTTATAAAATCATCAAGAAGGTAGGAGAGGTAGCTTATGAATTGGAGCTCCCACTAAACAGAAAAATACATAATATTTTTCCATGTATCTTGCCTAAAGAAGGTTCTAGGCTAGAAAACCATAGTATCTATAGAATTACCAGCTCTTGATGATGAAGGGAAATTATTTTTGATACCAGAAGAGATTTTGGATACAAGAGAGAAAAGATTGAGAAATAGGAGCGTCATAGAGCATTTGGTCAAATGGAAAGGATTACCACTAGAGGATGCAACTTGGGAAGGAGCACATATTCTTGAGAATTCCAACCTTCATTTCTTGAGGACAACCAATATTTGGGAGGGGAGGACTTGTTATGTCCCCTTTTCAAATAATTAAAAAAATAATAAACTTTGCTAAGGCAGGCAGGCTCCAAAAAGGTGAAGTTTTGAAAAAAGGGGCTAATCTTTGGAAACCAGTGGAATAATAAATAAAAATTATTATTAAATTATATTTTATTAACCCCTCTTGGATGTGATTTAGGGTTATTCCCTCTTTTAAGGGGTTTGGAGGCATTTTGGGCTCATTCTAGAACTTGATTTTTGCTCATTTCTTTGTTGTTCTTCAGAGGCTGCCAAACTTGTGGAGAAGGAGACCCAAGAATGGGAGTTTTCAAGTTTCCAAGAAGTCTAAGGATGAGAATTTGAAGCCATTCTATGTGCATGCTCATACAAAGTTTGCCTTTGTGCTGAACAGTGCAGATTTGTGAGTTTTTGGGTGTGTTTTTGTATGAGTTTGGTGTTTTCAGTTGAGTATTTCATATCAGTTTGGATTGCTTCTATATTTCAGACTTTAAGATGTTAAAATAGAGCTGAATATATGTATTGGGACATAATTAAACTTCTGAGATAGATTATTAGTATTTTTGTGGTGTTTTCGGGCATTTTTGTGTTAATTTCGGGAGTCCGATGAGCATAGTTTTTGTCCTACATTTGTGAACTATTGTGTAAAGGCTATACAGATCTGGAAATGTCATTTTGTAGGCTATTATGCTGCTGAAATTTCTATAAAAATGTTCATTATCAGATTTATTAATAATTTGTGAAGTTGTGAAGTTTTTTGGCACTATTTTGCACATACCCGATTTGGGTTTATTTGAGAAATTGGCAGATCTTTGTAATATTGGTTGTTTGATTTTAAAGATCTAATTTGAGGCTTAAAATATCATAAAAAATCAGTAAAGATACATTTCAATATGATCATTTTGTCTAAAAAATATTAATCAAATGAATACAAATTTGAACTATAAGGATGCCACAGAAAAGAGTAAAACATCATTGTATCCACTTTTGATAAACACATGCACATAAACTAAATTGCAAGAAATATCATATGAAAGGAACATACACCATTTTTAAATTTTTTTTTTAATTCAAGGACTCCCTTGGGAAAGAACTAGGGAAGAAAACTTGAGATCGTAGTTGTTTCCACAATAAGTTTAACGATCACATTTTACAACAAGATCAAAATTTCAAGGAGAAAACTTCCAACACATTTGAATTTAAATAACAACTTTGAATTTCTTGCTTGGCTCCATAATAGAGAAGCCATTACAAAATCTACAACACATCAAGGTGATCATGGAGAGAATTGAGAACTGACTGGGAGACAAACAATCTTAACATGAAGACAATTTCAAATATTCACTCCCATCTAGGTTTCCACAACAGGTTCATCATTGAACTAGACTAGGGAGAAGGTGGATTTTTCCAATAGGAAACATTGGTCACAACACCATAACAGGTGCCCTTTCGGGGTTATAAACTCAAGAACTTTCATTCTTCCATTTCTTAAATTCCAAAACTCAAAACATGGTTTGTGTTGATGAGTAGAGGCTCATAACACTCTACTCTCTCTCCCTCTCCTCATCCTGAGAAGAGACTCTACACTGTCAAAGTCCAACTAGAGACCTCCTTCCATACATGGCCACTTCTACCCTATCTAAGGGTGAGTAATGCCAATACAACCCATATAATCCTTTTGAAAATCAAAGCAAAAAAAAAATTAAGCAAAAACATTTTTTTTAAAACTACTTCAATCCCTCCCAAACATATTTTTCAAACACACAAACATACATATGCAAGAAAACTACTTAAGCATGAAACACTACATGAAAAAAAAGAGCTTGAAGGACTCCTACCTTCACAATAAGGTTATGACAACTGAATAATTTGAGATGAGCTTCCTTTTCTTTTTCCTTCTCCTTCAATCCTAAATTGCTCTCTATAACTAGAGGTTGGGTGAACACTCTTTCTCTCTCAAATTTGCCTCTAAATAGGAAATTAACTCAACCAACTCCAAAATGAAATAACTCCCCCACTTGCCTAAAGGTTCTAGAGTCTTCTAACTCAACTTGTCATAAAGCTAACCTCAAGATGGAGTTTAACTTATCTAACTCATGGGTGAAACATTCAATTTTCGTAATAAAGCAAAAATGAGATATTTGGGTGACCATAAAAGTCAACAAAATGGGCTAGAGGGGTAGAAAATGCCTCCAACCCATACCCATACCCCTTAGGTACTTAGTTTTCATGATTTTTGGCCTCTAGAACTATTTAGGGACCTATCAAAAGCTTGGAAAAATTATGAATTTTCTAACAACCTTCAAAAATAAAAATTAATCACTAATCTTGATTAGTATAATTAATCTTGATTATTAATTGATTAGAAAAAAGGTCACTAACCTAGTCCAACTTAGATCTTTAGGTTACTTGGTTAACCCTAACTATCAAGATGAAATGCATTTATGAGGCATGAGTATCAAGCGACACTATAAAGTCACTGTTACAAAACATTAACATTTAATGATTACCAAATGATATATTCATTCAATCCATGATAGAAATAAAATACGAACAATGGGGTCTACATCTTTTATTAGCCTCAACCCTAGTTTCCACAAATGATACATAGGGTTCAATTCCACTTCTCTGTTAAATTTCTTAACTAAAATATCATGTATACTCATTGCACACATTAGTAGCTCAAAACAATTACACACACACACACACACACACACACACACACACACACACATGTATGTATATGTACATGTATACATATATCTATATATATATATATATATATATATATATATATATATATATCTATATATATATATACATATATATATCTATATATATATATATACATGTATACATACATGTATATATATATATATATATACATACATATATATATATATACATATATTTATATACATACATATATATATATATATACATATCTACATACATATATAAATACTTATATATATGTATGTATGTATGCATATACATACATACATACATACATACATACATACATACATAGATATATATGTATGTATGTATGTATGTATGTATGTATGTAACTCATTAGGATAATTACATAAATTAAAACATAAATCTTTTATCTAAACAACCCTTTCATTTTGGCACACACATTTAATCATCAATGATTACATAATCAATATGTCATAGCTTTATTCATTAATTCAAATTAAAATACTAGAATAATCATTGTTAGGCATGCATATAATTAAACATCATAAACATCACCAATAGGGCATACTGAACTATTTGAAAGCATAAAACCTAATCATCAAGGTACCAAAATCAACAACCTCATCATCTAGTGAAAATGCCTTGTATCATCATTAGTGAAATTTTAATGTTTAAATAGTCGAGACAATGTAGTAGTTCTCAAATCACTGAGTATTAGAACATATATGTATCAATTGCTCTCAATTTCATTTGGACATTCACAACATAAAATATTACTTCATATCTGATTCAATCTCCTATAATGATTTTAATAGAGGATTCATATTTGATAAGTACATACGAGGAGGGACTTTACAAATAAGATCCCCCAAGGAAAACTTTTGTAACCCCAAGCATAGATCAAAAATGACTCAAGAGACTCTCTCAAAACCATATGTATAACTAGCCCCCCCCATAAGAGAGAGAAGAGACACCAAAGCCCCCCAAAATGATGGAGCCCATGTAGAAAGGATTGAACCAATGAAACTCTAATGTGGAAGAAAAAAGAGAATAGAACAAGGAAACCCCTAAATGAGAGGTGAAACTAGAAGGCCTAACTAATGCTCAAAGGAGAAAATATGAGGATCCTAAAAGGGAATCCCTAGGGCAGGTGTGCTAACACTGTCATGAAAGAGGAGATGAATGTCCTTTGTAAAATCCTCAACAAGTGCACTTGGAGACTCGATGAATGGGGCTGGGGGGTCAGGTAGAGCTAAAAAAAAATCTTGGTGAATAGAAAATATCTCAACTGGATGTGGTGTGGGAGTGAAAGTAGTGATATCAAGAACAATACAAAGGTTCAAGTGTTTGGACTACACCACATGATGCTCTTGTTAAAGAGACAATTTTTTCTTTGACAATGGAGATGGTGGACCAAAGTGTGAGAAGGTGTAGAGATAGGTGGAAGGATCAATTGTCCTTATAGCAATAAGGCCTCCTATTACACAATCCTGAATGAAGACTGAATCTGTAATGAACTCAACTATCTTCCCTAATCCACTACCTGTAATCTAAGAAATTGAGAGAAGGTTTGTAGACAAAGAGGGAACATATAATAAATTATTGAATATACCATCATGAATGCCAACTAAACCTTTCTCAAAGATTGGTAGGGTAGTGTTATTCCCCATGAGAATGTGGGGAATGGGAGAAGCCTCAATAGTGGAGAAGACATCGTGAGAAGATGTCATATGGTGGGAAGCACCTGAATTCAATATCCAAGGGACCTAGGAAGGGGATGCAATGGATGTCTGTAATGCATGACCGTATCCAAAATTTGGTGTAGATGTCAAAGATATGGAAGAAGATTGAAAGGTAGACCCTTGTGAGGTAGAAGAAGATGGAGAGGAAATAATGCTTTTCTGAAGAAGAGCTTGCAAATTTGCAATTTTTTTCTCATAGCCATCAAATTTCTTTTGAAAACATTGTGACTCATCATGGGATCCCTTCTACAATAGGAATAGGTAGGAATCCTAGTCTTCTTTTTTGCCTTCTTAGAAGAAGATGATGGACCAGTAGAGTACTAAGAAGAGGAATCTGATATTTGCTTCATCTTCTACTCCTGTGTATCCTTAGCAAGAAATGCTTGTGACAGTGAACCTATAAGTGAATCCATCTAAGTGATTTTGGACTGCTCATGAGTTAACCTATCACAGAATATCTCAAAAGAAGGAATTTGATGTCTATTACCCAAGGCATCCATAGTGGAGTAGAAAGTGGAAGAGAAGATTTGATTCTGTCCTCACAATTTTGAGAGTTTCAAAAAAATACACTCATCATCAGTTTTGTTTTTTCCACATCCCTACAAAACTATCCTCAATGGTGGGGAAGATGGTAGGTGTCAAAGAAGTCAACTTTACATCAAGCTTTAGTTCCTATAACTCATTGACTATGCCAAAAAAGTTGTAGAACTTGGTCCAAATAGCCCAAGGAGTGGTCAAACCATCTGGGCAAAATAGAAAACTATCAGGAATTCTTAGTGTAGTTAAGCCCATGGCTTCATCCATTTTGTTTATGTGTTGAAGAACCTCAAAAGGGTTCTACAATATAGGTTGGTTCTCATCCAAACATGACCATAAGCCTCATGAAATAAGAAGCTGAGTCATTTGTACTTTCTAGGTGTGATAGTTGTGTGGCATTAGCTGAGTCACTGAGGGGTCGAACATTGAGAGAAAAAGAAAAAAGTAGAAGGGTTGATTCTAAAGTAAATTATAGAAAAGAAAATGCTCCCCCCCACAATGGATAAATATATCCCTCAAAAACCAAAGCAACAACTATTGAAAACATAAAAATTGAGAGAAGAACCTGGATGTCAGACACAAAGAGGGAGGAAACTAAAGCCTCTACTTCAATGCCAAAAATAGGAGCTGAATAGAATCAAAACAAAATGAAACCACTATCATTTTCTTTGTCTTAGAACTAAGTTTTTGGCACTTCTTTCGAATCAAAAAAATACTTTTGTATGCTCAAGTTATGAGCAAAAAATGAATTGTTGCTCCAAAAAGAAAAGCTCACTAGCAAATTACAGTCATTGGAAAAATTTTGACAGTTCTTTTTTCCCAAAGTGCCCTAAAAGAATGCATTTCCTCCTGATTGAGTAAAAAAACCTCAAAAAAGCTAGGGTTTGTGTTTCTGAATCATGGCTTCAAACTAGGAAGTATCAGAGAGGCTCTAATACCATATAGAATTTGATAAAAACAACTTCATAGTTTGCCAAGATCACCTACATGCAAAAAACCTATTGATGAAAAGAAACCAAGGAGGAGAAAAGATAATCCTAGAAGTCTCAGTAAATTGAGAGTAAAATGTATTCCAAGATGATGAAAATACAATGAGAGATCATCCTTATAAAGGAGATCAATACCCAAAAAGGTAATGTAAAACTATTTAGGGTATTTAATAATTATAAGATAATTATTAAATATAGGAAGATTATTTAATCTAGATATTTAATAATTACAAGATAATTATTAAATATAGGAAGAGTATTTAATCTAGGTAATTAATAATTACAAGATAATTATTAAATATAGGAAAAATATTTAATCTAGGTATTTAATAATTATAAGATAATTATTAAATATAGTAAGAGAAATTAATCTTGATCGTATCATAATAATTAATAAAAAAATTTAATTATTAGATACTTAAAGTTTAGCTTAAGTAGACTAGAGTTAATTAGAAAATATCTAATTACTCTAACAACATCATCAAATTTAGAAAATAAGCATGTCTCAACAATAGAATTAAGACAAAATAAGTTACCTCTTGTTTGCATCCCAATTCCAATCAGATTTCTTTCATCACCATAGATCTTAACTTTTCTATTATTAAATTCTATCTTATGACCTGAATTATTCAACTAAGAAACACTCAAAATATTATACTTTAGTCCTTGTACCTAGTATGCATCATTACATATGAGCTTATCATTCAACATTATTGATCCTTTGTTGGAAATATAAGAGGAGTAACAAAGAGGGGAAGGGTGAATTAGTTACCACAAAAATAAATCTCAAATCCCTTAGAAGTTAATATAAATCAAAACAAAACTCTAAAACTAAAAATACTTCTATAACTTAGTTAGCATTGAATGACTTGGAAAACTCTAAGAATTATTGTAAGTCAGTAAGCACTAAAATAATACTTCTTTAGATGTTTAATATGATTAACCACAATTGACTTAGTTGTAGATCAAAAAGAAAATAACATGAACACATATGACACTAGGATCTAATGAGTAAATCCAATTTGGGAAAAACTACGAATTGTAACTAATTATTGTTTTTCACTCTTCTGAAGTGAGCCTTGTGAGGAGCCAACCCTATTTAAGGTTACAAAAAAAATTGTTAGGTGTGACTTTGTTAAAGTATTTAATCACCATAATAGGAGTGGCCTTGTTCGAGGTATTTAGACACTTCAATCTAGAAATCACACCTTGTTAGAGGATTTGGTAAATAATTGTTAATATAACTTCGTTAAGAGATTTGATACACTACTACAATTATTAGATAGTAATAATGACACAACCTAATTTTTGATGCAATTGTATTTCTATTTTTAGATCTTAGTTCTAGCTTGAATACTTGATCCTCTTTCATATGATAAAACTTTACAGCTTGATCAACTCAAGATACTCTTCTATCCTTCCAATTTGCTTCCTTAGTTTATCATTTCAATCCCACGCTTCTCTCTTTCAATCCCACAACTTGACCTTATACTTGTATCTTTTGCATAGTCAAGTTAGCTTGAATACAATAACAAATATTCAATATTCATCCCTTAAGTTAGCTAGACTTAATAAATAAATTCATTAAACTCAATATGTTGATTCTATAAAATCCTTCATTAGCTGACTCAGTTCGACCAACACTAACTCAAAAAAGACTTTCTTTAGACTTCCTTTGTCAACCGTATGAAATTGGTTAAAACTACATCCTAAACTAAATTCCTTTGGTAATTGAATGAGCTTGGTTAACACTAGTTCCATGGAAACTTCTCTTTGGTGTCCGAGTGAACTTGGTAGACATTGTCTTCTTGTAAAATTACTTTGGTTCCTAAGTGAAGCTTGACACATATTGTCTCTAATATTGGTTTACTCTAGAATGCTCAACAGATATTGGAAAGTGTCTTCATCACCCAAGTGAGCTTGGTAGACACTAAATGGTAAAGACTTGATATTTTTTGTAATATTAAAGATAATATACAATTGAATACTTATTTTCAAAAATCTCCCTCTTTAGCATTGATGGTAAGACAACATGTCATAATGTAATGAAATTTTTAGAGAAAAATAAAGGTAAGGATAATCTCCTTAGTTTCATTCTGATTCCTATCCATGAGAACTCCCTCTATTAGTGTGAACTCCCTCTAACATCAATCTATTCCCCTAGAATGATTTTTTGATTAATTTGATTACAATGATTGCAATATCAAACTCTCCCTCTTTAATATTAACTCAATTTTATTCTCCCTCTTTGACATCTCTGACATATATAAAAATATCTTTCATATATGACAAAATATCCTTCCTCTATTAGACATAAAATATCTCTAATGCATGACAAAACCCTCCCTCTTTGACATCTTATGCCAATGATAGTATTCAGTGAACTTCCATGTACCTAATGTATTGATTCATATGCAATATGCTCTTTACAATACTACATCAACTTGACTAATCTTCAACATGCTTGGTTGATGCATCACTAAAATTGGATTAGTGAGCTATAGATAGGAGAATAACCCTTATCTTACCTCTTAGATACAAGAATGCATCCTTAGGCAATGGTTTTGTGAATATGTTTGCAATCTATTCTTTTGTATTCAAATATTCCAATCTTACATCCTTATCTTGCACCAATTCTCTTAAGAAATGATACTTAATTGCAATGTGCTTGGTGTTGGTATGTATCATAAGATTCTTGGAAATGTTAATTACACTAGTATTATCATAGAAAATAACAACTAGACCCTTGGTTTCTTATTTCATATATATCAATAGTTATTTGAACCAAACAATATTTAAACGATTGACTACTGTAGCAACATATTTCACTTCTATCGTTGACCAAGAGATATAGTTTTGAATTTTCTTTGTCCAAGATACTAGCCTCTTTAAAAGAAAGAATGCTCCACCACTAGTGTTCTTACTATCATATACCCTTTAGTTACCTCATGATTCTTTTGATTTCCATCATATGATTTTCTTTTGGATTAGCAAAGAATCTTGCCACCATTCCAACTGCTAATGCTGTATTAGGTCTTGTATGCACTACATATTGAAGTTTACCAATCCCTAATCTATATTTAGTCTAAACTACTTCTTTTAAATCATCATCTTTGGAAAGATTATGTCTAGTAGACATAGCTATTCCAATGGGTCTAGAACTTTCCATTCCAAACTTCTTCAATATCTCCTTGATGTATTTTGATTGAGTAATATAGATACCATCCTCCTTCTATTGAATCTACAATCTAAAAAATAATTTGATCTCTCCAAATATTGACATCTCAAGTTTCTTACTCATTTCCTCAGAAAATGATTTACACAAATCATTATTTCTAGTAAATAATGTATCATCCACCAATATTTATGCCAACACAATCTTTTTATATTGTCCTTCTTTGATTTATAGGCTGCTATTACCATTAGTTCTTTGAAAACTAATCTTTATGAGATACTTATGTAATCTCTCATACCAAGCTTTGGGGGCTTGTTTGAGACCATACAATGCTTTGTGTAGTCTGCAAACCATGTCCCTTTTGCTAGGATTAACAAAACTTTCAAGTTGATCTATGTAGACTTCCTCTTCTAAGATTCTATTCAAGAATGTTGATTTCACATCCATCTGATACAATTTGAATCCTTTGCATGTTGCATATGTAAGGGGTGTTCTAACACCTTCAAGTCTACCACTAGGAGAAAAAATTTCTCCATATTCAACCCTTCATCTCAAGCATAGCCCTTTCAAACTAGCCTTGCCTTATTCCTGGAAACTTCTCCATTTTCATTCAAATTATTTTTGAATACCCATTTTGTGCCAATTACATTATTATCCTTGGGTCTAGGAACAAGATTCTAGGTCTTATTCCTTTCAATTTGATCAATTTCTTCACTCATAGCTTCAATCCAAAACATGTACCTTTTAGTTTGTTCCTTGTCATTGTACCAACTAACTAATCTCTAATGATTTTATCAAGTGTATGATGCCTTCTAACATATCCAACAAATCTGGGCTTCTTACTTCTAAAATCACTAGGTTTGCCATGATCTTTTGTTTCATGCTCAAGTCCCATTGTCTGTGACTTGGGTCATTCAAACTGTGACTCAATTTCCTCTTTTTGAAACTTGGGTTACACTTACTGCAACTTGGGTTGAACTAGAGATCTTGGGGACTCATGTAGTGAAGGTTGTTGATTCCCACTTGCTTGAATATTAGGAACAATATTAGGCTCATAGTCAACAAAGATTTTGTAGTCTTCAAGTTCCTTATTGCTTTGTTGTTTTCTCTTTTCTACAAACTCATAAATCTTCACATGTGCACTTTCTATAACTTTATGAGTAGATAGATTCAAAAATTTATATGCTTTTCTCTTATTTGAATATTCCTTCATCACTATTGACATCAAATTTTCCTTTTCTTGACTCCTTCAGAATATAACAATTACTGTCAAATACTTTGAAGTAACATACATTAGGTTTATATCCATACAATAACTCAAAATGTGTTTGATTTGAATCATTCATCAACTAAACTTGGTTCAAGGTATGAACTATAGTGTTGATTTCTTCCTTTGAGTATTTGATAGCAACATTCTTTTCTATCATATGGGTCCTTACACAATCCATGATTGATCTATTCCTTCTTTCAACAATGCCATTCTACTAAGGTGTCCTAGGTGCAGACATTTATGTTTTGATTCCTCTCTCATTGAAGAATTCATTGAATTTCATTAGAAATGAATTCTACTCCTCTATCTAATCTCAAAAAATTTAGTTTCTTTCTTCTTTCTTTCTCCACTCTTGCTAAATACCATTTGAACTTTTAAAAAGCTTTAGATTTATCCTTCAAATACATAAGAGTCATCATTCTTGAATAATCATCAACAAATAAAATAAATTACTTATCTCCTCTATAGCTTTCTATGCCAATAGGTCCACAAAGGTCTATATGGACCAACTTTAACACTTTTTCAAAATGATAGTTTTTTCTTTTAAAACTTCTATTGCCCATCTTGCCAATTTGACAATTTTTACACATGTCCATGTGAGGGTTTTATAGGCTTGGAATGCCTCTTACCCTTTTTTTTCTTCCGTATGATTATTAGGTTACCAAAATTCATATGACATAACCTCTTATGCCATAACCAACTTTGTTCTACTTGAGAAATGAAACATGAACTTCCATTAAGATCTAGGTAGAATAGGTTGTTAGAATATATAGTCCACTGATATAACTGGGGCAGGGGGTGAATTAGTTATTCAACTAATATCACAAATAACAACTTTATACAATCTTAACCTGAGTAATGTAAACTAAACCATAGAAAGATACTCATAAATAATAACACCAGATATGCTAACTAGGGAAACCCTTAATGAAAGGGAAAACCCCAGTGGGGATGGTACACACAAGATGATGTACTAATATAAGTATTCCTTCTTAGATGACAGACCCTATTAGGAGTCTATTACAACATTCAATACATACACGTCCCTATTAGGAGACTAAGAATCCTTATTAGGAAATTCCAACCCTGTTAGGAGTTGTCGAAGAAAATTGGACCCATTGCCCAAATAGCTTCAATAGAAAGACCAATGAACCCACTATCCAAATGATCTCTATATTATTCTTTATAGAATAACATAATGGAATTTTTCTTCCTTCCTCTATCTCTATCCCATCAATTGAAATTTTGCTCCTTCTGATCTTATAATGAGATCATGAACTATACATCCAATAATCCCTTGGATTGCTTACATGCATTCAATCAACACTCTACTCCTTTCCACACATCACAAATGCAATGCACAATAGATACTTCATACACTACAATCAAGGAAGAAATCTTTCATTTATACCATACCTTCATAATAATTCCTTGAGTCAACCTTAAAGCTTTCCTTATTAATTAAAATAAGATATATAATTAAAATTACAATTTTAATAGAATTGTTGTCTCACGGTCTATATAGAACTTTACATATGTGACTCCAAGTCTTATGCACTCGCTAACATCATCACCTAACTATCCTCCATCTTTGGATGATTATGCATCACTTCTTTATATCTTGGCTAAAATATATAATGCAAACATCAAAACCTACCAAATAGATGTTATGTTTCTATGCTACTCATAGTAAATCAAATGCAACTGTCACACATCTTTGATTCTGACTTCATCCTCTTAACCATACCATTAGTATACTCTTAGGAACATGTCCTTAAATACACATCACTTAACTCTTACTCAATTACTATGCAACACAAGATCTCTAACTATTATTCTTCTAGTCTCTAACAAAAACACTACTATGTTGACATCAATGACAAACATAGTCATAATGCACCATATCAATACTTTCTAATGCTTAGGATACTCCCCCAATGTAGAAACAATAACATTCATGCTAATAATCTCCCCCTTTTTCATTCATGGCAACATAGATGAAAAACTATCTAAGTTCCAAGAATACCAAGTAAACTTCTACTGCTACTTGCTATTCTCATCTTCTCAAATCCTCTTAATCAATCAAATCTAAAATCCTCTGGAACACTACTATGTTCATCTTCTTCTTCTTTAGACATAAATTGTTTACTTCACACTAAACAATTCACAATACAAAAGGTGTATGTAAAGCTACACTAAGCAAAAACCGATAGATATGAAACAAAGAACAAAAAACCATAAACATAACAATTTTTTTTTATTAAATCAACTTATTACAAGTACAAATACATAGATTGAATCACTCTCAATTTGAAAACCTCAAAATGAAAGATGATATCATCAAAGTACATATCCATTATAATGTGAATACATATAGAGGTCAATAAAATAATGAAGTAAAATAACATTTCTAAAGACCTATATCCAACATAGGGACCCTAAATGCTATTTTCAAGAAGTAACTACAACAATCATCTTTAGCTACCTACTAAACAACTTGGAGCACCTAGAAAACACATAGAAATGCAACACACCACAAAAAGAGGGCTCAGTACACACTGAGTTGAAAAGCATAATCCACCTGCATACATGTTAGAATAAACACATACATAACCATAATATAGATATCTAATTCACTTAACATAGTGCAGTTCCAAAATTAATATGCAAGAAGTGAACATTTACTTAACAATGCAAAATTAAACTCGCACTAAGAATAACCCATAAATGAATCATATATATACTGAGGTGTCATCGTTATGGCACTAAAATTCTGCATCCATGTTTGGTATGCTCATAGTCAACACATAACAATATTCTCTATTATACTTGTCAATGATAGAATAGAGATTTACGTTGTTCTCCATACTTAACCTTGTAGGTTTAAGTCATAGGTAAGGCCAATTATGTTTTTATATGAAATTAACCCACCCAATTCAGTTTTAAGTTATCACTGAATTAATTAACTAAATAGGATAAACCAAATTCAGCCACCTCGATATATGTTCATCACAACTATTCTTAAAATAAACATCAAACAGATATACTAGGAATGTACATGCAACAGATATAAAATCAGTATACAACATGATAATACATCCTTTAATCATTTTATAACACATCTTATTCTACCAATTTCAAAGGTAAATATAGATAATTATAACAACAAAAATAAAATCTATAATATCAAGTTCACGCAAATACAATTGAACTGTTGGCTTAGCTCAACGATACTTACTTAATCTTCATACTATACATTCAATTTCTTGCTGACCTAACCATCTACACTTAACTTTGAAATGACCAAGATAACAAATCATATTGCACATATCATCAATCATAATCTGCCTCAATACTTGAAACAACTTTCATTTCAATTATGAATTGAATTACATCTTTATAATAAAAGAATTTTGTTTCAGACATCTTATCTCAAAAAAATCCATAAATGCTATTAAGACATTTCATAGCATAATTAAACATAATAGAAACTAAGTACAACCAATGCTTAACAAATGACCATTGATAATGTTATTAAATACACAAGTGTCTATTGAAGTTATACCATTGTTTGACAAAAATAAAACACCACCCAGTTATAACTACATCAGCATATTAAGATATATCTAAAATCAATTCAAAATACGATTCACAAAAATTCAATGTAACCTTTAGCATGCCAATAACCAAAAGTCATTAGGATATATAATCCCTATACTATAAGATGCATACTAACTATTCACATAATGACTAGATCGATATTGAAATAACAGCATTTATCTATGTCTTTGCTTATCAAATAATGCCTTATTCAGTTACAAACAATTTCACTAAACATCAGTTATATACAACCCAGTTTTCCATCAAATTTTAATGGACAAATTATGCTATCTCTATGTTATCTCTATTAGTATTGATTTTCACATGAAAAGTTCACATAATGCTACCCTCAATAACTATTCACAACAGAAACCATGTCCATCCAACAACTAAAACTCAACTAAGCATATATCCATATTTTTTTTTTATTGAAAACAATTTCAATTTTAATAATAATAAATTATGTTTTCGCAACTAAATTTTTATTCGGTTTGAGCTTTCTCTTAATAGATTGATATAATGTCATGACTGGTGTCAGCAATTAACTAAGTTCCAAATGTCATATGATTACCATAATAGTTGATAAGCAACTCGAACCACATTACATTTCAAAAAAAGTATCGGTAGTCAACAACATATTAATCACCAAAAAACACTATAACACAATGTCGATAATTGCTGGTTCAAACATTATTTACATTTCATGCTAACTGTTTGATGTAATGTATGTTCTCATTTTTAAATAGTTGCTTGATAGTTTGTCTATGTTATAGGTTTCATATAACTCGCATACCATTTAAGACTATTTAAATACCCGTGTTTTATATTTTCATAAGTCAAGCTTAGGTTTTAAATCTCCATCCTCATGCAAAATGTATAACAATGACAGTACCTCTATCATCAAGTAAGTTATTTGATGTTACAACTAAACCCTTAGTCCATGCAACTATATAAAATCGTAAGCACATATTGCTTACTGGTTCAACTCGGTGATACCACATATAAATTCAAACAATGATACATGAATAAATCTAAAATTTTTTACATAAAAACTGAGCCCAAAACAAAACCATTTTGTAATTTAACTGTTTTCTATGTCATATGTCATCTATATGTCAAAATGCCAACATCACACATGGAGGTAAAACACATAGAAGAGAGCCTCAAATTTATATAACTGAATGTGGAAAAACTTGATTTAAAACAACATCTAAATCCAAATGCAAACACAATGCTTGTAAACACATAATACCCATAATCCAAATATGGATATATATATAGGACTCAACACTATTTGTCCAATTTTGCATACACCCATACTTGGGTATCGATATACTTTTGAAAACTGCAACATTTCCTATTTCCTTCAAACTAATCAACACCCAAATAACAGTAAAGAAATAGGTTAGAGAATGCCCCCTACCTCAAATCACAGTAGCTGGAAAAGCCCCAAATATAATCCAACTAGAAGCCCTCGAACCAGCTTGAGTCCAACACCAAGGCTTCTCAATACTTGACCAAAACAATAATGAACACTAATATGCAACTATGAGATATTGATTGATAGAGAGAAAACCAACATTGCTTGGCTTCATAAGCATGAATGCCCTTTCAACCAATTCCTCCATGATGCTAATTCTTAGAAATAAGCATCATAGATGTATAATAGATTAGAGCAATGCAGCCAAGATTTCAGCCTGACCTCAACAAAAACTAAACCAAAATGAAATGGCCAACCGGTGATAAATGACTCATTAATGCCTTCATGAAATGCATTAAAAGAAATTGAAACCATGCACAGAATCGTGCATACATCAATCCCAATGCTACCACCATGTATTTGGCTTTTAAAAAAATGAACATAAAGCTTTCAGGACACATTTAGGGTTATATTTATTAAGAGATAATTAGCCCTTTTAAAAAATAGAAAATAGAAAATGTTTTTTTTGCCAATCTCAACTTAGGGTATTTAAACCCTTTCAAAAATAAGTATATACATATGCAATGCCTACTAAAGTTATAATGACAAATTAATATAAGTTATGTACTCCAAAACCATCTAAGGGTTATATATACTTAGAAGAATTTAAATCCCTTCTCTGTCACCCATATGTGAATAAAATAACAAGTTCTGTACACATATAGCACATAAACATACAAAATTAAAACTTTCTTTTCAATACATTCAAATAGAGAATGTAGTTTACATCATGTTTGAAACCTAATAATCATAAGTGTTACCAGATAGCATGCAATAATAAATATATAAAAATGTACCAGTTCCAAATCATGAAATCTTAAGTATCATTCAGTATATCTCGAGATCCAAAATGACACATAGTATAACCAAGGTCTGCAATGAAAGACAACATATCTACTGAAATGAACTCTAAATAGAAAGGTCTAAAATGCTGATGAACAGAAGTAGTGGTCAGGCATGATAGTGTATATCTTTACATGAATCTTTCTAAATCTCTCTAAAAAGATATCTCTCTACAATTGCTTAGAAGTACTTCTCATGCACACTCTCCTCTATGCCTTAGGAGATGTTTTTAGTGCCTATCTCTCCCCCATTGACATCAATGTCAAAGGTGCTAATCACAATAGCAATTGTTAAATACCAATTGCTAATCAACTACTCAAATCATGAACCAACTTAAGTGTCCAAAGACATTGTTCAATACCATATACCAAATACCAAATACCAAGAGTCCTTCATGACTCAGTACATACCAGATACTCCCCCATTCAAGAAGCATCAACACTTAGTCCAGTTAAATAGTAGTGCTTTGTACCACTGGACTTATGCACTCTCTGCATCAGCTACTCAAAAGTAGGCAAAGGCATAACCCCAAGCATACCTCTTAAGTAGTCAAATATATCTTTAGGAAAAGGCTTCATAAAGATATATGTAATCTAATCTTTGGTACTTACATACTCTAATTTGATCTCATTTCTTTTTTCTTTCTCTCTTATCACATGATATTTAATAGATATATGCTTTTTCGTAGAATGCAATATAGGATTCTTAGACATACTCAATGTACTTTTGTTATCAAAGTAAATGATAATAGGTTCTTCAATCTCATTTCTGATATCCTTCAACATTTGCTTCATTTTGATGGAGTAGCTAAGGGGAACCCTGGTCCCACTGAATGTGGTGGAATCATAAGAAACATCTTGGGAGGGGGCATTGCTTCCATCTCCTCCCTTATTGGTCACCAAACCAACCATTTGGCTGAAGCCAGTGTGGCTAGACTCACTGTTAAGCTGGCCCTGGACTCAGGGATTGAACAACTGTGGCTTGAAGGAGACTCCCTAAATATAATAAATTGTATTTTAGGAGAAACCAAACCATCATGGACCATTGAAAGCATAATTGAGGACCTAAAAATGGACTTGAGCAAATTTAAAAATTACCATGTCAGCCATGCCTACCGTGAAGCTAACGTAGTTGCTAATTGGTTTGCAAATGCAATGGTCACATTCATTTCGGTGATCATGTGGGGAAACAATAATCATTTTTTGTTAGTAGCTATGGAGCTCATTCAAAAGGAGAAAATCCAAGGTACCAACTCAAAATCTTTTTATGATGATGAGACATGCTAACTCGTATTTTAAAGAGGGAATCATTTGGAGTTATGCAGAACCCCCACCGTTTCATAATAATGTGTACGGATTACACAAGCAGAAGAAAGCCAGAGTTAAACCCAATAACACACGCATTAAAGCTCTTGTCCTTAGCAATTTTTTCATCTTTGAGCTCTACAATTCTATCAAGGGTTTAGGGTTAGAGAGGCATAATATCGTAACGGTGGGAGAAAGGATTAGAAGAGAGTCATGGGGAGAAATAGAGAGCTAGAAAGAAAAAGGGAAGGTTTGGAAAAAACTCCAGAAGGGCGGCATAACCAGCTTCATGGAGAGGCTCCATGGTTTCGACGCGGGGGTTACCAAGATTATGGTTGAAACCTAGCATAATGGAAAGGTTGAAATTGATGGTGTCTCCCACCAAATCATAGAGGGTCTCATTGCAGAGGTGACAGGCTTCTTCCAAGAAGGCATCAGCTTCTTCAGGGATAAGAAGATGTCTGCCAATGTTGTTGATGCTTTCGTAAAGAACGACAAGGAGAAAAGCAAACTGGTAAAGATTGACACCTACTATGACATTGAGTCCATCAAGAAGTTCTGGGGGCTTGTTCTAAGGATCATCATAGAGTACGTCACTTTGGAACCCAGGTTTGATAGAGTTAGGACCCATCATTTTGTTCTACTTAATCATTTTAGACATAAAGTGAAAATCTCCTTTCCTTTCTATATTTATACTTCTATGACTAAGAATATAGAGAGTTACAAGAAATGTCCTGTCAAGAACCTCGCCCTTCACAAAGGTCTTTTGCTCCTCATTTTTGAGTTTTTGATAACCCAGACAAGAGTCAAGTCCATTGGGGTTGTGGGTGGCTCCTCGGAGGACACTGCCAGCTCAAACTCAGGGGAAGTGCGCATTGTGAAATTTGTCAAGTCTGAAAGCCCAAAAGCCAAACCCTCTCCTCGCTTCCCTAGCAGGAAGAGCCCTAGGTGCCCTCCCCCTAACCCCCCTTCCCCTCATCCTAAGGAGTCTAGTGATGAGTCAGAAATGGAGTCGGAGGAGGAAAATTTAGTGGCAGAGAAGGAAAGTGAGTTGGAAGATGACAAGGAGAAAGATAATGAAAAGGAGGTGACCCCCTTGGTAACCCAGGATAACCCCAAGAAAAGAAAATTGGACCAAACCCCAACCCATGATCATCTCAGTGACTATGCTGATTTGCCCCCCAGCCCTACCTCACCCACCTCCCCCCTAGAGGTCCCCATTTCGCCCCCTAAAGAGATGATAGAAATCATGGTTGAAAAGGGAGGGGAGGCCATCAGGAAAAATAAGAGAAGAGCCTGGAGAAATTTTAATATGGATAGTGTCAGTATGGGCATTGTTAGAGAACCTGCTAAAATCCAGGTGTTGGGGGATCTCGACAGTAGCACCTACTATGATGAGCTCCTCGACTCGACTCCTCTGGTTCTCTTTGACAATGTTCATGAAAAGGGTTTCAACTTTCTCAATAATGCAAGGAACAACCTGATCAACAATTTTTGCTCCATTAAGTGGCTTTTCCAAGAAATTGAGACTCTAAAGGATAGGTCCAACCATACCAACAATAGGGGGGATGTCAAGGATCATGAGGCCAGAGGTAGTAAAGACCAGGTGGATAGCCAGGAAAAAGATAGAAGCCAAGACCCCAGAGACAAGTAGGAGGATAGAATCACCCGGCTTGAGCAGAAGGTCCAAAGGCTAGATTCTGTCCACCAGGTTGTGACTAAAGAGATTGTGGATACCCTCCATACCTTGAACAAAAACATTGTTAATCTGGGGGACTATCTAACCAATGCCGGTCTTGTGGGGAACGTGGAGCAGGGTATAGAGCACAGAACTAGTCGGGAAGATCCTTAGAAAGAGACTGGAATCCAAGAAAGTCAGGGGGACCAAATGCATTTCCTCCCCACGATCTAGGAGGAAGAGGCCAACTAGAAGGAAAGTGATGTTGCAGAAACCCTATAGGCAATGGAAAAGAATGGACACTAGTCTTCTCGCCAGGCTCTGTTCCTGGCCTTTATTTCTCAGGCTTCGGGCCTTTTTTTTTTTGGCCTTTTGAGGCAACTTTTTTTCTGTCTTTTCTGTTTTAAGTTGTTTTATGCTGTAAAACATTGGGTTTCAAGATCCCTGTAAAACCTGTTTTCCTAATCAAAAACATTTACTTCATCTACATAACTTGATTATAGTTATTTGCTACTGCAACATACTCTACCTCAATAGTACTCTATGAAATACAATTTTACTTCTTGCTTAACCAAGAAACTAGTCTTCCTCCAAGAAAAAATGCTCCACCACTGGTGCTCTTTCTATCATCCATACTACCTACCCAATCAAAATTAGTATATGTGCAAAGAGTGAAATCATTTGATCTATCATACCAAATTCCATAATCAAATGTCCCCTTTTAGATATCTGAATATTCTCTTTAGTTCTACAAAATGATATTCTTTAGGATGAGCTTGAAATCTAGCTACTATCCCAACTGCATTTTCTATATCTAGTCTTGTGTGAGTCAAATATTGTAAACCTCCAATAATTGATCTATACTTCTTATGTTCTATTGTATGTGTCTCATCTTTGCTAGATAACTTATAACTAGTTATCATGGGTGTGCCAATAGGTTTATAACTTTCCAAACCAATCACTTTCAATAAGTCTTTTAGGTTCTTAGTTTGTGAGATGAATATACCATCATTATCATGTTCAATATGAAATCCTAAAAAAAAACCATTTCTACTATCATGTTCATTTCAAATTCATTCTTCATATCTTTAGAAAATTTATCACTACCTTCATCATTGCCTCCAAAAATAATGTCATCAAAACATATTACATTGATCAATAAACAATCTTCAATTTCTTTTAGATAAAAGTTTCTGTCTATCATACCTTTAGCAAATCCAAGCTTTGCCAAGTAACTGTCCAACCTTACATACCAAGTTCTTGGTGCTTTCTTCAAACCATAAAGAGCTTCCTTTAGTCTACATACCATGCCTTTGTCTTCTTATAAAGAAAAAGCTTATGGCTGCTCAATATACACTTCTTCTAGTTCTCCATTTAGAAATGTAGACTTAACATCCATCTGACAAACCTTGAATTTCTTGTTTGCTACATAAGCTAGGAACATCCTTAATGCTTCCATTCTTGCTATAGGTACATAATTTCCTCATAATCAATGCCTTCTTGTTGTGAATATCCTTTATAAACAAGTTTGGCCTTGTTTCTCACAACTTCTCCCTACTCATTCATCTTATTTCTAAAAACTCATTTTGTTCCTATCACATTCTTGTCCTTTGGTCTAGGAACTAATTCCCATGTTTCATTCTTTACTATATAATCCAATTCTTCCTTCATTTCTTGGATCCAATGATTATCATTGACTTCTTCATCTCTACACTTTGGTTTAACTTGAGATATCAAATATATCTCCTCATTTACACATTGTTATTACTCCTTTGTCTTTACTTCCAATTATCTACTCATGAGGGTGATTCCTTGTCATATTTCTATTATGAGTAGTATTTGACATCTAAACTCTTATCTCTTCTCTCAGTTTAGATCTTTTCTCTTCTCCATGTTTAACAATTTGCACATAATTCTACATGTCATTGTTATTCTTAAGAAAAACTTCAACATTCTATCTAACAATTCTAGAGTTATCGACTTCTTCATTTGAATTATAATCTATCATCTTTTCTTTGGTTCCAAACTTCTCATCAATCCTTACATTTGCACACTCAACTATTGTCTTAGTTCTATAGTTAAAGCATTTTTAAGCCTTACTTTTCAAAGATTAGGCAAGAAACATACCTTCATCGCTTCTTGGAGCAAACGTACCAATGTCATCATCTCTCTTAATATAAAATTTTCTCCCAAATATTCTAAAATATTTGATTGATGGTGAATGTCCAAACCATATATCATAAGGTGTCTTTTACATACCTTCTATTAGATATACTTTGTTCAGAGTATACACTACTATATTCATTGCTTCTCTCTAGATTGTCTTAGAAAAATCATTCTCAAATAATAGCATTCTAGCTACCTCTACTAAAGACTTATTTCTTCTCTTAGCTATCCCATTCTGCTTAGGTGTTCTAGGTGCAAATAGTTGTCTTTTGATTCCATTTTCTTCATAGAATGTGTTAAATTATCTAGAGGTAAATTCTCCTCCTCTATCTTATCTCAAAAATTTAATCTTAACCCCAGATTCATTCTCAAATCTATTCTTAAATATATTTAACTTCTCAAAAGCTTCTGATTTCTCTTTAAAAAATGCTACCAACATCATTCTAGTGAAATCATCAACAAAAATCACAAAATACCTTTCACCATAGAATCCTTTTGTTCTTGCATGACCACTCAGATATGTGTGAACAATCTCCAATTTCTCTATAGTAGATAACTTCTTGCTAGGAAAACATATTTTTTGTTGCATAGCCAAAATACATTCCTTAGATACAATGTTGATAGGGTTAACAATCTTAGGAAGATCTCTAACTAAAAATGTACTACTAACCTTCACAATATTATCAAAGTTTTTGTGACAAAATCTTATATGCCACAACCAACTATTATCAACTTTTTCTACCAAACATGTCATCTTAGTAGGATTCAACTGAAATAAATTGCCTTTAGATCTAGTGTCAGTTCCAATCATCCTACCATCTTTGTCTTTGATAGTGTTGGTCTTCTTAGTAAACTGCAATTGTTAACCTCTGTCTACCAACTATCCATCACTCAGCAAGTTATGCTTCAATCCATCAACAAAATAGACATCAATAGTGTTAGTTTTATCATCAAGAGTAATGGATCCAATTCCTTTAATATGATTGGTTGCATTGTTACCAACTCTAACAATTCCTCCAACATGATTCTTGAACATAATGTAAACTTATTCATATCACTAGTCATTTGATGTGAACAACCATTATCAATTATCCAATCAAATTTCTTTTCCACTTGGGTAACTAGAGCTCTTTCTTCTCTAATTTCTCTGTCAAAATCATCTTCCTTGGTAGTCACAAATGCTAATTCATCATTACTTCACTTTGACCTTTCTCATCAGATTCTTCAACTTTATTTTCATACAAACAATTCTATCTCTATCTCTTCTAGGGTTAAACCTTCCTTTATTCTTTTTCTCTCTCTTAGGACATTTAGATGCATAATGAACAAATTCATTACAAGTCCAACATTAAAAAAAATTCTTACCATCTTTTTCTCTTCTCACCAAAAGGGCTATTTGTTCCTCAATCTTCTTGTCCTCATCGGCTTTGTTGCTGCCAATAAAATCTCCATGGGTGCTTATACTCCTTATCAAATTAGGTTGAATATTTAGGGAACTAAAGTTTTTTTCAACTATTACAAGTTCACTAGATTGTCTCTAATCTACTTCTTCTGATTCCAATCTACCAAGAATAGTTTCCCTAGTGAAATCCTTAGTGTAGGGCATTACTAGTTGTACCATTTGAGCCATAGGCTTGAATGGTGGTGTCAAACTTTTCAAAATCTTCCATATGACTTCATCATAATCTTTGGTTCCACCATGAGATTGAATTTTTGTAATCATTTTTGATATCCTACCAATATAACTTCTTATAGATTCATCTTCCATCATCTTAGAATCTTGATATGAACATATCCAACTTTGTAACGTCATTCTCTTAGCATGATCATCACCTTCAAAAGTATATTCTAATGCTTTCCAAATTTCATGAGATTTTTCAAGTGACTTTACCTGACTCTATTAATTCTCTGGAAGGTTTGATAATAGAGCTTCTCTTTCTCTCATGTTACACATGAATAGATCTATTTCTTCCTCATTGCATTCTTCTAACTTTGATTCTTCAACAATTTTCTTCTTTCCCTTTGTTAAGGTCCAATATACTATAATCAAGGAAAACATATTTCCTTTATACTATACCTTTATAATAATTCCTTGAGTTGGCCTTAAAGATTTCCCAATCACTTAAAATAATATATATAATTAATTACAATTACAATAGCAATGTCATCTCATAGTCTATATAAAAATTTACATGTACGACTACAGGTCTTATGCACTCACTAACATCATCAACTAACTATCTTCTATCACTAGTTGACTACACATCACCTCTTTATATCTTGGGTAAAAGATAAAATGCAAACATCAAAAACTGCCAAATAAATGTTTTGTTCCTACGTTGCTCATAGTAAATCAAACACAACTATTGTACATCTTTAATTCTGACTTTTTCCTCCTAACCATGTCATCTAGATACTCTTTGGAACATGTCCTTAACTACACATCATGTAATCCTTACTTAGTTACTGCACAATATAAGAACTCTGACTGTTATTCTTCTAGTCTCTAGCAGAAACAATTCTATGTTGACATCAATGACAAACACAGTCATAAATGCAACATATCAATTCTTTTCAATGCTTAGGATAATCTCCCAATGTAGTATCATCAACATTCATGCTAACATAGGATACCTTTTTTTGTCTTTCTAGTCCCAACTAGTTTTCCTCTTCCATCTAGTAGATTGGCCTTTCCACTCATGAATTGAGCCACACTAAGTAGGTTATGCTTCACTCCTTCAACCCAATAAGAACTATCATGTCTTAGATCATTGGTTAGTGCAATGCAAAATTTACCTTTCACATAACATGGTCCATCATTGCAAAATCTAACACTTCCACCATAATAGTGTATTAAGTTCTCAAGTTTAGATTTCTCACCGGTCATATGGTGAGAACAACCACTATCAATAATCCTAGATAAGTGTCATTTTATCATTCTCATCATCTAATTCATCCTTAATAGCAATGTAGACCATTTCATATTCTTCTTCACTACTTTTAAAATCTTTAGCAATGTAATAAGATTTCTTACCTTTTCCTTTATAGTTCTTATTGTCATGCCTCAAAATTTTAGTCCAAACCCTCCTAATTTTTTTTTCTTTCATAAGATGCCATTACTAAGTTGACAGTAAAATTTTTGCACTTTAATTTCCTTTTTCTTTCATAATATAAGGTTTAATTTTTATTATTATTAAAATTACTATTATTATTATTTCCCTAGTCACTAACTTAATCTATTATAAAGGCAATTTAGATTATAATAAAAGTATGCTTTAGTCAATGCATCAATAATAGCTCTGATACACAAAACAATCTAACCTTTACAATTCAATTAAAGAACTTATACTAATTATTTAACAAGGATATAATTATATCTTGTTTACAACATGAATATAGGTAAATATCTGTACTTCAAAAGAACATCCAATGCAAAGTACATTTTGCAACAAAAACAACTTGCTAAACATTTATCCTTCACATTAACATTGTGACATACTTTCCCATGGCTCAACACAAGTGGGAGTACACATGAAACAACTAGTGAACTTCACAAATATAAATATAGCTAACCTTTATATATATATATATATATATATATATAAGCAGACTCAATAATCTTAATGGGGTTGCACAATGGGAGACTCTCCCTTTACACTTTAACATTCAAGGATATCTATTTATACATAGAAGGAAAACAACAATTATTTGCCTCCAAGCTTTAGCTTCAACTATCATGTACAATGAAACACACAACAATACCCATGGGATGCTTTCCTCCCAACCATAGGCCTTTTCAAGACCACCCCCATGCTAGGTGGTAACACAATTTGTTTTGAAAACCAATATCTTATACACAACATCACACAACAACTTATACAAAAAAAATTATCACATACAATGATCACACTACAACACAATACTCCTCACCAAGGCTTGCACAATGATTCAAAAATGGAATCATAAACATTGGGTGAAGTTGGGCTCTCCAAGGAGGAGAATGCCATATCTTTATGAACAACAAATCTTGCAATTGCAATATGTCAATAAGGCTTTCAAGAATTATGCCACAACAAGGCTAACAATAATCACATGCCTCAACAAGCCTATCAACACTTACTCTTCTTCACATATCCTCACTTATACCTCCCATGGAACAATGAAAAATAATATGGCCTCAATGGAGCCCATACTCCAAGAAAATTGTTCCCTCTCCAAGAGGAGGATTTCTCAACTTCAATGTTGAGCCCAACTAACCCCTTCACCCCAAGGCTTCTCTTCCCTCCACAGGGTGAGTGAAGCCTTCACACCCAACATAGTATTCAATCCACCACAACAAAATTAAGACGCAACATAAACCAATATGTCCAAAATAAAACTCCAAGTCTTCAAGGAAACTCATAAACATGACATCCATAATCCATAAAACACATTAAAGGGTTGACACATCACAAAACTGAATCTAAAAATCTTAACACAACATAAAGTTCACACAAATAACTTTAAGCCTCAGCAATGCATGCTCACAAACTCACATTTAAAATACATGAAATGCACATAACAAGCTGAAAACTAGAAGTTCTATCCAAAACATAAAGTTCTATCAAGGGAAAGACTACTCACCTCACTTCCAAGATTGGGTTTCAAGTCCTTTCTCCTTCTCCCTTCCTTTCCTCCTTAGCTTTTCTCCATTCCTCCCTTAGCTGAAAATGTTTTCTCCATTGTTTTCTATCTCTCCCCCCATTGATTCTCAACCTCTGCTTGTTTCTATGTCTCCTATCCACTCTTCCCAACATATTCCCTTATCTTCTCCCTTTTTCCCCCAAAACATTCACATACCTCGTCTAATTTTGACCATATGGTAAACCCTAACTTTTGGGTGGTATCCTAGGTGCCTACGGAAGAGTTATATACTTAAATATGACCCTAAACCCAAGGTGTACCATATGGGCCTTTAAAGAAAGTCCTAAACTAACCCTAGGGATGATTTTACCCTCCTAGAAATCTATTCCAAGTTTGCATTCGAAAATTTAAGTGAGGGACAACTCTCTTGGCTTCTTAAACAAGGAAACTCACATTGGGTCATTGCATGGTTACCTAAGGGTCACTTAACTACTCACTCAACACACTTGGCATGTCACATCACAACACATGTGTCAATTGACACTACTTTTAAAACACATCACAATACAATTTTGACATGCCAATATAATTACACAAAAATACATTTAACAATCCATATTAAAAAAATAACTATTTTCACAAATATAATACATTGGTAATTAGGTTATCCCCTCCTTAGGGTCAACCTTGGCTTAACAATGCACCTTGCAAGGTTCTGCATGTGTCCATGGCCTTATTACCTACGCACTCATGATAACATTAGTAGCCCAATATGAGGTATAAGAATATAAAATGAAATACAAGATATGTAACATTAATCCATAGATACTATTGTCCATGTTATCAAAAATGTAAATCAACATATTGAGTTATCCATATGAACTCTTCATTTACAATAACACAACTATCATTTTACACTTTCATTTAAGGAATTTCTCCAATCTATACTATAAAACACCATTCAGTATGATCTGTTGGAAAATGAAGATGGTGTAACTGAGAGGGGAGGGGTGAATCAGTTACCACAAAAACATTTTCAAAAGTCCCAAAGATGCTTTAAACTTAGTTGCTGCTACTACAAAAATCACTGCTTAAAACTTGATAGGTGTTTAGTTAATTTATGAAGCATTTACTGAAATAAGCGACTATGCAAAAGAAAGTAATAATTAACACAGTAGACACCAGATTTACGTGGAAACCCAATATGGGAAAAACCACCAGCAACTAGTCACCAATTTTCACTCTTCTGAAGTGAGCCCTGTTAGGAGCCAACCCTGTTAAAGGTTACAAAAAACACTATTAGGTGTGACCCTATTAGAGGATTTAATCACCCTGTTAGGAGTGGCCTTGTAAGAGGTCTTTTGAACAATTCAACTGAATTGCCACCCTGTTAAAGGATTTATGAAATGGCTGTTAAACCAACTCTGTTAGGAGATTTTGGAATCACTGTTACAATGGTTAGAAAGCAACAATGAATGATCTGAAAATACATGCAACTTATCTTGCTGAATACAGATCTCAGTTTTGCTCCACAAGATCCTTACTGATCAAATATATATCTCTGCAGCTCCAAGATTTCCCTCTGCTCAATTTTGCTTAGGCACACGCAAGTCTCTTCCTTACACTTCCTTGTACTTTTCGTATATTCATTTTCTCCTCCATATTTTATTCTGCATCTTGAGCACCTCTTTATATATTATTCATAATACCAGGTCGGCCCAACCAACTTGTCAGAACAATTCCAAATTCGACTTGCCCGACCAACTTGACGAAACATATTCCAAAGTCGGCTTGAACTAAAAAACAAAATTCTTCACTGGCCAACGCTGCTCGGTCAATACAGAACAAAAACTTCCTTCCTGTGTTAACCGGCAGAACTCGGTAAAAACTACAATTACTGGGGAATTCGATAATCCTGCCACTTCCTTTGGAAACTGACTGGACTCGGTAAAAGCTGTCTTCGACTACCGAGTGAGCTCGGTGAAAACTCGGCTTTCCTTAGCTTACCGTGCGAACTTGGTTAACACTAACCGTTCACTACAAAATCCTTTGATACCTGAGTGATCTCGGTAAGAACTAAACTTTCCTTAGCTTACCGTGTGAACTTGGTTAACACTAACTCACCGTGTGACATATAGGAACGCTCGGTATACACTGCAAAAGGCTTTTACTGACCGACTGAGCTCGGTAGACTCTATAAACTATTTTCCTGGTTGATAGAACTTGGTAGACTCTGTCTGATAACTGATATGACATTTGTGTAACATCAAAGACAATACAAAATTACTTAATTGTATCCAACAATCTCCCTCTTTGGCATTGATGGCAACACAACATGTCATAGCAGAAATGAAATTTGAAAGCAAGTCTACTGCAACACAACACAATTAACAATTCTCCCTCTAAGATAGAGAACTCTCCCTCTTACAGTAATCTCCCTCTGTGAAGAAATTACTTAATCAAATTTTGGATTTCGGAAAAGATATGACAGTAAAACTTTCCCTCTTTGACAACACATGCCAAAGACCATCTAATTTCAAATGAATTTCATTGTACCTTTAGTACTGATTCATATGCAATATTTCCTTGATTTTCTACATCAACTGATGATTGTTCAATTTTGTAAGAGCTGATGCATCACTAAAACTTATTTTAGTGAACTTCAGATAGGGGAATAACCCCTAACTTACCTCTGAGATACAAAAATGCATCCTTAGGTAAAGGCTTTGTGAATATGTCAGCAATCTGTTCCTTTGTATGTACATATTCCAATCTGATTTCCTTGTCCTACACCAATTCTCTGACAAAGTGATACTTGATTGCAATGTGCTTAGTCTTAGAATGCATTACTGGATTTTTAGATATATTGATTGCACTTGTGTTATCACAAAACATGATGACTGGTTCCTTGATTTCCATCTTCATGCCTTGTAGCAATTGCTTGAACCAAACAATATTAGAACAGTTTACTGCTACAGCAACATACTCTGCCTCTGCTGTTGATTGAGCTGTACAGTTTTGCTTTTTGCTTATCCAAGAAACCAACCTCTTTCCAAGAAAGAATGCACCTCCACTTGTGCTTTTTCTGTCGTCAAGGTTTCCTGCCCAATCAGCATCAGTAAACACTTTTAAGTCTAGGTTTCCTCCAAGTTTATACCATAATCCATAATCTTTAGTTCCTTTCAGATATCTCATTATTCTCTTGATTGCCATCATGTGATTTTCTCTTGGTTTGGCTGAAAATCTTGCCACAATTCCAACTGCAAGAGCAATATCTGGCCTAGTATGAACTACATATTACAACTTTCCAATCATAGATCTGTACAATGTCTGATCTATTTCCTTTGAATCATCTTCTTTGGTAAGTTTTAGTCCAGTACACATGGGAGTTCCAACTGGTTTACAGTCTTCCATACCAAACTTTTTCAATATCTCTTTGATATATTTTGCTTGAGTGATGTAGATGCCATTCTTGTTCTGCTGAATTTGAAGTCCCACAAAGAATTTGATTTCACTGAACATTGACATTTCAAATTCCTTGCTCATTTGTTCTAAAAATTCTTTGCAAAGATCATCATTCCCTGTAAAAATAGTATCATCTACAAATATTTCTGCCAGGACAATCTTATTTTTTGGTCCTTCCTTGATATACAAACTACTGTTATCATTATTTTTTTGAAATCCAATTTGAATAAGATAGCTATGCAATCTTTCATACCATGCTCTAGGGGCTTGTTTCAGACCATACAATGCCTTGTGCAATTTGCAAACCATGTTCTTTTTATCTGGATCAATAAAACCTTCAGGTTGTTCAATGTAGACCTCTTCATCCAGTATACCATTTAGAAATGCTGACTTGACATCCATCTGATAAACTTTAAATCTTTTGTAGGCAGCATATGCTAATAAGGTTCTAACACCTTCCAATCTAGCAACAGGAGCAAAAGTTTCTCCATAATCTATGCCTTCTTCTTGAGAATATCCTTTGCATACTAATCTAGCTTTGTTTCTTGATACTTTACCATTTTCATCCAACTTATTTCTGAAAACCCACTTTGTACCGATTACATTTTTGTCTTTAGGCCTGTGTATAAGAGTCCATGTTTTGTTTTTCTCTATCTGCTCTATTTCTTCATTCATTGCTTCAATCCAATTATCATTTTCTAATGCATCTTTGACAGTTCTAGGTTCAAAATCAGCAAGTAAAAAAGTACCTTTCAACTTACTTCTTGTGATGGTTCCATCAGATTTATTTCCAATGATCTGATCTGCTGAATGATGTCTCCTGGCATATTTGGCTAGAATAGGTTCTTTTTCTTTTGGATGAATTTTGTCGTTATCTTCTTGCATTTCTCCTCCTTGCTCGGTTTGGTTTGGCTTGGTATCAACTGGCACGGTATGTACCTGCTCGGTTACCTCAGGCTCGGTAACCTCTAACTCGGTATTTTCTGACTCGGTAGACGTTGGCTCGGTAGATGTTTCCTGCAACTCGGTTAGTGATGACTCGGTAGAAGAAGATTTTTGATTCTCAGATGCAGTTGATATTATATCTGAATCACTGAAGACGAATCTTTTGTAATCTTCTGGTTCTTTTCTGATTTCTTCTTCAGTCTTTTCTGCAAATTCATCAACTTTCACATGTATACTTTCTATGACTTTGTGAGTAGATAAGTTCAAGCATCTATATGCTTTACTCTTGCATGAGTATCCAAGAAATATACCTTCATCACCTTTTATATCAAATTTACCTTTTCTAGATTCTTTCAAGATATAACATTTGCTTCCAAATACTTTTAGATAACTTACATTGGGTTTATAGCCATACCATATTTCGTAGGGAGTTTTGAATGAGTCCTTTTTTAACTGTACTCGGTTTAAGGTATGAACTGCTGTACTGATAGCCTCCTTCCAGTATTTGATAGCAACATTTTTTTCTATCATCAAGGTTCTTGCACAATCCATGATGGATCTGTTCCTTCTTTCAGCTATGCCATTTTGTTCAGGTGTACCTGGTGCTGAAACCTGTCTTTTGATTCCTCTTTCAATACAAAAGTTATTAAATTCATGTGAAATAAATTCACCACCTCTGTCTGACCTTAGGCATTTCAATCTTTTCTCTGTTTCTTTTTCTACTCTTGCCAAATACCATTTGAACTTTTCAAATGCTTCTGATTTGTTCCTTAGGTACATGATGGTCATCATTCTTGAATAATCATCGACAAAAAGAATAAAATATTTTTCACCAGTATAGCTTTCAGTTTCAATAGGTCCACATAAGTCAGTATGCAAAATTTCTAATAAATCTTCAGACTGATAATTTTTGCTTTTGAAACTAGACTTACCCATCTTTCCAATTTGACAATTCTTGCATAAACTGACCTCTGGTTTCTTTAAATCAGGAATGCCTCTCACTTTCTTGAATTTTCTTATCTTTACCAGATTGTCAAAATTCACATGACATAATCTTTTATGCCATAACCAACTCTCTTCTATTTGAACAATAAAACATGAATGTTCATCAAGTTCAAGATAGAACAAGTTACCTTTAGTTTGAATACCAGATCCAATCAGCTTTCCTTTACTGTTCAGCAGTCTTGCTTTGCCTTGGATGAATTCTACTTTGAGTCCATTGTTGAGTAACTGTGCCACACTCAATAAATTGTGCTTTAGTCCTTCTACCCAATAAGCATTATCACATACAAGTTCCTGGGTTAGAGTGATTCTTCCTTTTCCTTTGATGCAACAAGGTTCATTGTTTCCAAATCTTACACTGCCACCATCATACTCTTCAAATTGATCAAATTTTGTTTTATCTCCAGTCATATGATGTGAGCAGCCACTATCAATGATCCATGTATCATTCTTACTTATGTGAGAGATGAGTGCCATTTCTTCATTGTCAGATTCATCTTTTACAGCAATGTAAACAATCTCATCCTCTTCTTCATCATTAGAATCATTAGAATCTTTAGCCATAAAACATGATTTCTTACTTTTATCCTTAAATTATTTGAAATCTTTCTTACTGTTCCATTTATTATCTTTCTTTTCATCTTTATCTTTCTTGTTTGGACACCTTGCAGCAATATGACTGACTTCTTCACATGAAAAGAAGATTAAGGGTACTTTACCTCTGTATTTACCTCTTCCTCTTGAATATTTCTTTGCAAGTAGGGCTTCAATTACTTCAAGGTTGCTGTCAGAGCTCTGATCTGATTGATCTTCACTCTCTGACTGAGATTCCTTCTTCTTTTTGCCTTTGTCCTTGAGTGAAAGCTTGGCTTCAAATGCAGACTCAATGTTCTTTGCAGCTGGAACATAATTATCAAAATTATCTAATTCAAATGTTGTCAATCTTCCAACTATGGCCTCTAGGTTTATCTTGTGATTGGCCTCACACCTTCTTTCTTGAATGGCTGATACCCTGATGGCATAAACTGGAAGCAGAGTTCTAAGAACTTTACTTATGACTGTCTCTTCACTGATACTTCCTCCAGAAGCTTTGATAGCACTGACACATGCTTTAATTCTTTCAACATATTTGGCAATATTTTCATCTGATCGAACTGTCCTCTCAGACTTTCAGCTTTGGCTCTTCTGACATTGTCATCTCCACCATAGATCTCTTTCAGTCTTTCCCACATTTCATAGGCAGTAGTGCAGTCCTTGACATCATCAAACTCTTCATAACTCAAGGCAGATGCAATATCAATCATCATAATGTTATGAGTCTTCTTTATAGCAATGTCATTGACTGATAGTGTACCTGATGGTTCTACATATTTCTCATCAAGATATTTCAGACCAGTGTCACCAATGGAAGCTAGATGAAGTCTCATTAATCCCTGCCATGCTGAGAAGTTGTTCCGGTTAAGCCTTGGGATTTCCCTCTTATAAGACATCTTGATCTTTGGCTTAGATCTTTGAAATCTTCTCCTGCAAGCACCAAAAGCTCTGATACCAATTGTTGAAAAATGAAGATGGTGTAACTGAGAGGGGAGGGGTGAATTAGTTACCACAAAAACATTTTCAAAAGTCCCAAAGATGCCTTAAACTTAGTTGCTGCTACTACAAAAATCACTGCTTAAAACTTGATAGGTGTTTAGTTAATTTATGAAGCATTTACTGAAATAAGCGACTATGCAAAAGAAAGTAATCATTAACACAGTAGACACCAGATTTACGTGGAAACCCAATATGGGAAAAACCACCAGCAACTAGTCACCAATTTTCACTCTTCTGAAGTGAGCCCTGTTAGGAGCCAACCCTGTTAAAGGTTACAAAACACACTGTTAGGTGTGACCCTGTTAGAGGATTTAATCACCCTGTTAGGAGTGGCCTTGTAAGAGGTCTTTTGAACAATTCAACTGAATTGCCACCCTGTTAAAGGATTTATGAAATGGCTGTTAAACCAACTCTGTTAGGAGATTTTCGAATCACTGTTACAATGGTTAGAAAGCAACAATGAATGATCTGAAAATACATGCAACTTATCTTGCTGAATACAGATCTCAGTTTTGCTCCACAAGATCCTTACTGATCAAATATATATCTCTGCAGCTCCAAGATTTCCCTCTGCTCAATTCTGCTTAGGCACACGCAAGTCTCTTCCTTGCACTTCCTTGTACTTTTCGTATATTCATTTTCTCCTCCATATTTTATTTCGCATCTTGAGCACCTCTTTATATATTATTCATAATACCAGGTCGGCCCAACCAACTTGTCAAAATAATTCCAAAGTCATCTTGCCCAACCAACTTGACGAAACATATTCCAAAGTCGGCTTGAACTAAAAAACAAAATTATTCACTGGCCGACACTGCTCGGTCAATACAGAACAAAAACTTCCTTCCTGTGTTAACCGGCAGAACTCGGTAAAAACTACAATTATCGAGGAATTCGGTAATCCTGCCACTTCCTTTGGAAACCGACTGGACTCGGTAAAAGCTGTCTTCGACTACCGAGTGAGCTCGATGAAAAATCGGCTTTCCTTAGCTTACCGTGCGAACTCGGTTAACACTAACCGTTCGCTACAAAATCCTTTGATACCCGAGTGATCTCGGTAAGAACTAAACTTTCCTTAGCTTACCGTGTGAACTTGGTTAACACTAACTCACCGTGTGACATACAGGAATGCTCGGTATACACTGCAAAAGGCTTTTACTGACCGACTGAGCTCGGTAGACTCTGTAAACTATTTTCCTGGTTGATAGAACTCGGTAGACTCTGTCTGATAACTGATATGACATTTGTGTAACATCAAAGACAATACACAATTACTTAATTGTATCCAACATGATCAATCCTATATATTTTCAATTATAGCATAAATCAATACATATCAGTATAAGATCACCAACATAGATGTAGAATTCCATTCCCTTACCATTAAGACTCGTAAATAATATTTCAATACTCAATTGTTAAACATAATTGATCAACATCAGATAGAAACCACAATATGATAAGATAAGTAGCACTAAAATTGCATCAAATTAGCTTTGTAATAATCATAAACCTAGAATGGATAACCTTTTCTAAATAACATTTTATGTATTCCTCACTTAGTTAGATTGACCAAAATCTTGATGTCTATTGAATGCAATGTACCTTTTTATTAATTACCCATCTACAATTCACTATTACAACATCTAACTATCTTCATGTCTATTTACTCTAATTTGTTTTCTATCAATACATTAATCATCCATTCTATCATACAAGAACTAACCTCAACCATTGTTCATTTCCACTTATCATTAAAATACTTTAGCATACATTGCTTGACTAATTTCATGTGCAATCTTAATACTTGTTAATAGGTTACAACATTGGGGTTTTCAAATTACTCTAGTGGCAATGTGAGATCATTGTTGCTATAATTATTATTTGAATTTGAACAATCATATGATTTTATATATTGTATAAGAGGAGGGACATTGCACTTGTAGCTCTTGAAGTCCTTTCCCTTGTACTTGTCATTCTTCTTTTCTTCTTTGATTTCTCTATTTAGACACCTTGTAGCAATGTGACTAACCTCTTCACAAGAAAAGTAGATCAAAGGAATTTTGCCTTTTTACTTCTCTTTGCCCTTGGGAAATCTTCTTGTAAGTAATGTTTCAATGACCTCAAGATCTTCATCAGAACCATCTTCATCCTCATTATTACATTTTCTTTTAGATTTTGTAGCTTTCTTCTTTTGTGATAGCTTGGCTTAAAATGCAAACTAAAGGTTGCTAGTGTTAGGAACATAATTTTCATAGTTATCTAGCTCAAATGTTGTCAATCTTCCCACTACTGCATCCAATGTTATATCATTCTTGGGATTACATCTCATCTCTTGAATTTCTGACTCTCTGCTTGCATATATAGGAAGAAGTATTCTAAGAACCTTGTTTACCACTATTTCATCTTCAATTTTTCCTCCTAAAGCTCTGATTGCACACACACTAGATTTTATTCTTTCACTATATTTTGCAATATTTTCATCTTCTCTCATCCTCATTTGATAAAATTGACCTCTAATAATTTTTACATTTTCTCTCCTTACATTATCATCTCCTCCATAGATGTCCTTCAACTTGATCAACATGGCATGAGTAGTATCACAGTCATTGACTTCATCAAATTCAACATAACTAAGAGTTCAAGCAATATCAATCATCATAATGTTATGTTTCTTCCTTTTTGTAATTCCTTCAATAATCATAGTTTTAGTAGGTGCTACATACTTGGCATCTAGGTACTTTAGGCTTGAGTCTCCAATGTTTGCCAAATGAAATCTCATCAGTTCCTACCATGACTTGAAGTTATTTGAGTTTAGCTTATGAATCTCCCTTTTGTAAGACATCCTGATCTTTAGCTTAGGTCCTTGGAACCTTCTCTACAAGCACCAAAAGCTATTATACTAATTGTTGGAAATATAAGAGGAGTAAATAAGACGGAAGTGGTGAATCAATTATCATAAAAATAAATTCCAAATCCCTTATATGTCAATACAAATTAAAACAAAACTCTTCTAAAAATGAAAATATTGTTGTAACTTAGTCAACACTGAATCACTTGGCAAACACTAACAATTATTGTAACTCGGCAAGAACTGAAATAATACTTATTTAGATTTTTAATGTGATTAACAATAATTAATTTAGTTTCATAATATAAAGCAAATAACATAAACACATATGACACTAGGATTTAATGTGGAAACCCAATTTGAAAAAAACCACCAATTGCAACTAGTTACTATTTTAAACTATTTTGAAGTGAGCCCTATTAGGAGCCAACCCTATGAAAGGTTACAAAAAACACTGTTAGGTGTGACCCTCTTAAAGGATTTAATCACCCTGTTAGGAGTGGTCTTGTTAGCTATCATTAGACACTTCAATCTAGAAATGCCACCTTGTTAGACAATTTGTAAAATAACTATAAGCTAACTCTATTAAGAGATTTGATACACTACTACAATTATTAGAGAGTAACAATGATACAACCTGATTGTTGATGCATCTATATTTCTGATTTCAGATCTTTATTCTGGATTGAATACTTGATTCTCCTTGCTCAAATAAAACTTTGTAGCTCGATCAACTCAGGATACTCTACTATCCTTCCAATTTTCATTGTTGGTTTATCTTTTCAATCCCATGCTTCTCTTTTTCAATCCCACAACTTGACCTTATACCTTTTTCATAGTCAAGTCAACTTGAATACACTTACAAATATTCAATATTCATCCCTTAAGTCAGCTAGACTTAATAAATAAATTCTTTAAACTTAGTATTCTGATTGGAGAAAATCCTTCCTTAGCCAACCTAGCTTGGTCAACACTAACTCAAAAAATACTTTCTTTAGACTTCCTTTGTTAACCACATGAATTAAGTTAACATTGCATCCTAAACTGAATTCCTTTGGTAACTGAGTGAGCTTGGTTAACACTAGTTCTATGCCAACTTCTCTTTGGTGCTTGAGTGAACTTAGTAGACATTGTATTTTTGCAAACTTTCTTTGGTGCACGAGTGAAACTTGACACATATTGTCTCTGAACTTGGTTTACTCTAGAATGCTCAATAGACACTGACTGGTAAAGGCTTGACATTTTTTGTAATATCAAAGACAATATACAATTGAATAATTATTTTTAACACCTTTACCTTTCATCGAACATGGAACATGATTACATAGCTTAACAGTTCCACCATCATCAATTTCTTCAAATTTATCAAACTCACTAAGATCACTAGTCATGTGATATGAGCATCCACTATCTATGATTCATGGATCATTCTTGCTAACATGTGAAATAATGGTTGTTTCATCTTATACCTTTATCCATTGGCATCTTCATTGATAGAAACATATACCATCTCAATTACTTCCTTTTCTTCATTAGTATTGGACTTGGTTTTCTCTTCTTCAATAATGTAACATGATTTCTTCCCTTTGTCTTTGCAATATCCATTCTTCCTCTATTTATAATGTTTCTTGCCATTTCTATTAGTCTTACTTATTTTAGGACACATAGTAGAAAAATGACCAACTTCATTATAGTTGAAACAAATCAGGTGCAATTTACCTTTGTATCTACCTTTAACCCTTAACAATCTTCTTGCAAGAAATCCTTCAAGTTCATCGAGATCATTCTCATATTCTAATTTACTTTCTTTATTACTTTTATTTTCTTTCTTGGAACTTCCAACTATTATTGAAGATTTAAAAATGTTTCCAATTGTAACTATACTAATGTCAAAATTTCTCAATTCAATACAATCAACTAACTAACTGAGCTATCAAGTGTCAACACATTACCAAAAATCGTTCTCACTTCTTGAACTGTAGATATATTGATCGCATAAATAGGTAGAAGAGTTCTAAGAAATTTTCTTATAATTTTAGTGTCAGTGATAGCTCCTACAAAAAAAATTGATTGCACTCACAAGCTTTTTGATTTGGTTCACATATTGTACAACATTTTCACCTTCTTTCATTCTCATGTCATCATACTTACGTCTATGACTTTCAACTTTAGCTCTTATTACATTTGGATCTCCATCATGTACACGTGTTAATTTGTCCCACATCTTTTTAGTATTAGTGTAGTTCTTGATATCATCAAACTCAACACCATTAAGAGAAGATGCAATCTCAATCATAAAACTATTTTGGTTCAATTATAGGAGAAGGAGGTGTAATATGTTCATTGTCCAACCAATGAGTAATATTATCTCCAATTTAAGATAAATATAACCTTTTTTTGTCTTTTCATAATGAGAAATTCTCCTTATTCAGCTTTGGTATCTCTATCTTATACATCTTTTGATCTTCAACTCAAGTTCCTCTAAACTTATTTCTCCAAGCACTGTTCTCTAATACAATTTGTTAGATAACTAGGGGGTGGGGTGGGTGGGGGAGGGGGGGGTGTGAATCAATTATGCTTAGTTATCATATAGTCCCTTCAAATAATTTTAGTACCAAATAAACTTCATAAACATCATAAGAATTCACTCAGTATACTCATTCAACTTATCAATTGACTCACTCAATCAATTTACTCCAAATTGTTCATTCACTATTTTTTTATTACTGACTAATAGCAATAAAACTTAGTTATTACTAGGTTGTAGTAAAATAAAAATAATGTGTAAAACAAATGGAAACATAACAACCTTCACACTTTTGACACCAAGATTTTTAACTCTTATTAAGTGATCTTTGTTAGGAGAAAACCTTGTTAAAGGTTTACTAACATATTGTAATGTAACCTTGTTAGAGGATTTACATCAAAATATCATTAAGACCTTACCACTCTTGGATCTTGTCTAAAGAGTGGTCTCCTCTAAGGCACTTATTAATGCAACTAATCGATGTTACCATATAAGATTTCAAAGATTTCACTAATAAATTTGGTACTAAATTATGATGGTAGCTTCATCTGAATTATGGCATCACAACCCGTCGTCATCACAATTGTGACAGTCTTCCATCCAAATTATGACAATGAAAAGTTGTGATGTCATAATTCTAATAGAACTGTGGTCAAAATTCGGTATCAAATGTATTAGTGCTTGTTAGGTTTGGTTAATGTATTTTTCTGCTACAATGGTTGAGGAGCTTGTGCAGCACATTAAATTACAATATTTCATGATTGCAAAATAATCAAACCAACATTAAACTATCACTATCCAACTCATTCAAGTTCTCATTAAATACCATACTTATCAACTTTGTCTTCAACATATTTTCTTCAAATCCTCTTCATCAATCAACTTGATATAACACTCTACCAAGTTAGCATAATGTCTTGCCCACTAATACTTTGGCACAAATGACAACATAACAAGTCATATGACTCTTTTACATACATTCATACCATCATCAATTGCATTGGTAGTTGGGACTAACACTCACTTCACATAAAATAATTTGACATCAATATTTTCTTTGACTCAAAGTATTCATCCACACACTGACTCAAGGAGGGGTGAATGTAATCAACTAAAAATGGCCTAGTAAGCCAACATCCCCTAATTTTGAATAATTAATTCAAATGATGTTCTAGACCTAATTATAAAAATAAATGAATCAACTAACTTGTGTAATTAATCAAACATCAAATCCTAAGCTTGAAGGCTATTTGTAAGAATCCACTAGTTTATTTAATTATAAGTCCTCACATCTTTCAATTAAATGAACCCACAAGGAAGTGCACAGATATATTTTTAAAAATAAATTATAAGGTAAAAATGTAAAATTACATAAAAGAAAAAGAATCTAGACTTTTAATATATAAAGTGCACTCAGGTAGATTAAGGAAAGGAGAATCTCAAACCTTTGTATAGTTTGGATCTTAGCCACTCATTACCTCTAAGAATATTATAAAATCATGTTGTACCTTAGCTCTTCATTCCCATCATTTTCAAAGAAAAGTAATAATGCCATTATGTACTTAGAATCATTTGATAGCTTTGCATTGATTGTTCATAGCTTAACATCGTTACATTCATTATGCTTATTTCATAGCATGTAGCTATTTTTCATATCAATTTAGCTTAGAATGTATTCATGAATAATATCTTCGAGTAGACTATGTGATCACTGTATCTCTATTGAATCTTTCATCATAAATCTTTTTAGTCAATGGTCTTGTATGGTAATATGAGAGAGAGAAAAATCCTATACTTGCGTTAACTAGGAAGCAATATATTATTCTCTATTTGGGCTTTGTTGTTATTTTTTCCTTCAGTTATTGCTACTAACCCCAAATGGTTTATTGAAGTGTAGGCATTTTAGAACTCGACAATGATTTGCACATACAAAATGAACCTACAAAGTGAAATTTTGATAACATCATTATAACCTCTATTTGCATGAATTGCCTTTGACTCATATGATTTTTAACTAACCATTCATTTAAAAATATTAATCTATTTCAAGATAAAATTAGTGAGAAAATGGATTAGATCTACAAGCACATGTATAATAAATATTTGGATGGTTTAGGAAATAGTATCTCTTGAGATGAAGAAGATAAAAGGAAGGGAAAATTAACCAAAATAGAGCAATGCGGAGAATGAGAGAGTGGAGGTATGATAGGGAAGTCTAATTAAATCGATAGCTTTTCTTGCAGATTTCAACTCTCAGTTTGGGAAAGGTTCTTCTTCAACAATGAAGGTCGGCAAGCAAGGTTAGATGACAAGGACTCTTCTAGGAGGTGATCAACAAGAGAATTATCAACAAATTAACAAGAAGTTGATGATCTTCTCATCTCTCTCAGATAGATTTAAAAATTGAAAATTCTATTAGTTCCATTAATGGGTTTTTGAGTCACTTTTTCCTTTCAAAGTCTTAAAGTTTTTCCAAAAAGCATTTTTGTATAGACATTTTGTTAAAGTTTGTAGATCTTTTAAACTAAATTAGATTTTATTCTTCGGTATAACAATAATGTTTTGTTAAAATCATTTGCTTGTATTAGTCTGTAACTTTATAACTTTTATTAATTTTTATAGAATTGTTAAAACTTATCTATCATAGATATATTTTAATTTCATATATTTTATATTAATATTAATAAAATATCTCAACTTCAACTCTTTAACCAAAAAAAAGAAAATAATAAAATATAAAAAAACTTAATTAATCTCAAATAAAGAAACAAATTAAATTCAAACACACACCTATGTGTACCAGTTTGTCCTAGGATATTCAATTAACCATTATAATCAACATGTAGACACTTTTTTCTCTCAAATTGCCAAACACGCTTTCTTTTATAATACCCACCTAGTGCTTTCTAGCAGCCTGCCACTAATGGTCCTTGAAGGGACATTTGAATCACTCATTACCTAACTCAATACCCATCTTGACTTGTACTGGTCCATATGACACACACACACACTAAGCCCCCAAGCAAAGAAAATCAAAGGGCCGGTCGTATGAAGCTTCGACAGCTTACAGATAATGACCTCCAATATTACTTTCTTGACAGGTCTACTTTTAATTATTATGCTGGTGTCCTTTCAATCCAATATCATGGTCTCTTTTAATGAAGAAATATGTCTGCCGGTCTCTTCTAATCAAGAAATAAATATGCTTGCTTGTCTCTGAAAATGGTGAATCTGAATAGAAGAAATAATGGCTAAAACTGGAGTTGGCCTTCTCACTGCAATAGCATTGTCCAGCAGTTTGGCATTCTTGGTTCTCAGGTGTCATAAGATTATGTTTGGCTTTGGTGGTCTTCAACCACCTCCACCAGTGCGTTCATGTATTGCTGGTCGAGGTGACTTTTAGTTTGTTTTGATGATGGATCATGAAATATAATTTACAAATTGATGTTTATCAAATTACATCGTTAAGATTTGAAAACGTATATACATTGGTTATATTTAGATTGTAAAAATTTTACGCTTATTAAGAAGCTGCTGCTTCTTAATCTTTTTCTCTGTTTTAACTCATTTTGATAATAAATTGATAAGTATGATCTCAAAAATATTGATATTTAAAAAAGCTATAGCAGAGAGTATAGAGAATACATTTTTCTCCAATTTTACTTTATTCAAAAAGTATGATTTGAATAATTAATGTTAAATAAATTACATTATTAAAATCTAAAAATCTATATACATTGATATCATGAACAATGAAAACTTAATATTGTTTAGAGGCTGTTCTTGTTAACATGCCTTAGTGTCTCTATGGTGTCTTGTTATTAATTCGATTATTGTTTTTATTGTGTGTGGCTTTAATACAGGGAAAAGACGCTGCGGCCCTAAGAAAGTTCGTTTCGCTTTAGATGTTATGGAGCCTTGCTGTAACAACCAACATTTACATGGTGGAGGGAAGGATAAAGACTATTGAAACATTTGAGAAAAGAGTCCAGACAATTGACAATTGTTGTGTTGATTAAATGCCATTTATCTTGAAAGAATTGGAAGCTCGCTCAAAAATATTTTGAAATGAAGATGTTGGAAGGATAAGGATTTATATCCTATCATATACTCTGTAATCTATCATTTACAAAATTATAAAATAACGTATTAAGGTTTGATGCAAAACAAAAACTTCAATTTGTGTGTGCATTTGAACTTATAATGACTGCAGGTTTCTTTTAAATTAATTTTATCATATTGATATTAGATTTTGCTTTGTACATGGAAATCCCAAATGACAATTGAAGAGTTAGATGATAAAACCCTGTTGTACTAGTGAGGGAAATTTATGAACTATAAATTGCCAGCTCTGAATATTATAATGTAGAAAAGTTTGGGTGGGCTGAATGTTTCAGTAATGGTGGGAAATGCATGACAATGTCTTCACTTTTCGACAAGATTATGAAAGCCCCACTTGGATTGTGTGTTGACTTTGGGCCATCAAATTACGTTGAATGATGTTGGTTAAACATGACGTAAATTGGCATTACAATCTCACCAATCGTGGTAGAGGATATTTCAATTTATGCCATGCCGTGAGAAATGAAAGAATATTTAATAACTTATAAAGAATTGAGAGGTTGAATTATTTATTGTTGTATGGGTTAAGTATTACTATATTTCATTTGATTATAAGTCATTTAGTGTTTGATTGATAGATAATAGATTTTTTTTGATATCTTTTTTTCTAAATAAGATTTTGAGGTATACATTGACTAATTGTTAATCAGGATTTTTAAAAGTGACATAAAGTAGTCTTAAAAATTATGAAATGGATTCAGTATAAAGGGATGAGATCATTTTATTTGTATATTGATCTGAAAGGGCTATTAATATTTGTTATAAATATTAGATATTATAATATTGAAGTGGAATTCTGTACAAGAATTAATGTATAAAAGTGTAATAGGTTTTCTTTCAATTATAGTAGTTTCTAGCAGCTTAGCGCTCTTGGTTTTGAGGTGCCATGAGATAAAGTTTGAAGTTTCCGGTCTTTGGGTTGTTTTATTAGTTTACATATGTAGTAGTGCTCTAGGTTTAAAAAGTGTTTTTTTTCTTCTTCCTAATTTTAGTTCATTGTGATGATGGATCATGAACTATGATTTGAAAAGTTGAGATTCAACAAATAAAATTGTCAAAATCTATAAATCTATGTCCATTGATATTATAGACTTTGGAAATTTCATATTCATGTGGCTTTAATGAAAGGAAAAAACGCACGAGCTATAAGAAAGTTTGTTTCACTTTAGATGTTATGATACCTTGTTAAAAAAAACTATGAAATAATGAGAATGAAATTAGACAATTGATATATTAATTAAGTTACATTTCTATAAAAATTAATATTTTAATTAGAAAATAAGTTCAAAAATTTTTAAAATAGTTGTATTGATAATAAGAAATTATTTAGAAAAATAAAAATTTCTAAATAAAAATATATAAATGACACTCTTAATTCATCATTTCAAAAGGAAAAAAAAGAAAGAAAATACTCCAAATGTTTCTTTCCATTAAATAACTTATAATTGCTATAGTTTGCCTTTTAGTTTTTATCATCTACATGGCAATATATGGAGTGAGGATCATTAAAAAAACCCTATTCTATTTTTTTATGAACTCTCTTTGTAAAAAGTTGGCCTTAATTATTTTAATATATAGAGAACATTGGCCAGGCGTTGAATGTTTCAGTAGTGGAGGGAAATCCATGACAATGTCTTCACTTTTGAGAAGATTATGAAGGCCCGCCTGGATTCAGAGTTGACTTTGGGCCATCATATTACGTTGAATGATATTGACTTATTAAATTAGCATTATAATTTCTCTCTTTGTGGCGGAGTTTTAATTGCTGTCATTCTATCCATGAGGATTGTTTCACCCAATACCTTGAGAATCGAAATATTAGTTAAACATAAGTTATGGAGGATTGAGAGGTGCAATTGTTTGTAGATGTGTTGATTAATAAATAAAAAATAAGTTATGGAGGATTGAGAGGTGCAATTGTTTGTAGATGTGTTGATTAATTATTATTTGTTTATTTGGTCATATCCATTGCGTGTTTGATTGATTTAATTGTCACTTTTTTTATTCAATTTATTTGTTGTTTGTTTGATTGTTATTTGTTGTTTGTTTGATTGTTATAAGTTGGTGTTTATTTGTTAGTCTCTATTTATAAGGCAGGGACTATAGTTTTCACCTCACTTTTACCTATTAAACTTCTTCTTAGAAACTCTTAATAGTTTAGAGTATAGTTCAAATATTTTATTAATGTTATTTTTAAATATTTTATATTTTTTATGATTCATTCTTTTGAATTTTTCTAATGGTTTAAAAGATTTTTTCAAGCAGAAAAATACTAAATTTTGGCACGCATTGTTATTATTATTATAAAGTTTACTTTTTTTTTATATGCACGAGACAGACTATAGTTTACTTGTCATTACTTTGCGCCTTACATAAATGTCATTACTTTTTCCCTTTCATAAATGTTCCATCGTCCTCTACACAATTTAGATAAATTTTAAATATAAATCAATGTATTTTGTTGTGCCAATTGAAAGTTTAAAATATCAATTAATGCATTCATTACCAAGTAAATTTCCAAGTTATTATGAAGTATTATCATTTTTTATTTTTTAATAAATTCTTCTTGAAAGTTATTAATTTTTAAGAAATCAAAAGTTTTAAAAGAAAATTTAAATTCAATTTTTTTAAAAGCATATATATATTTCTAATAGTAATTTAAGATATAGTAATTTCAATGTTGTTACATATTTTTAAATATTAATTATAGTAATAAATAAATAATAATAAAATTAATCCATTCTTTTAAATTAATCTAATTAATGTATGATATGTCATCCAATCATAAATTCTATTTAAAGTACATAGTATACAATTTTGTCAATTTTTATTTTATTTTAAAATGAATGAATTCTATATAAAAATAAATTTCTATGTTAGAAACAAATGTAAATAATTTATTAAATAAGCTTTTACTTAAGGTTTTAATTTTTTAAAATTTTTAAGTTTTGTATTATTTTTAAAGTAAAATAAAATTTGAATTAATATATGAAGTTAGTTAAATTTTAATATAAGTTTAAAGGTGAAAGTCAACTTATCCTTGCAATAGTCCTACAATTAGAGATACACATTAAATTTTCTTAGCTTCAAGATTGTAGCAAGGAGGAATTCAGACACCAATAGTTATACATCTTATGTTTGAAAATAAAATCTTATATTGAAAAGGACAAACTTTCACACAAACTTCAAAAAAGTCTAGCTTTGTTATTTTGGTTTGTTTTTACTGTATTGTTCGAGCATAGACTATGCCAATATTTTTATAGCTCCATTCATTGGTCTTGCATAGATAACACACATGAAATAACACATAGAGATACCTAAAATATCTACCAACCACATGGGAAATTCCCTTTGTTGTTACTATATTGTATAATAATCTTGCTTTGCAATTCTATTTCATTTTGACTCATTCTTCAACCATAGACTATGACTATAATCTTGTAACCCAATTCAGTACTCTTGTTGCCTATGTAAGATCAATTGTTGCCACATCCATAATTTCTAAATATCTAGCCAGAAAATTAAAGGATCATGAAAGCCTATTCTAACACACATAACAAACAATTCTTACAAGAAATCGGATTTATGATAGCCCAATGGGTACAAGGGAGCATCAACAAGTTAGGTGCATGTCTATTAAATATTTTGTTGTCAACTAACTCTTCAACACTGAATCTTGAAGACTTAACATTTATTTTCAATATTAGATAAATTTCAATCTTTACAAAATCATTGAAGTCATCTACTTTCTATACTTTTATCTTTCCCTCTACTTTATACTTTATATAATTTCTTTGCATAAGGTAGGGACTCCCGTTGTACACAACTCTTGTTTAATATAATTGTCATGAATGTTGTAGGTCTTTTTTCATTTAATCTATTTGTTGTTAGTCCCATCTATCTATAGGCAAGACTAATGTTTTCACTCTCGCCAGTTTCTAATTAATTAGTATTGCAAGTTATATCAACCAAAATATTAAACTGAATCATAATGTTTCTAAAGTTTGTAGTTCTCAATTTTATTTTTTATGATTTTATGGAAAGGGGATTCTTTTTTCTCATTAGTCATCGATATTTTTTCTACCTTTTTAAAAAAAATCCTATAGAGACTTTTTCGTTGGCCAATGAAAACTAAGAGAGGAAAATTTTAATGTTTGTTACATATAGTAAAAAGCTTTGTTAAATATAACATCGGGTATAAATGCAATCGATTAATATCATTCGGACTAAAGAAATGTCCATCTAATTGTTTATTTACATTATATTTAGATTAATGAAATTATTATTTTAATAAGATAATATTATAGAAACAATTATAGAAGTGAATTTAAAATTAAAATTAAAATAGTAATAATTAAACAATATTAAGTAGTTATTTTTTAATTAAAAAATTATTTTTTATTTTTTATAATTTTTCAATATTTATATTTTAACATAATATTTTGTATTATACAATAATTTGTATATTAAATATAAAAATATTTTGAATTTTGAGTTTGATAATGTTTTAATTTGAATTGTATTAATTTACAATTATTATAATAATTTAAACATATTATAATAATATTAAATTTGTTTGAATTTTGTTTCATTCTAATAAAAAATTAAAAATTTGTTGATGATAGTATGTATGATCATAATTATATTTATGTATAATATTTTACTAAATTTAATATAATATTCATAACACTTTGAATATTTTGATATTTTAATTAGTATTATATGTAAAAGTACAAATATATAATTATGTATTAATTATAATTTGATATATTTATATTTAATAATACATATTATATTTAATTAGATAGATAGAAATTTAATCTTAAGAACTAATCATATGTAATTAAATATTTAAAAAAATAAATAATTCATTTCCAAATGTATGTTTTGATTATCTTATTTTACATATATATTTATATTTTTATTATATAAATAATAATATAAAAATAAATAAATTTATAATTCAAATGATATATAAATCAAATATTTAATTTTGATTTTGCATTAGATAATATAAAATAGATCTAAATTATATACACTATAAATAATTATATATATGTGTGTGTATATATAAAATAGATCTAAATTATATATACTGTAAATAATATATGTATATATGTGTATATATACACATATATACATACACACAAACACAAACACACACACACACACACACACACACACACACGTGTGTGTGTGTGTGTGTGTGTGTGTGTGTGTGTGTGTGTGTGTGTGTGTGTGTGTGATTTTTTTAGTTGTACTCAATTAGCTTTGCATTTTTGCAATAAGGTGGGACTCTAGCCATGACACAACTCTTGTTTGTTTGATTGTTACAATCATAGCTCTTTTTATTTAATGAAAAACCTAAGTATTTATGTAGTAGTTATTAATGGGGATTCTTTGAAAATTAATATAAGTTAACTTTTAAAGGCTAACCATACTCTGCCCAAGGACCACCATCTAGGGCACAACTCCTCTTCTTGTCGCTCACACACACCAAACTCCCACACTCCCCAACACTACTTTCCTAGTAGTGGCAATGGTGGTTGGCAGTGTCATTAGTCAGCTTTGTCACCTTGGTGTGGTTTTGGCTTGTCCTTAGGTCCAATGGCTCCCCTCCTACTGCTCCTCCTATTGCTTCTAGAAAATGGCCTTTCTGCCTAAACTTGGCTATCTCTTCAGTGCGGGTAGAGGATAAAGATAAAGACAAGGTTCATGGTGATGTCATTGATGGTTGGACTATTCCTAGTCCTCCTTCTAACCCCAAGGATTACTAAGGTTTTAATGATCGAGATAAAACTCCACCCTCCACTGACACTACTTTGGTGGCCTAAGGGGTTGCTTAATTTTATTTTTCTTTTGATGAATAGTTGTTGGTTCCAGCTATGGTTGTGTGAACTCTCATGTGGTGATGTTATATCCCTCAAACCCTTCTTTGTGAATTTCTAACAAATATATTAATTTCTTAATAGAAAAGGAATATTCATCAAAAAAATTATGAAATGAGTTTAATATTAAGTGTAATATATTTTTATTTACATATTAATTTAGTAAGGCTTTTTTATTTTATGAATATTAGTATTATATTTTATAAGCATATTTATTAAACTTTATATTATTAACAGAAAATAGTGTACAATTTGGAAAAATGTATAGGGTGGTAGATGAAACACTTATAGAGCTTGACAAAATATCTAAATACTAAGGGTCAAGATTCTAAAATGTTAGGTAACCAAAGCTATGCTAGTTGGGAAACAAGGATATGAATATAACCTTTCCCAAGTATTTCTTTAGGGGAAACATCATAAATTATCTCCTAGCTATTGTTCCCTTCATTATCGTTGGAAGGCTACTAAGCATAGACTAGACAAATGAGAAGCTATAGATGAGAGAAATTTCCATTGTCTAACTTGGTAGAATCCCACTAGTGAGAATGCCCAAAGAAGGATAAGATGGACAATACTATCTTTCATAGGCAATAGAGTCCCTAAAATTATGGCACAAGGTGCCATGAGAATGAGAACTATGAAATTCACATTTACACTAGGTTAAATAGTTGTGTCCATGCTAAAGTACCTAAGGAGAGGTAGAGTTAGGAGGAACACACAAAATAGTGTAGGGGCATTTCCCTAGTGGTCCAACAACTTCTCAAGATGGGACATTTCTAGTACATTTTTTTAGTTTGTGTTTGAATTTGCATGATAGCACTACATACAGGGTCAGCGCAAGAAGTTGGGTCTCACTTTTAGCCACAAGTGGAAGTATTTTTCCTATTTTTGAAATATATTGTCAATTGATGCCAAAATTTGAGGCATTTAGAGATTTAATATTAAAAAACTTTAGAAATAAAAGTTGTAGTGCCTAGAATCTCCTTTTTGAATATGTAACTTATTTGTACATACCTAGATCATTTTTTTGGTATGGATATTTAAAAACCACTATTTCAAAATGTCTTGTTTAGGACCATACAACACTTGCATAAGAACACCATAATTCGACACAACTAAATGAATTTGCATGAATCCTTTTTTTAAAAGTTACCAAACACACCAAAGATTGATGAGAATAATTTTCTTTAATTATTTAATGAATAATTATTTTATTAATTTTTAATTGATGATTAAGATAATTTCTAAAACTTCTTGTGTACGAACAACAAAATTTAATTAAAATTTAACATTTTTGGATTTTTTTTAACTTCAAAAGAATTGTGTGAAGATTAATGACATGTAAATTAATTTAAGAAATATGAAAAATTTAAAAAGTTATTAAAGTTTTAATGAAACTCACTATTTTATGTTTAAGAGGCACTTTTGGTTAATAAATAATGTAAAAATAGAAATTGAACTCATAACACTATAAAATGTACAATTTTGAAATCAGAATAGTAAGACATATAATGTGTTTTCATTTTGTCAAAAAATTCAATGGGGAAGACCGTATAGAAATTATGAGAATCCCTAAAATTGTTGATTAATTGCCTTAGTCAAAGTTTGATACATAAAGGCATAGGCTTGGTCCCACCAAGCTTATACCATTTCTTTCCCCAAGGCAAAACCCAATGCCAAAGGGAAATTCCCTCCCATGGTATTAGAATTGGGCACCCGATTGCCTATTCAAAAATTACATGCTCAATTATAATATAGCTATTTTACAAATCGACACTTGACATTTAGATAATTAGGTAACCAATTGTTTAAAAATTGGGTGCCCAATTTATAATCGACTGTTCAATTATATAAATAAGGGGTGTCTGATTTAGAATCAGGTACCAAATTGTTTTAAAAATAGGTACCTAATTCTTAAGTAACCATTGGACCTCAAAAATTTTCCCACAAAGCACTTAACAATCATTGCAATGATTGATTGACAGTTTTGAGGTACAACAATGAATTTTTGTCACAATTATTATGTTTTCTTGTCATCTTCTACAATCTACAAGCTATTGATTTGAATTCAAAATTGGTGCAAACATAGGATCAAAAAATGAAGAAAAAAGAAAAGAAAAGTCCTGACAAATGAGGAGATTGCAACAAATGAAGAGAATGAAGCAAAGAATTAGAGATTTGAGAAATTTTTTAGAAGAGATAGACATTGACGATACCATGATGGATGAAGGGACTGAAGAAGAGAACCCAATATAAGGAGATTCAAGTGTACATTCTAATCAAACATTCAATACAAGTGTGTCTCCAAACCCTTGAGGTTTTCCTCATGATGAAATTAGTGATTTTGTAGAAGTTGGTTACAATTTAAATGATTTAGGTTTTCTTCATGAGAATATATTGTCAAATGATCATGCACAAAATACTCCAATGGAAATGCAAGCCCTGAAAGAAATATCAAGAAAAAATGAAAATGAGATTAAAACTCCAAATAACATTGAAAAGGAAATGTTGTAATACCCCAAAATTGGCTCATTTCCATTTCAACCAATTCTGGTCTAGTTTTGATCAATCCTAAGACCTATTCTAATAGGCAATCCTTATCTGACTACTCGCTACTTGACTTAATTGTCAGATGCAGGAAACCCAAATCTGCATTCATCATACTCTTTATTTAATTCCTATAGTATTGACTCATATTAGTCACATTAAAGCTATTGATTAATATTTAATTTAATTACTGAGTATTTATACTTTAATTAAATTAAATCATATGCTAAGGCTAATGTACTATGGAATTAAATTTATTTAATTTAATAAATGTGCCTATTTTAATTAATTAAACAAAATTATTTAATTAAATAGAGAAAGCTATTTCTAATTAATTAAATAAAGTTATTTAATTAAATGGGAAATCATTCCTAATTAATTAAATGAAGTTATTTAATTAAATGAGAAAAGCATCTTTTATTAATTAAATAAAATTATTTAATTAAATGAAAAAGGTAATTACAAGAGCATTTATCATTTTATTAAATTAAATTTGGAAGAGAATCTATGATGTGTCATAAGATTCCTCAACCCACTTAAAGCCAAGAATCTATGACGAGTAAGTCAAATAAGGACATGCATAAGAGGTAATGACCTCAATCCTCATCATTCATTGAAATCAATCTCAACCATTGATGGATTCCAGGAAAGTCTATTTAAGAGACCCTCCTTCCTTCATTTCAAAGAGGATGAATTGATTTTCTATCGGATTGCTGTTGAAATTCATGCTCACTTACATTTCTTGCATGCATTCTCATTCTTAGTTTGATCTCATTTAAGTTTAATCATGCATATGCTTAATCTAGTTTACTTTATTTGTTCTTAGATTACATTGCATCTTTCATTCTAGATTAATCTGCATTCTCATATAGATTAGTCGTACTTTCTTACAAATCCTTCATTCTTAGAGGGTCTGGTTGCTTAAACACCTCGAATCTGAGGATATCTGATAAGCAATTCCTTTTAGATAGAAGACAACAGGTCGCTTTGCAGGGCTGATTTTCGGATGAACAATCCAATGTTTACTCCGGGATGAATTCGCATACAATGACCGTGTTGAAGTGTCTATGAGGTTTAGAGGCCCAAATTTCATAGTTACATTTTTGGCACCCACTGTGGGGCAACCCACCTTTGCTTGCTGGTTTTTGTGCAGATTTGTTTGCAGACTCAAAGAAACCCTAGATTTGAAAAATTTGCTCATATCTTTCAAATGGATGCATTTTTTGATCTAATTTTTTTTTTGCAGGGCAGCGATATATCCAAGAAGCTGTGATCCAATTTTCAGACTTTTTCAAAAAAATTTCGAGCTTTTATGATATTTTCTTCATTTTTCATAAAAAATCATTTTCAGGCATAAATCAGCACATTTTTTGAAAAAATTTAAAGTTTCAAAAATATCTTGAAATTTTAAATAGAGTTGGTTCTTTGTGTTTCAATTTTAGAGGTCATATTATGGGTCAATAATTCAATTTGCAAAAACTAGTCTGTTTTGACAAAACAACTCCCTAGGGCACAAATTAAAAGATCTTTTCAAAAATTTTGCATTTTTGAAAAGCTCTCTAATTTTTGATAGGGGTTACTTTTTTGTATTTTGAGTTTTGGATCTGAATTCATATCATGTAGATCTTATCTTTATGACTAAGTCAAAAATCAATTGAAAAAAAGAGGCATTGAATGAATAGTTTGCATTTCATTTTTACAATGAACCAATGCATAATGTGGGCTTTCATTTGGGTTATTTGCTGATTATCATCACTCTTAAAAATTATATTTTCAGATCTAACCTTGATTTTGCATGAGTTGACATATATTGCATTCATGAGTTTGTTGCTTTGTTCATTGCGAGCGAGCAATCAAGTGTAAATGAAAGGTACAACAAAGAAAAGACGCGTTGCAAGGATTACTAGGTAAATTTTTTTTGACTAATAACACTTTATTTGGAGCTAAAATGAACATCTCTTGTGTCAAGCTTGTGTGTGTATTTTCTTTCATGTTCTCATTTTACAACACATGCATAATTTGATACTAGGTTGTGATCTCCATTAGTTTCCATTTAGCATGCTTAGTTACTTGTGATAGATCTAATTAGCTATCTTCGGTTATTGGACTTGCTAATCCGTCGGCCCCTCATTCCACTCTGTGGTTGCAAGCTCAGCACCACGTTAAATAGGGGAGGGGTCTACAGGATAGAAGCGTTAAATGTTCCACTAGGCAACCCTTTTGTGTTTTTTAGAACTCGCTAGTTTCTGAGTTGTGGACTCGTTTTGGCTTGTGTGAGGGGTTAAATGTTCCACATCTTTGGACTCACCTCACATTAGTTAAAGCATTAAGTGCACCACCTTGTGATCTTTGGTTACTTTTGGATACATTTGCTTTCGGGAATTAACATCTGTACACACATAGTAATTAGGCCTCATGAAAACTATTTGTGGATCTTGAGAGAGTGGGTTCTTAGTGAAACTCCTCTCTATGATGGATTCCTTGTAGGTAGGGAGGATACTTTGAGCATCTCATAGATAGATGAATCTTCAACTTGTTGATTGAGGCATCCTTTCTTCGGAGAGGTTGATAGATCATTGGGAGTTGATATCATAGATCTTTAAGAGATACTCTTAGTTTAGCGTTCGGATTAATCTGTTTTCTTTGATTGGGCTAAAAGTGAAAAGGTGTCAAAACCTTGGATCTGGAAGCTAAGTCCCCTTGTGGTACACTATTTTGAGTTGGTCACCTTTAGAGAGGGTTAATCGTAGCAGACAATCCCTCTACAGGGCAAACTGCGTTGATGGAACCTCAAGCGGTAATAGCCATTTTCGCCATGGTAGTGACAACCGCTATATAAATGTCCTTGTGGAAGAAATCTCCATGGGTGTGGTTCATTGTGGGTTGTCAGATCTCCCCAGCAGCTCTTGAAGATTAAGTTCTTGAACTATGTCAAAACCTCGGTGCACTGGGATTGGAGGTCACCCCTGTGAGTCATAAAAGTTGCAGAGTCAAACCATTACTAAAAACCTTAGAGAGGCCAAACTTTTTCATTTTCTAGGAATGTGTGAAATGATTGCAAAACTCTTTGAAAACATACAAAATTAGCTCTCTTAGGGATTAGCACAAACTAAGTCACTTGATTGTTCATGCACAAGGTTGCTTTTTCCGTTTCTCATTGTTTTCAGACGTGCTTGATATCACCTGCTTGCTATTCTACGTGCCTTTTTATCTGCCTAGTTACTACAAAAAATCAACAATCTGTCCAAAACTATCTAAAATCTTCAAAGTCTTTTCAAAATCTAGTTCAGTTGTCAGTCTAATTTCCATTTTCACACATAGTTCGCAAACTTTTGTGCAAATACTTGTTGTCCTACTACTTCTTCACACAGCTTTGTCCAAGTTCTCATGCAAACAGTTGCACATCTCCATGTGAGATCTTTATGCTATCCAAGTTAACCTTGAACTACTTTGTGTGGCTTACATCACATCCTTGTGTGAAATCTTTATGCTATCTAGAGTCTTTGCATGGCCCTGTGTACTTTCTCATGTGCCTTTTAGAGGATCTTCACGTGAGATCTTGAGTCTGAACTATCAAGTTAGTCTGTTAGAGCTATTTGTGCTCTGTACCAAGTTTGTTTCTTGCATCAGTTTACTACTTCTCTATCTAAAAATAGTTTAAAATAGTGGCATCCTTCTTAGCTAATGACTTGTGATCCATACTTTAACTAGTCTTGTCTCTCAGTTATCTTGCTCTTGTCCTTTAGTGCTTGTTGTACTCTGTGTTATGATAGTCATAATCTTTGGCTATTCTAGCCTTCAAATCAGACTATTCATGCCTCAGTATACAACACTCTTATCTTGTCCCATTCAAACTAAGTTCTAGTGTGGTCCTTGTCTAAGCTTCTGCTTTTTGTCATTGTCTATGACTGTGGCAAGTTGACTTATGTTCTAAAACTTGGCTATCACTACTTGAAACATAGTACATCAAAATGGCTAACAACAAATGTGCTAAATCCAATATTCCTAGTGAGGAAGAAGGGATTCTAATTACAAACATGAAGAAACAAATTGAAACGATAAGTTCTCAACTTCAAATACTAAAGAAGAGAAAAACATATCATCGAACAAATTCTCTTTGAGAGAAATTTTCCCTTTCTCCTATGACAACCAAAAATCACATTCTTGTGATCTTGAATCCAAGACATCTGAGAACACCTCACATAAACCCAAGAAATCTAGGAATATCTTTGAAAACAAACCTTGGGAACCTAAACCAAAGCATGATTTCACACCTTTGAGAAAATCTTATGAATTAATCTTGGAAGAACTTCTTGAAGAAAAACTCATTACTTTACCTAAGCTCACTTTGGCGGGAGTTTCCTTTATGAGTAACTATTGTGTCTATCATAGACATAATTTACATAAAACTTCCCATTGTAAGGAGCTGAAAAACAAGATCCAAGATCTCTTTGACAATGTTATAATTCAAAAATCTAAGCTCTCAACTACTAAAGATTATACTCTCAAGAAGGATCAACCTCATGAAACCATTTCTAATAATGGTTCAAACACAACTTCTACTTCCTCCAACATACATCCACTTTCTCAATTGTCCAATCTTTCCAACACATATTTACCAAAAGAACTCACTACTCCCCCAGTTGACTATGTGTACCCTCAAGAACTACCTTTAAAGGAAACTCAAGCTAATCTTAACTTAGCTGCAAACCTCTCCCATACTACACAAAGCAAAGATCCAAAACCTCCATGTGTTGCTCCTCCTATTATCCCCAATCCAACTATTCCTCCATTGTCCCTTCAAGAGCTTGTTATGGAGACTCTAGAAATATATTTGAATATAGATTTAGATACTCCCTCATCCTTGGATTTGGTTTCATGTCAAGAGGACCACTTAAATGATGAAGAAACAAATGTTGATCAAGACCAAGATTCCTTCATCCCCTTTCAAGTCTTCCAAGATCTTGTGCCTCCATCTCAAGAGCCACATAGTCCTCCATCTCCCATGTCATGCACCTCTACTAAGCAAGATCAAGATATTCCTTCCATCATCCTTAAGGAGATTATAAAAGACCAAGAGAAGCATACTTTTCCTATGTTACCCAAAATTCCTTTTGAAGAGAAAAGTGTTCCCTCGCTCTCTTATTCTACCTCGCTACATTCACTTCCAAACTATGCTCAAGCTTTAAATACTCCTGTCAAAGGTATTGCTCTTATAATAGTTATTCATAAATCTATTGATGACTTTGGTCATATTGCTCACTCTAAAGATGCTGATATCCCTACTCATGGTCCATTCACATCTTCTAAATCTATCCTTGGTCCATACCCATCCAAGCTAAAACATTCAAGTCTTCCATCCATATTGGGACCTTATATTCCTCTATCTCATATTGCCACTACTAGCTCATTACACATTCTTCCTACCCTACCCCAAGATCAACAAAGATACACATAATTGAATCTTCACATTCACCTTTCCATCCAAACCAGTCATATTGGCCTCATTCATCCACAAGTCCCAAGTCCTTTGGAAGCAATCTAGATGATCAACTCAAACACAAGTGCATGAATCCATTCTCAAAATTTCACTATGTCTCCTCTAATCGACATGTGAACATCAAGAAGGAAAAAAGAAAAAAGAGACCACAAAGGTCCACTATTCAAAGAGCTCAACCAAAAACAATGTGGGTTCTTAAATCTGTTCTTGAAGAAATGTGTTCCAAAGTATCTAATGAAAAATCAAAAGCTATATGGATTCCCAAGTCTCTTTTGAAGGACTTGAATATTGAAAACAAATCAAAGTTGACATTCAAGTTTCCAAAGGCTTCCACTCCATCTTCTTCCTAACATCTTCCTAAAAAGGTGTCAAAACCTTCTACTCCACCTTCCTCCAAAATGGCTATGCTACCTCATATATCTAAGCCTCAATCTATTCCATCCATATTTCCTCCATCATTCCACTACCCTTCAAGGTGTGTGTCAATCTTGATCTTGCCCACTTTTTCTTCTCCCCTTGCACATCCCTTTCAATACCCTATCCACTCCACCTTCTATACTCCCCCTTTCATCCTTCCATCCCATTTATCTCATCCATGGCCTAAACCTTGTCCTCCATATACCTTTTCTACTATCTCCCTCCATTACCTTATCAGCATCTTTGAGCGTACCTTGCTATGGCCTTGGCTTATCATAACTTATCTTTCTTATAGGAGTGCTATCTCATTTGAGAAAGGCTTGAATTCTTTCCAAAAATTCTAAAAATCCAAAAAAAGAAAAATTCAAAAAAAAAAAAAAAGTGCCTTGGTGAAAACCTGGAAATAGGCACCTTGGTAGCAAAAGTAAAGAAAAATAAATCTGTCCTATGGTGAAAACCACTTCTTGTGGCACCTTGGATAAGTACAATGATGAAAACCTGGCAAACAGGCGTCATGCGTAATTCTTCCATCCATGACATCCTATCATGATCTTGCTTATCCTTTAGATGACCTCTTTTCCAAAGTCATTCACTCATAACCTCCATAACAAACTTTGTTATCCTATTCAGTTAACCCTTTGGTCTTGATCAATGAAAGAAAGAAGAAAACTCAATTCTTAGCAATCCCTTGACATGGTCATTTTCTTTGGTTACTTAAACGATACCCTTCATTACACCATGAGCTTATATCCTTTTCCCTAGCTTGGGTAATCTTGTGAAGGCTTTCCTTGAGGGTAACATTCACTGCTTCATACTCCTTGCCTTTCCATCTTTGCTTATCCACTAGCTTGCTACTACATCTTGTCCTACACCTTGCTAGACACTGAAACAAAATCAAGGTAATCCTTCTTGAGAGCTAGTAATCTTTGACAAAGTTCTAAAAATTTGAAAAAAATCTAAAAATAAAAAAAAGTCCTAAAAAAATTTGTTACCCTGGTGAAAACCTAGCAATAGGCGCCTTGGTAACACCAAAAAAATTGAAAGATCTCAAAAAATACAAAAAAATCAAAAAGAGAAAAATTCAAAAAAAAAAAAAAAAAAACAAATCTTGCCAAGAAGGTGAAAACCTAGTAAACAGGCGCCTCTTGTTCCCAATGCTCCATCTTGCAACACATCTTCTAGCTATTCTGTACAGTGACTTTCACACTTTTTCTTTCCTGCTTTTCCTACTCATGTATCCATGGATTGAGTCTTGTCCTAGCTCGGGGGCATCCCACCTTAGTGTCACTTTTTTTTGAGGTTCTCCTCATAGAATCTCTTTCGCGATAGTCACCAGTTGTTTCAACTGCGTCTGCCTACTATCACTAGTGTCACACTTTTTGAGATTCTCCTCATAGAATCTCTTTCACAATAGTCACCAGTTGTTCTAGCTATGTTTGCCTACTGTTGCTTAGGTCACGTCTCCAACTTCATTTATGAAAGATCTCTATTGCGTCAGTCACCGGTCATTCTGGCTGTGCCTGTCTACTGTCACCCAGTCCTCTTTAGGTTCTTCATCATGAAGATTCCTCTTTGAAATCAATCACCAGTCATTCTGATTGTGTCTGCCTACTGTTGTCACCCTACTAAAGAGATTTCTTTCGAATGTATTCTGGACATTAGCACTTGACATCAATCCCAAAACATTGAACTCAAAACTGATGTACTTGTTTGGATATGTTGAGCATTTTCTTTGTTTTCTTTATTTTTCTTTATCATATCTCCTCAAGCAACTCGATGATGTCATCTTTGACTAGAGAAGTAATGACTGGGGGCATGATCTTTTTCTTTACTTGCTGTTTGCGGTTTAGTTCCAATAAGTTGATCTACTCCTATAAAAGGGGTGTCCACTATAAGAGCCTCCATCTCGTATTGGATGGCCATGTGTACCTCGAATCTTTTTATAAGAATACGTCAATAATGTTGGTGCTTCTCCTTGTTTGTTGGAGTGACCTCTTCATGCTATAGTAAATACTAATACTTGTCCCACTAAGTGAACGTATGGGTCACTGTGAGTATATCTAGCACACTTCTATCTTAGGTCATGAACGCAAGGGTCGTTGCAGACATAATGAATACTAAATACTTAGCATAAGAAAGATCTCCCATGTGTTTGGTGTGCCTGTTATGCAAGCAACATTTAGGTCATCCTAGCATTTATGCTTTGATGCTTATGTTAACTTGCTACATTAAAAGGGACAAATGTTTTGGTCATTCTGGCTTCTTGTGCCTTGAATGCTTACATTTAATCCTGACATCCCAATAACATATGTTATATTCATATTCTTATGATTGCAATGTCAATGGGAGTTGTATAACATACGAGCTTTATTTTATATCCAATGATGATAAATCATCGAGGCTTGGTAACTAGACCTAGGGTTGCATTTAACATAGTCTTGCATTACATACTTCACTTGCATAAGCATGTGATTCAATTGCAAATCTACTTTCACCTTCTCTGATGAGGGATTGTTGATCTCTTCAAAGTATCATGTTCTTTCACGAACTGCACAATGATTGATTAATCACCCTCTTGGCTACTTTGGTTGCTCTTAACCCATTTTTCGGGATCAAATTCAAAATCTGACACACCTAAGTGCCTCAAAAATGCATTTTAAAATTTTGGCAACCAATATGATCAAACGCTTGTGCAGCTCAAATCTGTCTGATACTTTATGATTCTTGGAATCCTTTCAACTTTACATTCCTAATATTTTTAGAATTCATTCTGAAAATAGTCAACTTAAGTCAACTATGGCTGAATCTGGTCAAAGTTTGGTCAAACTTGGTCTTTTGGATCTCGAAATCACTTTGGATCAATCTCCAAATTTCTTTAAATCTTTCTGATCTCTTCATATTTCTTCAGATCATTCTGATCTCTTCCTATGCCTTCAAATCTTTCTGATCTCTCATATTTCTTCAGATCGTTCTGATCTCTTTATATTTCTTTTGATTGTTCTAATCTCTTCTTTATTCATTCTGATCTCTTCTACATTCTATTAAATCTCAGATTTCTTCTATTTCTTTACATCATATTTTTGGTATGTCATCTTTTGATTTCGCTCCTGAGGGGGCAGGATGATTACATCATTGAACTTGAATTTCAAATCAATCTAAATCTTCATCGCCTGGGGCATCTTGTTCCTATCTTATGTCCTTGTCACTTGGGGCATCTCATCACTTGAGGCATCTTGTTCCCTTCTATTTGGCATCTTTGCTATCTTTCTTATCTTTTCATCAATTGATCAACCTTATAACAACTCTTCTTAGAGTTTGATGGACAAGTATTGGGATAGTCTAAACCCCGACTCCTGAGAATCAAGCCTTGTTCTAGGGATGATTCTATGACTCATGATTGGACCTTGTTATCTTTTATCAATCTTAGGTATCTAGGTGTTCTATCTGGATCCTTGAAGGTTAAGCTCTGTTCTAGAGACAATCTTCTAAATGCTTTCAATCTTAGGTATCTAGGTGTTCTATTTGGATCCTTGAAGGTTAAGCTCTATTCTAGAGATAATCTTCTAAATGCTTTCAATCTCAGGTATCTAGGTGTTCTATCTGGATCCTTGAAGGTTAAGCTCTGTTCTGGAGATAATCTTCTAAATGCTTTCAATCTCAGGTATCTAGGTGTTCTATCTAGATCCTTGAAGGTTAAGCTCCATTCTAGAGATAATCTTCTAAATGCTTTCAATCTCAGGTATCTAGGTGTTCTATCTAGATCCTTGAAGGTTAAGCTCCGTTCTAGAGATAATCTTCTAAATGCTTTCAATCTCAGGTATCTAGGTATTCTATCTGGATCCTTGAAGGTTATGCTCCATTCTGGAGATAATCTTCTAAATGCTTTCAATCTTAGGTATCTAGGTGTTCTATCTGGATCCTTGAAGGTTAAGCTCCGTTCTAGAGATAATCTTCTAAATGCTTTCAATCTTGGGTATCTAGGCATTCTGCTTGGATTCCTTGGGATTAAGCTTTGTTCTAGAGATGGTCCTTAAAATCTTATCAATTGGTCTCTGTGTCATCAATTACAGAACCAATCTTGTCCTCTTGATCCTCGCATCACGCTTTTCTAATTTTCTTTGAATTGAACGTGCTACTTGCACATTCATTCAAAGAGGGGCAAAATGTAATACTCCAAAATTGGCTCATTGCCATTTCAACCAATTCTAGTCTATTATTGATCAATCCTAAGACCTATTCTAATAGGCAATCCTTATCCAGCTACTTGATACTTGACTTAATTGTCAGATGCAGAAAACCCAAATCTACATTCATCATACTCTTTATTTAATTCCTATAGTATTGACTCATATTAGTCACATTAAAGCTATTGATTAATATTTAATTTAATTACTGAGTATTTATACTTTAATTAAATTAAATCATATCCTAAGGCTAATGTACTATGGAATTAAATTTAGTTAATTTAATAAATGTGCCTATTTTAATTAATTAAACAAAATTATTTAATTAAATAGAGAAAGCTATTTCTAATTAATTAAATAAAGTTATTTAATTAAATGGGAAATCTTTCCTAATTAATTAAATGAAGTTATTTAATTAAATGAGAAAAGCATCTTTTATTAATTAAATAAAAAAGGTAATTACGAGAGCATATCTCATTTTATTAAATTAAATTTGGAAGAGAATCTATGACACGTCATAAGATTCCTCAACCCACTTAAAGCCAAGAATCTATGACAAGTAAGTCAAACAGGGACATGTGTAAGAGGTAATAATGACCTCAATCCTCATCGTTGATTGAAATCAATCTCAACCGTTGATGGATTCTAGGAAAGTCTATTTAAGAGACCCTCCTTCCTTCATTTCAAAGAGGATGAATTGATTTTCTATCGGATTGCTGTTGAAATTCATGCTCACTTACATTTCTTGCATGCATTCTCATTCTTAGTTTGATCTCATTTTAGTTTAATCATGCATATGCTTAATCTAGTTTACTTTATTTGTTCTTAGATTACATTGCATCTTTCATTCTAGATTAATCTGCATTCTCATATAGATTAGTCATACTTTCTTACAAATCCTTCATTCTTAGAGGGTCTGGTTGCTTAAACACCTCAAATCTGAGGATATCTGATAAGCAATTCCCTTTAGATAGAAGGCAACAGGTCACTTTGCAGGGCTGATTTTCGGATGAACAATCCAATGTTCATTCTGGGATGAATCCGCATATAATGACCATGTTGAAGTGTCTGTGAGGTTCAGAGGCCCACATTTCACAAGTACAAATGCCAATGGAAAATTAAAATGGTATGAATGTAGACATGGAAATACCAAGTACTGAACAAACATGTTCAATGATACTGAACTATGGGACCATAATTTTTATTTTTCTAATGATACATTCTACATAATCTTCATGGATTGGTTTTCTGGAGACATATTAGGACACATGCTAATAGATTATATAATCATTTTTTTATAATAAGAAATTTGGGTTTCAATGTCAGTTGATGTTGCAACTAATTAAAATTTCTAAAATCTGAAAAGTAATGAAAAAGGTTAGGAATGTATGCAAAACCCAATATCCATTGTTGCTAGTTCCTTTGATGTCATCAAAAAGAGAAGTTGCTCTAAAGATAAGAATGCAACATGATGAGAAGTAACAAAAACTTTAGTTAACAAATCAACTACTAAAAAAAGATTGATTAGTAACATAAGTGGATATCTTAATATGAATCGTAATACTTTAGAAAGAGATGTAAATAGAAGGGTTAACTTTGAATGTGATCCACATCCTAAACACTTTTTGGACATGACTCAAACTGAATTGTTCAGAAATTTTTGAGATGATACTTGGTCTTAACTATTACTATTAGTCAAAGATCTTTTGAAAAGTGTAAACCATGGTATGTAAGGATTAACAAGGAGAAAATCACATGTTGTTATAGAACTCATGTTCAATTTCATTACCATTGTGATGTATTTCAAAATATATGTGGTACCATGTATAGTAAAGAAATGTTGTAGGAATGTAGTATAAAAACACCACCTCAAATTATAAAGGATTTCATATCAGACTTGTTTTGTAAGCCACCTAATGACCTATATTTTCATTTCAATGCAGGTCTTTCTAGTACATGTGATTTGTGCGGCAATCTTTCTTTTTTAGATGAATGTTTGCATGAAAATTCTTTGACTACTTTTGGACAACAATTAGTTGATGTAAAAGGATTCAAAACTATTGAGTATCCATTGAAGGATGGGAAGATTGGAAGAAGTGTGATCTAGTTATCGATAAAGTTAGTTTTCATGCATTTGTGGATGAGTTTAAGAGCGTGAACATACCAAATATGTTAAATGCTCTCAATATTTTAGATGGCTTGATGAACAATCTATACTTTCAGTTGTGACTTTGCAGATAATTATACACTTGCAAAACAAGATGAGTTACAAGCATAGTATTAAAATTTAGTGCAAGTAACAATTTTTGTTCATATAGTTTATAGGCATGTACCTAATAATACATAGGAGTATTGAAAAATATTGAGAGAGTACCATTTCTATATGAGTGATAATAAACTTCATTTGTTTGAGTTTGTCCAATATTTTGTCAAGGTCTTTTATGATAATTTAAAAGAGAGACAAATTCAAATGACACAATGTTGGATATGGTCAAATAACTGTATATGACAATTAAAGAATGCTCGAATGTTCTATTGGTTGAGTCAGACACATAGGGAAACTAATATCCAACATGTGTGGAGTTTTTTTGAGGCTAGACATGGTAAAGGAGAACATGATGGTGTTGGTGCATGCATGAAGATAACCCTTTGTAGAGATAAATTTAAATTTGAGGAAAAAAATAAATTAAAAAATTCATATGGGATTGTGGAATGATGTAACAAATATTTAACACAGGATCAAGTCAACACTCTACAATCATACATTTCTTCTACCTAGTTAAAGAGAAGAATATCCTTTCAAGATATGACTATGACACAACTAGCGGGTTAAATGAATGACATTCTTTTAGGAGTTCAAATTCTAACACTTGAACTATATGGACTAGGGAGCTTTGTTTTTTTTGTCAGCTTTGTCTTCCAAGTGAATGGGAGGAATGTGAGAATACATAATGGGTTGAACATTGGCTTTAGAAATTATTAGCACATACTAACACACATTTTAAAGATGATATAGTAAATGAAAGCCCAAATGTTACATTTGCATCAAAAGACTATGATCATATTTTACAGCACATACAACTTGGTAATGCACAATTTAAGTAAATTTTTTTGTGATCATGCTCTAATCTAATATTTATGTATGTATACATGTGATTAAATTATTTATGTACTTTATCAAGTCTTGTAGGACATGTTTGTGATGTTATTGCACCTGATGATAAAGATGAACAGATTGAGTATTGGCTAGCTAGATGTGTGGAACCTAAGAAAAATAAAATGTCATCATGTAGATGATGATGGTTTTGAGTATCCAATTGGATCTATCAAAGTAGCTAGCACCTGGCTATGTACATACCCAACAAGAAGAAATGGTTTACCAACATTTGAAGTCTATCAATCAAAAAAGAAGACTTTACAATACTCTCATTTGGTTGTGGCAAGGAAAATCAAAATAGAAAGATACAGATGAAGACCCCTCAATAAAGTATTATAGATAATTTCAATGGATGAGCATGAGAAAATTATAGATGCATTGCAAAAGAGAGAGTATGCAAATGGTATAGTGGGATGACTACACAATACACATGTTAGTTTTTTCTTTATTGTGCTCTTTTTATATATGTACTTATATAATTTAAATGTATGTATGCATTTCTAGTATCAAATTAGAGAGATTATAGATACCTCTTATCCAAGTCTCAAGTACAACTTATGCAAATTTAGATGTTTAAGGTGAATCCAACATCAACATATTGTGCAATTACACATAGTGAGTACATAGATTACACATATTTGTATAATACATATAGGTCTTATTAATTTATTCTTTTATTAACATTTCAAATAGTGTTTTTTTCTATTTTTTTAAATAAATTTTGTAGGACCTCATTTGAAGAAATGTGTTGAACCAAATTTTTTTTTTGAAATCAAAACATGTTGTAAACATTTAAAATTAAGAGTTCACTTCTATATATGTCCTTCACATTGTGTTACATATATATGAGTTCACTTGTTTTAAATTTATATGACTTAAACATTTTTTAGTAATATATGAGTTCAGTTGTGTAAAATAGAAGAGTTTACTTCTATTTCAATGTTAAAGGTGTGCATTTGATAATAAACTCTTTGTCAATTGAAGTAATGACCTCCTATATTTTTCCATTACTTTTACATTCAACCATGTTTAAATTAATGTTCCTATATTTAATTAAAATTATTAAAATTAATTTTCATGTACCATATACTAACAAAATGTGTCATAACATGAATGAAATATGTCACAATAAAGAAAATAGTTCATACTTACAATGTGATATAACATAATAATCTATACTAGATACACTAGCATGATAAGAAGATGTAAAAATATATAACATCCGTCTAACATGTCATAACATGATCTATTAAGTGAAATATATATATACACATATGTATGTATATGTATACACATATGTGTATACATACATATATATATATATATATATATATATATGTATGTATGTATGTATATATGTACATATATATATATACATACATACATACATACATACATATATATATATATATATATATGTATGTATGTATATATCTATATATATATGTATGTATATATGTACGTACGTGTATATATATATGTTCATGTATATATATATGTATATATATATACATGTATATATATGTACGTATATATATATGTATATATATATGTGTGTATATATATATATATATCAGTTAATTTTCCTAATACATAGTGTATCAGAATAAACAATATGTGTCATAAAAGCACAATCTAAAGGTGCCAAAAGGCCCAATCTATCTGATATGCAATCCTCTTTAATCCATATGAAGAGGACTCAAATGGATCATCATGTGTAACATGATGTGTCTCATCATGTGGGACATCCTATGGGGCATCGTGTGTCACATCCTGAGAAGACAATATGTACATGCTTAGTTGAAATGGGTTTCAAAATATAGCTTGAAAATAAATTATAATATTTAATACTTATTTAAAATAACACCAGGTGAGATAGGTGTCCCTCTATAATAGGAGGATGTGCACTGTCAAAGTTACCAAATGCGGTAGTGGCAAGGTCTTGTAATAGAATACATAAAGTTTAACAATTTGATAAAGAACATAATGAACTATGTATATATCACAATACTGACCTAAAAGGATGACATTTGTACCTCCATCTAGCTTAGTCTTATAGTCTCAACAACACTTGTGGTGACATAGTCCTAAAATCATGGGTACATAAACCTTGAGTCAAAATTATATATACATGAATCACAAAGTACATAAACCAAAAATTTCATAAATTACACTCTACTTTTTTGAAATAAAAACATATATGACATACCTAAGTAGTAGCCAGTGTCATAGATTTTTCTAGAGATATGCTATCATGATGATCATCGACATGTCTAAAATGGTCAAAAGGTGAAGGAGTTGAAAATTGACTATAGTGAGGCCTATATATAAAAGTGTGATCCATCTCCTATTTGTAAAACCAAAATACATTATTATGCATGAATCAAAGTTGAAGTTAATAACAATGTGTGCATAAAAATAGTACAAATTATTTGACTTCAAAAGTTCATATCGTAGGTATTTGAGCTTGTGCCTCAATGGTCAATGGATCAAGACCTATACAAGCATCAAACTATGTAACAGATGATAATCTATACAAAATTAGATAAATATAATATATAAAAGCATATTATTAAATTTGAGTTCCAATGTACATTATTTATTGTGTAATTCAAACTCCATTCTATGTGAGGGATGCCAATGTCTGAAGGTCTTGAAAAAAGACTATATTGTCTCCTAGGAGGAATAGTGTCATCCATCCTCTATTAATGAAAATCATCATACATTAATGTGGTTAATACAATTATTCATATATGTACAAAGAAAATAATAATGTACTTTGTAAATTTTGATAAAAAATTTACTTGCTTCTCCTGACTCTCTCCCTCTCCACAAAGAAGCTTAACAAATGATGACATGTCAATATTATCACTACCACCACCATGAGTAGTGTATTCCTCATCATCAAAATTAGTTCCCTTGGCATCACGACCATCTTGTGTTGCATCGATGTCACCCTAGGGGGCTCTATATATATATCCACAACTAGTAGAAACATTTGGAAGTGGATGAATATCTTTAAATTGTGCAAAAGGGTACTTAATGAAGTAAGAGAAGATGCCATCGCTCGATGATGGAGAGGCATTGTGACAAATGGTGCATGTAGAGGAACAAGAGGTTGAGGATGTTTATGATTCCTTGTATTATCATTGAGCTTTTCCCCAAGCCTAGCCTGAGGCATCCCTCCACCAACCCCCTAAAATGCTCTTAAGGAAGTAAATGAGCACCTCATGATTAGAGTGTGGTGGATGGTCAAATACCATCCACCATGGCTCCTAAACGTGTTGTGATATATGAAGATGAGTGCACCATCTAGTAGATATGTGAGGATTCTTCTCACTTATATCAGGACATGTCTTCGAGTTTATAGAATATCTTTTAAAATGTCCTTTTTGTAATTTGAGTTGATGGACCTCTCTATAAGATAGGCCATCAGAATAGAAGGCAAACATGTTTTTCCTCTCTATTTGTAATTTGAGTTCCAATGTACATTATTTATTGTGTAATTCAAACTCCATTCTATGTGAGGGATGCCAATGTCTAAAGGTCTCGAAAAAAGACTATATTGTCTCCTAGGAGGAATAGTGTCATACATCCTCTATTAATGAAAATCATCATACATTAATGTGGTTAATACAATTATTCATATATGTACAAAGAAAATAATAATGTACTTTGTAAATTTTAATAAAAAAATTACTTGCTTCTCCTGACTCTCTCCCTCTCCACAAAGAAGCTCAACAAATGATGACATGTCAATATCATCACTACCACCACCATGTGTAGTGTATGCCTCATCATCAAAATTAGTTCCCTTGGCATCATGGCCATCTTGTGTTGCATCGATGTCACCCTAGGGGGCTCTATATATATATATATATATATATATATATATATCCATAGCTAGTAGAAACATTTGGAAGTGGATGAATATCTTTAAATTGTGCAAAAGGGTACTTAATGAAGTAAGAGAAGATGACATTGCTTGATGATGGAGAGGCACTATGACAAATGGTGCATGTAGAGGAACAAGAGGTTGAGGATGTTTATGATTCCTTGTATTATCATTGAGTTTTTCCCCAAGTCCAGCCTAAGGCATTCCTCCACCAACCCTCTGAAATGCTCTTAAGGAAGTAAATGAGCACCTCATGATTAGAGTGTGGTGGATGGTCAAATACCATCCACCATGGCTCCTAAAAGTGTTGTGATATATGAAGATGAGTGAACCATCTAGTAGATATGTGAGGATTCTTCTCACTTATATCAGGACATGTCTTCGAGTTTATAGAATATCTTTTAAAATGTCCTTTTTGTAATTTGAGTTGATGGACCTCTCTATAAGATAGGCCGTCAGAATAGAAGGCATACATGTTTTTCCTCTCTATTTGTAATTTGAGTTACAATGTACATTATTTATTGTGTAATTCAAACTCCATTCTATGTGAGGGATGCCAATGTCTGAAGGTCTTGAAAAAAGACTATATTGTCTCCTAGGAGGAATAGTGTCATCCTTCCTCTATTAATGAAAATCATCATACATTAATGTGGTTAATACAATTATTCATATATGCACAAAGAAAATAATAATGTACTTTGTAAATTTTAATAAAAATTTTACTTTCTTCTCCTGACTCTCTCCCTCTCCACAAAGAAGCTCAACAAATGATGACATGTCAATATCATCACTACCACCACCATGAGTAGTGTATGCCTTGTCATCAAAATTAGTTCCCTTGGCATCATGGCCATCTTGTGTTGCATCGATGTCACCCTAGGGGGCTATATATATATATATATCCACAACTAGTAGAAACATTTGGAAGTGGATGAATATCTTTAAATTGTGCAAAAGGGTACTTAATGAAGTAAGAGAAGATGACATCGCTCGATGATGGAGAGGCACTGTGACAATGGTGCATGTAGAGGAACAAGAGGTTGAGGATGTTTATGATTCCTTGTATTATCATTGAGCTTTTCCCCAAGCCTAGCTTGAGGCATCCCTCCACCAACCCCCTAAAATGCTCTTAAGGAAGTAAATGAGCATCTCATGATTAGAGTGTGGTGGATGGTCAAATACCATCCACCATGGCTCCTAAAAGTGTTGTGATATATGAAGATGAGTGCACCATCTAGTAGATATGTGAGGATTCTTCTCACTTATATCAAGACATGTCTTTGAGTTTATAGAATATCTTTTAAAATGTCCTTTTTGCAATTTGAGTTGATGGACCTCTCTATAAGATAGGCCGTTAGAATAGAAGGCAAACATGTTTTTCCTCTAGTCTAAAGCTGTCTATGTCACGATCTAAATGCTCAATAGACTGTACAACACCTTAAATTATATCAACAAGGAGAAGTAGGTGAGGGAGGGGAGGGAGGGGACTCATGCCCAGTACTCTAAATATCTCACATGGGGTCACAAGGGTTGTGCCTCATGCTATCCCTCAGATCCTCTATGGTAGGTGGTGGAGGAGGACTAGGTGGTCATGGAGGCAGGGGTGGGGGTTGGGGAGGGGTGGGGATGGGGATGGATCCATAAAATATAATATAAATATATCTAAACAACATAAAGATTCACAAAATTACTATTTAATAAAATAAATCTAAAATATCAATATAAAAATATCTTTAAAACCATATAAATTTACATCTAATACAACTACTTGAATATAGAAAAAAGAGGAAAGGATATGTTTGGATTAAAGAAACATTGTGGATATTATAAACATACATAACTGAAAATTATAGGTTAGGATTAGGGTATGGATTTAGATTCAAATTATATTAAGATTATGGTCAAGATTAGGCTAAGTATTAGAAGTGTTTTAAAAAAAGGTTAGTGTTATGATTGTGTATATACTTTACAAAAGTGTTTTAAAGTATTAACATTTAGAAAATTAGGTTTTACTAGATTAAGCATTAATATATGTCAATTAATATTTAGGATTTAACATTTTTTATTAAAATTATGCCATTTAGAATTAAGGTTACAATTTATAGCATTACAAATTTTCCATTTGTCATTTATTGAGCCAACGACATGGAGTATGAGAGAAGTCGGGTAGAGCTTGATGGAATTGATTGTAAGCTTACAAGTCTTTTTGAATTAGGAATAATGCATGTAGTTTTTCACTATGAAATTTGATTCAAGCAATAAGCTTTTAATAATAGTTACAATAGTTATATCAAATTTATAGAAATTTCTATTTAAAATATATGGGAACTATATAAATCTAAATATTTATTCCAAGGAAGAGCTGAAAGGATTTCAATTTTAGAATCATGGAAAAGGGTCAACATTTTGAATAGAGAAATATTTATAGTAATATGATTTTTTTTAAAACTCTAATTATGTGTGGATAATGTTTATGTTGAAGGTATTTTATTATTAGAAATGAATAATTAGATATTTGAGAACAACATATTTATAATTCCAATCAATATTTTATAATTTCAATTGTATTGAGTTTATTTTTTATTAATTAATATTTATATCAAATATATTGAATTTTATATTTTAATTCATTTGTATTTATGATAAAGGTTTTTAATTTTGTCATTTATTTAGTAGATAATTATTTTTTAAAAGTAGATTTAAATTTGAATTTGAATTAATTATATTTATTGCAATATAACCTTTTTACAATATAAATATTAAATATGTATTTAACTTTAGATAGTAATAAAATATTTTTAAAATTGTATTTGTTGTTTAGTTATTTTTTGGATTGTAATACATTTGATTTGGAAGGAAAGCATGTCTTATTGGAAATCAAAAATAGAATTTAAGAGAGTCTAGGTTTATGTCATAATTAGGGCTAAGGTTATGTTAAGGATTTGGTTATGATTGTTTAGGATTAAGATTTTAGTTAATGTTAGGATTAGAGTTGGGCTAGGATTAGAGTTACATTAATCTAGGGTTTAGAGTTAAAATGATAGTTTTAAGCTAAGGGAGCACATTATACTTAGTTTTATGTTTAGGGTTTAGATTTTTACTACAATTATGGTTAGCTTGAGGTTAGACTTAGGAATATAGTTAGCTTAATGGTTGAAGTTAAAATTTTAATAGGGTTAGGCTTAGGATAATGGTTTAGGTCTATGTCATGATTAATATTAAGATTGTGTACCTTTTTACCATTATGATTTAAAAATTTTGATATGGTTTTATAAGGTTAACTTTTATAGTAATAGAGTATGATTAGATCTTCATAATTTTAGGAATTTTTTAATCTATTAGTTGTACAAATTTAAGCAAAAGAATACACTAATATTTTTTTTCTAATTGACCTTCACCAATATTTTTTTCTAATTGACCTAAAATATATTTTTGGCATACCTATTGCATCCTCAAGTGCAATTGATAGTCTTATCCCCAGTTAAATTAATTATAACTTTGAGTAAAACTTTCATGTTAGATATTTAGTATATATTTAAGCTAAAAAGAAAATTTCCATTGTTATGTTACACATAAAATATAGACAATAAAATCAACTTGTGACATGAGCAAAACCAAGAAAAATGTAAAGGTATATGGATCTATATTGTCTTACCAAGTCCTAGGGGCTTATTCGAGGTGATAGAGGAAATTTTCAAGTTTAATATATTGAATATGAACCAAGTTTTTGTTGTGATATACATATATACATGTACATAGCTCTAGATCATTTGATAGAAAGGTAAATTACTTTTATCTAGATTATTTGATATATCATTTAGAATTTATTTTAATACATAAAGATTGATTATTTATTATTTAAAAATTAAAATAAATGCTAACTTGATTTTTTCATATAATGTTATCAATTCATACATGCGAACATATGTGAATAATTGAGAGATTACAACACTTACCAATTTATAAATTTAATACATCTACATAAAATACTAAACACACATTCAATTCAAACATACATACATCACCTTAAACTACAAGATTAGGGTTACATGGTTAAGATTTAGATATAGCATTTTAGGGTATGAGTTCATGTAAAACTTGGTTAGGTTTAATGTTAGGGTATGGATATGGGTAGCTTGTTGGAAATATAAGAGGAGTAACTAAGAGGAGAGGGGTGAATCAATTACCACAAAAATAAATCATAGATCCCTTAAGATGTCAATACAAATCAAAACCATACTTTGCTAAAAGAGAAATATTGTTGTAACTAGGTTAGCATAGAAATCACTCAATTAACACTAAGATTTACTATCACTCAACAAACACTAAAATAATCTCTTCTAAGAGATTTTATACACTACTACAATTATTAGAGAGTAACGATGATATGACCTAATTGCTGATACAAATTATATTTGCTGATTCTAGATCTCAATTCTAGCTTGACTACTTGATCCTATTTTGATAATTATATGTTTTACTTTGTCAAGTAATCTTGGATACAAATTCAAATAAATAAAATTCATCTCATGAGATGGGTAGAATTAACCAAAAAATATGATACAAGAAAATCCTTCATTTTCTGACCCAACTTAGTCGATACTAAATCATAAATAGTTTTCTTTTAGACTTCCTTCGGTAACTAAGTGATCTCAGTTAACACTCAGGTAAGTGCACCAAGTTGTGGTGCCAAAAGGAGGGTATAAGGGGACACCCTTTTTTTGAAATTAGCAATTTCTGAACTTCAAAAAGAATTTTTAGATAGTTACACTCAAAATTTTAAGATATGACAAAAGCAAAAGCAGTAGTCCTTTGAATCTAGTTTCTAAACTATTTTTTTTTCAAAATGGTTTAGTTTTAGGTCCTCAAAAAGGAGGCCACAGAAAGCGGTGTTGTTTATTCCAAAAAAAACATAACACAGTACGAAGTCTGGCCACCCTAAAATTTTAACTTTTTTTTTTTTGAAATTCTTTAATCTCTAGTCAAAAGTTACCTAACACTATCGTTTATCCCAAATTTTTTGGGTAATTTTATAATGTGTATTTTGTTTTATGAATTTTTTAATTAGACACATCCCAAAAATGTGAAATATCTATGTGCTCCCCTTATAAATGATTGAAAACTAATCTAAAATAAAAATTTCTTTTTTTCAAAGTGTGTAGAACAGAGTCTAGTTTCTAAAACACTAAGTTGTGAAATTTGATGAATGAGCTAAAATCTACAACCCAATTAGTACATGTTGGTTTCTGGCAAAAAATGGACATACATTCAAATGAAATTATAGTTGAAAGGCTTGAAATAGTTTAAATAAAAAATAAATTATATTGTTATATAGCTAACACAAAGACTTACAATGTCATGTAACATGATTTTATCAATGCTCAACCATGAGGAAACTTGAAGGAAAGCACACAAAAAAAATCAATCATTTTTTGTATGTTTGTAGCAAAACACATCTCAGACCAGTTTATAGACTCCAAACCTTTGGGTTGGATCTCCAAGGCAAAACCAAGCCTTAGGCTTGGTAGAATGCAAAGCTTCAAATAATGCATGTAGGCTATTTAAATCTTTTTAAATTTGAGTCTTAATAGTGCACACACACTTTAGTGTGGACACATTATTGAGACCTAAATAGGGCATAAAGAGGGAAGGAGAGATGCAGAGTGAGAGAGAGGAGGGGGGTTGGGTTTGTGTGTGTGAGAGAGAGAAATTAGGGTATGGGAGAGGGGAGAGAGAGAGTAGGGGATGGGAGAGAGAGGAAGTGAGAGAGAGTAAGGTTGGTAGAGAGAGTACGGGATGGGAGAGAGGAAGTTTGAGAGAGAGTAGTGGTGGGAGAGAGAGTACAGGATGGGAGAGAGAGATTGAGAGTAGGGGATGGGAGAGAGAGTAGGCAATGGGAGAGGGAATGAGAGAGGGAGAGGGAGGGAGGGAGGGAGGGAGGGAGGGAGAGAGAGAGAGAGAGAGAGAGAGAGAGAGAGAGAGAGAGAGAGAGAGGACGATGGGAGTGTATGTGTGACAGAGAGTAGGGCATGGGAGAGAATGTGAGAGTGAGAGAGTGAGTAGGGGTGGTAGAGAGAGAAAGTAGGGAATGGGAGAGGGGAGAGAGAGTAGGGGATGGATGAGAGAGGAAGTGTGTGAGAGAGTAAGGGCGAAAAAGAGAGTACGGGATGAGAGAGAGATTGAGATAGAGAGAGAGTAGGTAGTGGGAGATGGAGTTGGAGAGAGAGTGAGAGAGAGGAGGATGAGAGTTTTTGTGTGTGAGAGAGAGTAGGGGATGGGAGAGGGGAGAGAGAGTAGCCTGAGAGAGAGAGTAGGTGGTGGGAGAGGGAGTGGGAGAGGGAGAGAGGGGGGATGGGAGTGTGTGTAAGAGAGAGTAGGGCATGAGAGAGAGTGAGAGAGAGAATATGAGTGGCAGAGAGAGTAGGGGATGAAAGAGGGAGAGAGTGGAGAGGGAGAGAGAGAGAGAGAGACAGAGAGAGTAGGTGGTGGGAGAGGGAGTGGGAGAGGGAGAGAGAGGGGTAATGGGAGTGTCTAAGAGATCTAGAGAGTAGGAGATGGGAGAGGGGAGAGAGAGATTAGGGGATGGGAGAGAGTGTGTGTGAGAGAGTAGGTGGTGGGAGAGGGAGTGGGAGAGGGAGAGAGAGAGAGAGAGGGGGGGGGGGATGAGAGTGTGTGTAAGAGAGAGAGTACAGGATGGGAGAGATAGAGTGAGAGGAGGGGATGGGAGAGAGTGTGAGTGAGAGAGAGAGAGAGAGAGAGAGAGAGAGAGAGTAGGGGTGGTAGAGAGAGTAGGGGATGGGAGAGAGAGAGAGTAGGTGGTGGGAGAGGGAGTGGGAGAGGGAGAGCAAGAGAGAGAGGAGGATGAGAGTGTGTGATTGAGAGAGAATGTAGGGGATGGGAGAGGGGAGAGAGTAGGGGATGGGAGAGGAGAGAGGGTTGGATGGGAGTGTGTGTGTGTGAAAGAGAGAGTAGGGAATGGGAGAGGGGAGAGAGAGTAGGGGATGGGAGAGAGAGAGTAGGCAGTGGGAGACATAGAGGGAGAGGGAGAGAGAGAGGGGGGATGGGAATGTGTGTAAGAGAGAGAGAGAGAGAGAGTAAGGGATGAGAGAGAGTGTGAGAATGTGTGAGAGAGTAGTGGGTGGAAGAGAGAGAGTAGAGAGGGAGAGGGAGGGAGAAAGAGAGAGAGAGTACATGGTGAGAGATGGAGTGGGAGAGGGAGAGCGAGAGAGAGGAGGAGGGGAGAGTGAGAGAGAGAGAGTAGGGGATGGGAGAGGGGAGAGAGAGAGTAGCCTAAGAGAGAGAGTAGGTGGTGGGAGAGGGAGTGGGAGAGGGAGGGAGAGTGTGGGGATGGGAGTGTGTGTAAGAGAGAGTATGGCATGAGAGAGAGTGTGAGAGAGAATATGGGTGGCAAAGAGAGTAGGGGATGAGAGAGGGAGAGAGTAGAGAGGGAGAGATAAAGTGAGAGAGAGTAGGTGGTGGGAGAGGGAGAGAGAGGGGTAACGGGAGTGTGTGTGAGAGATCTAGAGAGTAGGGGGGATGGGAGTGTGTATCTGTGAAAGAGAGAGAGTGTGAGAGAGAGTACATGGTGGGATAGGGAGTGGGAGAGGGAGAGAGAGAGGGGGGATAGGAGTGTGTGTAAGAAAGAGAGTAGGTGATGGGAGAGAGAGTAGGGGGTGGCAAAGAGAGAGTAGGGGATGGGAGAGAGAGAGTGAGAGTAAGGGAAGGGAGAGAGTGTGAGAGTGAGAGAGAGTAGGGGGTGGCAGAGAGAGTAGGAGATGGGAGAGAGAGTGTGTGAGAGTAGGGGATAGGAGAGAGAGAGTAGGTAGTGGGAGAGGGAGAGGGAGAGTGAGAGAGAGAGATAGGAGGATGAGAGTGTGCAAGTGAGAGAGAGAGCAGGGGATGGAAGAGGGGAGAGAGAGCAGGGGATGGGAGAGGAGAGAGAGGGGGGATGAGAGTGTGTGTGTGTGTGTGTATGAAAGAGAGAGTAGGGGATGGGAGAGGAGAGAGAGAGTAGCCTGAGAGAGAGTAGGAGATGAGATAGAGAGAAAGAGAGTAAGGGATGGGAGAGAGAGTAGGAAATGGGAGAGGGAGAGAGAGAGCGGGGATGGGAATGTGTGTAAGAGAGAGAGAGTAGAAGATGGGAAAGAGTGTGAGAATGTGTGAGAGATTAGGGGGTGGAAGAGAGAGAGAGTAGAGAGGGAGAGATTGAGAGTTAGAGAGAGAAAGTAGGTGGTGGGAGAGGGAGTAGGAGAGGGAGAGTGAGTGAGAGAGAGAGAGAAAGGGATGGGAGAGGAGAGAGAAAGAGAGAAAGAGAGAGGGGATGGATGTGTGTGTGTGTGAAAGAGAGAGACTAGGGGATGGGAGAGGGGGGAGAGAGAGTAGGGGATGGGAGAGAGAGACTAGGAAGTGGGAGAGGGAGTGGGAGAAGGAGAGAGAGAGGGGGGATGAGAGAGTGTAAGAGAGAGAGTAGGGGATGGGAGAGAGTGTGAGAGTATGAGAGATAGTAGGGGTGACAAAGAGAGTAGGGGATGGGGGGGAGAGAGAGAGAGAGAATGAGAGAGAGAGTATAGGATGGGAGATAGAGTGAGAGTAGGGGATGGAAAAGAGAGAGTAGAGAGGGAGAGAGAGTGAGAGAGAGATAGTAGGTGGTGGGAGAGGGAGTGGGAGATGGGGAGAGAGAGGGTGATAGGAGAGTGTGTGAGAGATCTAGAGAGTAGGGGATGGGAGATGAGAGAGAGGGAGGATGGGAGTGTGTGTGTGTGTGTGTGTGTGTGAATGAGATATAGATTAGGGGATGGGAGAGGGGAGAGAGTAGCTCGAGTGAGATATATTAGCATATGGGAGAGATAGAGTAGTGGTGCAGAGGCACCTAAATTTCAAGAAGACAAAGATATAAAAGCTAGAGAAGCCATTTGTAATAAGTTGTCAAAGGAGGTCTTAATATGATAAATAATGTAAAAATGTTTATTTAATTGGTGAATGGATCTATTGACATCCATCTAAAGTCATTTGAGTCATAATGTTGGTCTAGGTTGGGTTTGTATGAAAGTTGTAATTTAAAAATGCATAAAGTGCATAAAATATTGTCAAAAATGCAAAAGGGTTAAAGTAATGTAATGGGTTGGTTTAAAGGGTGGTTTGGAAGTTATAACCAACCAAAAAAAAATCTATAAAACTTTATGTAAGGTCAAACCAAAGCATGAAGGAAAGGAAGTGATACATTTTGAAAGAAATTTAGTAATATCCTAAGTTGTTATTTTGATTGGTTTTTAGTTTTAGTGTTAGTTACAGGTCTTGTACGACCATGTACAGCCTGGAGACCATGTAAATTTTGTATATTTGGATAGAGAAGTGAATAAAATTTCTTTTGGCTTTGGTTTTGATTTTTTTCATTTAGAAATGAAGAAGTTATGCAGGTTTTGGTAAAGCTTGTAAATTGCAGATTTGAGAATGACCAACTACAGTCAGATTGAAACGTTTGGTACAGGAATATTTTGGAAAATAAAGACCTCTAAAAATATTCATTGGAAAGATACATGAATTAAATTTCATTTCCTTTTGGTTTGGGTTGTTTTTATATAGATTTGTGAAAGTTATGAAGATTTGAGTGAAAACTGGTTTTTAAATGCCTTCAATGGTGTTGCAGGCAAATATTTGTGCTTATACATTGATTTATGTATTGGATAAATTAATGGATTACAGATTTGGAAACTAGACTCACAAATGGATGATGTGGAATTGGTTTGGGATTATTTGAATTTATTTTGTGAACGTTATGTGATGCCCTAGGCAGGGTTACCAGTTTTGATTCTGGTTTATGACAGAAAATATGGGTCTTGGTTCAGAGTACATAATTTATAATATGCATATTGGATTGGTCTCATATTTGGATATGTTTTATAATTACTAATTGGGAACAATTATTCCAAATGGTTTTTCATGAAGATATTTAGAATTGAAGTTATGAACAATGCAATCAGACATAGCAATCTGATTGTGTGAGTGAAGATGTTGTCTTTATTGGTGTATAATGTCAGGGTTCTTTGTTGTAATCTTTGAGATGTTCTTGGTTCCTTGAGGGTGTACCAGAATATTGTGAATCCCTTGAGTTGAACTAAGATTCCTTGAAGATAAATACAGAGGGCTCTGCATCAGATGATATGGTGCAGAGGCACCTAAATTTCAAGAAGACAAAGATATAAAAGCTAGAGAAGCCATTTGTAATAAGTTGTCAAAGGAGGTCTTAATATGATAAATAATGTAAAAATGTTTATTTAATTGGTGAATGGATCTATTGACATCCATATAAAGTCATTTGAGTCATAATGTTGGTCTAGGTTAGGTTTGTATGAAAGTTTTAATTTAAAAATGCATAAAGTGCATAAAATATTGTCAAAAATGCAAAAGGGTTAAAGTAATGTAATGGGTTGGTTTAAAGGATGGTTTGGAAGTTATAACCAACCAAAAAAAATCTATAAAACTGTATGTAAGGTCGAACCAAAGAATGAAGGAAAGGAAGTGATACATTTTGAAAGAAATTTGGTAATATCCTAAGTTGTTATTTTGATTGGTTTTCAGTTTTAGTGTTGGTTACAGGTCTTGTACGACCATTTACAGCATGAAAACCATGTAAATTTTGTATATTTGGATAGATAAGTTAATAAAATTTCTTTTGGATTTGGTTTGGATTTTTTTCATTTAGAAATGAAGAAGTTATGCAGGTTTTGGCAAAGCTTGTAAATTGCAGATTTGAGAATGACCAACTACAGTCAGATTGAAACGTTTGGTACAGGAATATTTTGGAAAATAAAGACCTCTAAAAATATTCATTGGAAAGATACATGAATTAAATTTCATTTCCTTTTTTTTTGGGTTGTTTTTATATAGATTTGTGAAAGTTATGAAGATTTGAGTGAAAACTAGTTTTTAAATGCCTTCAATGGTGTTGCAGGCAAATATTTGTGCTTATACATTGATTTATTTATTGGATAAATTAATGTCTTACAGATTTGGAAACTAGACTCACAAATGGATGATGTGGAATTGGTTTGGGGTTATTTGAATTTATTTTGTGAACGTTATGTGATGCCCTAGGTAGGGTTACCAGTTTTGATTCTGGTTTATGACAGAAAATATGGGTCTTGGTTCAGAGTACATAATTTATAATATGCTTATTGGATTGGTCTCAGCTTTGGATATGTTTTATAATTAATAATTTGGAACAATTACTCCAAAGGGTTTTTCAAGAAGATATTTAGAATTGAAGTTATGAACAATGCAATCAGACATAGCAATCTGATTGTGTGAGTGAAGATATTGTCTTTATCGGTGTATAATGTCAGGGTTCTTTGTTGTAATCTTTGAGATGTTCTTGGTTCCTTGAGGGTGTACCAGCATATTGTGAATCCCTTGAGTTTAAATAATATTCCTTGAAGATAAATACAGAGGGCTCTGCATCAGATTGGTATCAGAGCTCAGAAGATTCTGAGCGTGTAGATGGAAGATGATCTACACCAGGTAGTGTTGGGTTATTTTGGATTCTTGTTTTGAAATTTGTGGTTGCAGAATGGTGCTGGTTCACTCAGCTGCAATGGGTGGATAGGAGAGGTCTACCAAAGGATCATAGGAGATGATCCAAGGCCAGAGAGGATGGTCCTTTATGTGTTGCCAATAGACTGGGGAGAGAGGCATGATGGGACTCCCAGGTGAGGGACAAGAGGTTGTGATGCAGCATGGAGGAGTGGACTGAGGAATGAGAAGCACCATAGAGGAAACCAACATAACTCCATTGATGGGAGTCATTAGTGAAAGAGATAGGAAAGTGGAGGAGGCATCAATCTAGTGATGATGGTGAAGAGGCAAAGGAAAAGATGAGGATTTTGATCTAATATTTTTTCTTGCAGGTTATTGATTCCATGTTTCCAAGGGACTTGGAAACTTTTCAAGGTTGGGAGTATGGTGCAGAGGCACCTAAATTTCAAGAAGACAAAGATATAAAAGCTAGAGAAGCCATTTGTAATAAGTTGTCAAAGGAGGTCTTAATATGATAAATAATGTAAAAATGTTTATTTAATTGGTGAATGGATCTATTGACATCCATCTAAAGTCATTTGAGTCATAATGTTGGTCTAGGTTGGGTTTGTATGAAAGTTGTAATTTAAAAATGCATAAAGTGCATAAAATATTGTCAAAAATGCAAAAGGGTTAAAGTAATGTAATGGGTTGGTTTAAAGGGTGGTTTGGAAGTTATAACCAACCAAAAAAAATCTATAAAACTGTATGTAAGGTCGAACCAAAGCATGAAGGAAAGGAAGTGATACATTTTGAAAGAAATTTGGTAATATCCTAAGTTGTTATTTTGATTAGTTTTCAGTTTTAGTGTTGGTTACAGGTCTTGTACGACCATGTACAGCCTGGAAACCATGTAAAATTTGTATATTTGGATAGAGAAGTGAATAAAATTTCTTTTGGCTTTGGTTTGGATTTTTTTCATTTAGAAATGAAGAAGTTATGCAGGTTTTGGCAAAGCTTGTAAATTGCAGATTTGAGAATGACCAACTACAGTCAGATTGAAACGTTTGGTATAAGAATATTTTGAAAAATAAAGACCTCTAAAAATATTCATTGGAAATATACATGAACTAACTTTCATTTCCTTTTGGTTTGGGTTGTTTTTATATAGATTTGTGAAAGTTATGAAGATTTGAGTGAAAACTGGTTTTTAAATGCCTTCAATGGTGTTGCAGGCAAATATTTGTGCTTATACATTGATTTATGTATTGGATAAATTAATGGCTTACATATTTGGAAACTAGACTCACAAATGGATGATTTGGAATTTTTTTTTGGTTATTTGAATTTATTTTGTGAACGTTATGTGATGCCCTAGGCAGGGTTACCAGTTTTGATTCTGGTTTATGACAGAAAATATGGGTCTTGGTTCAGAGTACATAATTTATAATATGCTTATTGGATTGGTCTCATTTTTGGATATGTTTTATAATTACTAATTTGGAACAATTATTCCAAAGGGTTTTTCAAGAAGATGTTTAGAATTGAAGTTATGAACAATGCAATCAGACATAGCAATCTGATTGTGTGAGTGAAGATGTTGTCTTTATCGGTGTATAATGTCAGGGTTGTTTGTTGTAATCTTTGAGATGTTCTTGGTTCCTTGAGGGTGTACCAGCATATTGTGAGTCCCTTGAGTTGAACTAAGATTCCTTGAAGATAAATACAGAGGGCTCTGCATCAAGTAGGTGGTGGGAGAGGGAGTGGGAGAGGGGGGGAGAGAGGGGAATGGGAGTGTGTGTAAGAGAGAGTAGGAGATGGGAGAGAGTGTGAGAGTGTGAGAGAGTAGGGGGTGGCAGAGAAAAAGAACTAGATGGGAGAGAGAGAGAGAGAGAGAGAGTAGTGGATGAGAGAGAGAGTAGGCAGTGGTAGATGGAGTGGGAGAGGGAGGGAGAGAGAGAGAGAGAGAGAGAGAGAGAGAGAGAGAGATTAGGGGATGGGAGAGGGGGGAGAGAGAGTAGCCTAAGAGAGAGAAAGAGTAGGGGATGGGAGAGGAGATAGAGAGTGAGAGAGAGTAGGGAATGGGAGAGGAGAGAGAGTGAAGAAAGTAGAGGATGGGAGAGTGAGTGAGAGAGAGTAGGTAGTGGGAGAGGGAGTAGGAAAGGGAGAGAAAGAGAGAGTAAGGGATGGGAGAGGAGAGAGAGTGAGAGAGTAGGGGATGGGAGAGGAGAGAGAGAACAAGAGAGAGTAGGGGATGGGAGAGGAGAGAGAGTAGGGGATGAGAGAGTAGGAAATGGGAGAGGGAGAGAGGGAGGGGGATGGGAGTGAGAGAGAGAGAGAGTAGGGGATGGCAGAGGAGAGAGGGTGAGAGAGAGTAGGGGATGGGATATAGAGTAGGCAATGGGAGAGAGAGAGAGTGTGTGGAATGGGAGAGGGGAGAGAGAGTAGGGAGAGATAGAGTAGGGGATGGGAGAGGGGAGAGAGAGAGAGTAGGGGATGAGAGAGAGTAGGTGGTGGGAAAGGGGGAGAGAGAGGGAGATGGGAGTGTGTGTGAGAGAGAGAGTAGGGGATGGGAGAGAGAGAGTAGGTAGTGGGAGAGGGAGAGTAAGAGAGAGAGTAGGGGATGAGAGAGGAGAGATAGTGAAAGAGAGAGTAGGGGATGGGAGAGGAGAGAGCAAGAGATAATAAGGGATGAGAGAGGAGAGAGAGTGAGAGATTATGGGATGGGAGAGAGAGTGAGAGGGAGAAGGCTATGGGAGAGGGAGTAGGAGATGGAAAGCAAGAGAGAGAGTAAGGGATGGAAGCAGAGTGAGAGAGTGAGAGAGAGAGTAGGGGATGGGAGAGGAGAGAGAGTAGGGAGAGAGAGAGAGTAGGGGATTGGGGATGGTGGGATAGGGAGAGATTTATATTCACATAGTGTGTATGCATTATGTAATATCGCCAAAAAATAGTCATAAAGCAAGCTTGGGTCCTTGCTGATCCATATTCTACTTTTTGTCTATTATGTATTATGTTGTTCTAATAGAAAACATGGGTTTCAAGCTGTTGGAAGTTAGTAAACACCGAATTCAATCATTGGATATGTTATTTGAAGGCTTTTTGAATATTATTTGAATAGAAAAGGTTAGTGCAATCCTTTTTAAATATTCTTTGTTTTTATATAGAGACAAATTTGATTATACTTTGACATGTTGTTTAATATATAGTGAATTCATTGAAATTTGTATGTTTGAATGAATTGTCATTTGGAAATGGTTAGAAATTTGGCAAGTTGTTTAATATATATTGTGTATTCATTGAAATAATTGTAATTTTTAATGTATTTGAATGATTTTTAATTTACAAATTGTAAATAAATAAAATGTTTGAATAATTTGACATATAGAAATCATCATCATGCCAAGGAAGAAACAAAAAACTCAAACAAAGGAAGAGAGGGAGATAGATTTAGCAATTAAAAGAGATAAAATGAAACTACTACATGAACAAAGAAAATTGCAAAGCAATAATGAAGAATTGACTTTCAAAAGAGGAACAAGAACCACCAATAGCAACAAACAAAGAGGAAGAATTGGAAAGACAAAGAGAACAAATGAGTCTATTACACTCAAGAAGACAATTGAATTGTCAACCTACACCATCTTCTAATGTTGGAGTCATATCATCCTCTCATGTTGAAAAGATGCTAATTTGTAGATTTGACGATGCACACACTCCATCATGTCATGTTGAAGGGACAACATCAACATATCAAGTAGGTGATATTCTATCTTTTGCATCTTATTGCCAAGGCACATCATCTTTGGTTCAAGGTACACAAAACACTCAACCTTATATTGATGTTCAAAATGTTGAAGAAATGGAAGAGATTATAACACCTTCTAGAATTTATTTTAGAAGACCAAAATATTTGATTTATATTGATACTAACATTTTGAAATCAATGTCTGACAAGATTAGCAAGCATACTTGTCAAAGAAAAGTTAATCGTATGTGGAGATTATTCTTTGAAGAATTAAATATTATAGGTCAATGCCAATTATTTTTTGAAATGATGAGGAATTTGAAATTTAGGCCTATCATGAAGATTCTTGGGCTAAAAATTATGGATGATTCAAATGAAAAAAGCATTGTAAAGAATCTAATGAGTGTTTTTGACAAAGTGGGTTCTAAATCATGCACCAAAGATAGTAATATCACAAGATGAGTATTTACATTTAAAATAGTAAGTACCCAAATGAAGAAAGCTTGACTCATGAGAAAGACAAGAAAAATATTGAAAATTTGTAGAGGTACTCTAAGGAGAGCCATGCTAAGGCATGAGAGATTGGAAGATCCAACAAAAAATGAGTTATGGACATTTAGTGGTAGACTATTGCGAAAGGATAAAGAAATTAGTGAAGCTTTGAAATTATTGATTGAAGATTTTTGGAAAAATAACACACATGTTTCCCCTAATCAAAGAGATATTGTAAGAAGGAGGATTGGTAGCCAAAATTGCAACCCACATGTGAAACATTTTTTGGGCTCAACTTAGACACAATTTTTTGCAAAATTTATTGGCATGTATCCTCAAATTTGAATGTCAAATATTTTTTGAGATGGGTAAATCTTTTTATGTGAAGATAAATCACACACACACAACTTCTTTTTGTAGGATACATATTGAATTTTCTAACCATTTTGATGTTTTAAGGCATATATGTGTGTTTTTGCATTTTAAGTTTGTTTTGTAAGATTGTGACATGAATGAGCCACCAAGATCTTTAAGGGAATTCATATTCAACAATTTATGTGAAATAGGGGACAACCAACAATTTTACAAGACATCATGCTTGGATGGTACATGTTTATTTTGTGGTCCTTGCAACTTTTATCAACATGTGAACATATGGATAGTACGTGCATGCAATTGGAAATGAAATAGTAGATTACAAAAAATTTAAGATAGTGACATATGCTCTAAAAGATGGGAAATAGGGTAAAAGATGTGATTTAGTCATTGAAAAGATTCTAGTGTATGAGTTCATAAAGTTTTTTCGTGAAAACATTATTTATGAGTATGCAAGGCATAAACATAGAGCTCAATCACTAGATTTGCAATTCAAGTTGTTCAAGCATACATTTCCATTGGATAGTATTGTTTCATTTGTATATTGCATAGAGAAATATACACTACAACCACAAAATGAGGTGCAAGAAAAGTATTATACTTCTTAATAGGTTTCCATATTTGTTTACATAACATTCATGCATTCATCTACAAGTACAGAGGATGATAGGAAGATTTTGAGGGAGTACCATTTTTACATCAGTGATGATCAATCACATTCTATGGAGATTTTACATGGTTGTTTTCAACTATTTTATGGAGATTTAGCTAACATGGGCATACCATATTGTCAACATATTATTTGGTTAGAAAATTGTGCATCTCAATTCAAGAATGTACAGATGTTCTATTGGTTGAGCATGATGCATAGGTTGTGTAGAATTCAATATATGTGGAATTTCATAGAGGCTGGTCATGGAAATGGAGAGCACGATGGTTTAGGCATATGCATCAAAAGAGCCTTAGCTCATGAGGAATTAAAGTACAAAGATGGAGCAATATTCATAGATGCAAAATCCATCATCTAGTGGTGTAATGCTATAATGGGTCTAGGTAAGGAAGGTGAGTCTACAGTTCATAGATTTTTTTTGATTGATAGATAATACTAACATTTCACCATATGAAGATTATTGCACACTAATAGGATCAAGTGAGTTGCACTCTTTTAGAACCTTTGATATAGGTTCATGGAGCATCCACACACAAAAATGGTGTGCTATTTTCCATCATGTGCAGAGGAAAATTGGGATGATTGTGAGTTGATTGAATGGGTGGACAAATGGGATATATGGGTTTTGGACCCAATTGACACCTATCATTCCCCACAAGCACTGAAAATGGTAGAGATGGATTCATCTATTGAATTTGATTGCTTGTCTAATCTAGTGCAACTTGGTAATATATATATATATATATATATATATATATATATCTTTGTAATTTCAATATGTAACTTTATAACTTTTACCTAAGTATTTTTTAAATTAATGGACACATTTTGTAAATTTATCACTGTAGGCCATATTTTTGTTGTTATTGCACCTGAAGACAATGAAGAAGGGATATATTATTATTTGTGTTGTTGTGTCCAAGCTAAACAAAAATTGGATCACTTAGTTATAGATGGTGAAGGTTTAGAGTACCATATTAGTGTGGTGGTTGTAACCAACACATGGCTTAGACGACATTTTATGAAGAAACCTAACTTATGGTTATTCTAGGATTGGCAAACAAAGAGGAAGATTCTTTATTATTCAAACTTTATTACCACATCAAATGTCCACTTGATAAAATATGGTGGAAAACCACAAAATAAGACTCTTTGGAAAGTTTGTGAGTCAGACCATGAGGTAATACTTGAGACATTAAAATGTAGAGCAAATCTAGTTGGTTCATTAGATTGAATAGGGAGAGAGGGACAGAGAGAAAGAGTGGTGCAGGGTCACCTTGAATAATTGCTGCAAGTGGTAGGGTACTAACAATGAAGGTTGGGAGAGTACAACCCACAAGGACACCTAAACAAAGTTTGAAAGCCCAAACAAGGCCCAAAACCCCACACTTGCACCTTGACAATAATAAAGGTTTAACATATGAAACCTACCCTAGACATGGAACCATGAACATAGACTTAAGGCATGTTTTTTTTACATTAGCAAGGGCATATAGACTAAATTTGAAGGCCTCAAGCTGAGAAAAAGTCATAGTTCCTTCATTAACCTCTTTGATTCTTAGTAGCCCAAGAAGCAAGGTACAAACACGTATGGATTGGTGAAGGAGATAAACTATCATGGTTGGGTAGCTTGTTGAACTAGGTCTCATTTGCATTTGGTTTGAAGGTTATATCTTTTCATTTGCTTAAGTTATTGCAGTTTTTGCGAAGGTTTCTTATTTGGGCTTGAATTCAAGGGTTTTGGCAAACATGTGCCTCTAACTTGCAAACTCACAGTTGTAATTTAATGCCTCTTTGGTGGATACAAGTTAGGAGAGTGTACTTTCATATGGTAGAGTTTTAGACCTAGAGGAATTGGTTTGATATTTTTACCAGTCGGCCCTAGGCTAAACATCCCTATGTGTTCAGCCAGGAATTGAAGAAGAAGTGGCATTTAGTCTTCCAAACTGATTGTCTAAACCCAAGTGAAGGGTGAAATGGAGTTTTAGGAAGGAGAGGAAGAGTTCCATGGAGTTGAGTTGATTCTATGAACCCATCTTCAAGAACTTGCTTTGGAAACCTAGCCTAATTAGGCCTATTAGGTCTACGGACTAAAGTGGAGTTGGGTATGCTGGAATGGAGTCAACCCTTGATCCTTTGAAGTCTTAAAGAACTAGGTAAAGGGTATTTGAAAAGGTGATAATTTTGCCTTATCCTTTGGAAAGTTTGGAAGTTTTCTAAGGAAAACTAAATTTTGACCTACTAGGGTTTCTAGGCCTAAGTTAGGGATATTGATCCTTTAAAGGTGTTGGGACCGTGAAAGTGCATGAATCCTAGTGGTTTAGTCCTAGAAATGCTAAATCATGTCTAAGTTTGAAGTCTTGAAAACTTTTTAGTTGTTTTGCCTTAATTGGCCTAGTTGAGGGCAAGTGTTCCTAAAGCCATATTTTGATCCAAGTTTGCCAAGAGCCCTAGGAAAAGGGAAGGACCTTAGGAGAGTGGAGTCCACTTGGATAAGTAAAGGTCATCATTTGGAAAAGGCTGGTAACCAAGACATCATATTGAAGTGGGTTTGGGTACCCTTAGAGGTTTAAGAACCAAGTGGAAAAAGTAGGTTGTGTGCTCTACATCAATAAGGGTCATTAGACCTAGGTATGATAGCTAGGGTGTAGGAAGTCACAATGTCTTTCGAAGAGTCACTAATTGGCCTAAAAGTCAAGGCATACCTTACCATAGGGAAATGAGAAACTTAAGGGATAAGTCTCTAGCTTAGTGAAGGGTCCCTAGCATGGAATTGCTAAGGGATAGCCCATTTAACAAGTTGGATGAGTTAGAAAGAGCAAGCTAGAAAAAAATTACAAAAGTTGCTATATTGCAATTTTTGCAATTTTTGGAAAAATGCTGATTTTGCAAGAAATAGTGGATTTTTCCTTTTTAAACTTGAAGAAATCTGACACAAGCCATAATATGGAAGGGAAACACCTAAGAAGACATATAAATACCTTCCTAACCCTAAAATAGACATAAGGAATTGTCATTTGTACAGACAAGTATTGTAGCATGACATTTTGAAGGAAAAATTACTGATTTTTTGAGTTTTAAGATGTTTTTTGGCATTGTCCTTGGTTGTTTTACCTAATGAAATCATAGATAGGGTTAGTTAGAAAAAAATTTCTTTAGGAAGTTTTCTTTGAAATTTTTTTGTTTGATAGTTATAAAAATCTTTCCATTTTAGATAGTCTGTTGTCCTATTTTCAGCAACTTGTAGAAATAATGGTGTAACTCACTATCCCATCATTGGAATTTTATGGCCTCTTGAGTATAGTGAGTACATTCAATGTACTATATTTTGGCAAAAACAGGGTCCTTCAAAACACTGGCAAGCATTTTTAAGCTATTGCCCTAGGCGAGGTAAAGCATGCCCGGCTAGGGAATAGTGTTGTCACAGAGCTTGTTTCTTGCAAGATTGTGGAGATTTTTTGTAGAATTCTTTTGGAGTTTGAAAGAGCAATTAGAAGAGGTTCCTTGGGTGGAAGGAAAAGCTTCCATCAATCCATTTAGCCATTAAACAAGACCAAACAACAATTTTTTCCATACAAACCCTCTAAATTAGCAAGGGTGTTATACAACCATTCTAGGTTTTAAAACCTAGAAATTCTTAAAGTTATCAAAAATTGAATAGAGTTCCATGAAGTCCATTTGGATTTTTTATTTGAAGAAAAAGGAGAGAATCCCCTTTTGTAGGTGAAATGGGGCTAATTGGGCTCTTCCTTGTCGCACTATTTTGGAGAAAAAGGGTGAAATTAGGTAGAAACTTAACCATAGAAAGATGTTTTAAGATGAAAAAGGAGTAAATTGCAAGGTGTTGAGACTCATTCCATGATCCTACAAGTGGTTGAGAAGAATGCTCAAAAAGACCTTGTTTTTTTAAGACTTTGAATGCTCCTCATTCTAGAATGGTATCCTAGCAAATAGAAAGAAGTGAAAACTTATCCAGATAGTGGAGTAGGTTTTATATTGGGGTATCTTAGCTTGGAAAAGGTCCTATAAATCTATGTGGTGATCTTGCAAGACACCCTAAGTCTTGGAGGTAGACAAGAAGCATGAATCAGTGATTGGTTCATCCCCACTTCTCCTTATCACCAAACTGATTGGGCATGTTTAGGAATGTTTTGAATAGCATAAATCCCAAGTTTGAGGCTTTATAAATTAGTTTTAATGTCTCAAGTGTTTACTATAAAAAAATAGTGAGTTGGTGCATATATGCTACATGCACCTAGGGCATCATCTTTCTCCCTTGTACCTACATTTTTGCAACTAAAACCACAAAAATAGATAAAGTAGTTATGATAAAAAAAAAAATTCAACTATGGTTAAATGAGCCTATTGAACAAATAGCTAAAGTATTTATGAAGAATAATTCATGTAGTTTCAATCTTTTAACACCTTTTATGATACCAAACATAATGGGAGACTAGAAAATATTTTGCATGTAGTAGAAGTTTGAATTATGTAGGAAGGGATAGAAAAGAGTAAAGAACATATGAAGCAAGTGAATTGAACAATGCACATATTGTTTCATCTTAAATAATGAAGTATATTGAGATGTGACTTTCTTTAAAAGGGTTCAAAGGTAGATTGAAGGTCATCTTCAACATTATTTATGTTTAACATAACCTTTCAATATGTTTCTCTTGATTTTTTGCTTGGTATAAATCTACACAAAAATTCATTTTCATTGTGGCTCATGTCTCTTAGGCCCTTTTTTATGTCTTTGAATGCCCTTGCATTATCCTCATACTTACTAGTGTATAGGTCAATATTTGAATCTCAACATGTGAATAGTTTGTCTTAGTTCTCATATGTAGTCAAGGTCCTTGACATCAATTACAAGTCATAAACATGCATTAACAAAATGCAATTTTTTCTCACAAACTTGATTGCAAATTTTTGCATGCCTAAGTGGTTGGTAGGCCTTAAAACCCAACCAATAAGTCATCCTTCTATGTTGATAGGCACATATTGTAGTCAAGTCTCTAGGAATTGATTACAAGCTCTTCAAACATTTTCATATGTCATCGAATTAAGTCTTGTATCCCTACAATCTACTCTTGAAGACCTAATTGCATGTCACCCTCTTATCACAATAATAGTTAAGTATTTGAGACTTGACTACATATCAACATGTATTGAACTTACAACTTGTTATGTAGCTCTAGGACCCAATTACATATTGTATCTCTTCTACACTTGCAATCAAGTCTTTAGGGTATGATTACATATCTTCTTTATAGACACTTGTAGGCAAAGTCTTGAAGACTCGACTACATATTATTTATAATTCATTCTTGTAATTGAGTTGGTGAGAAAAAAATACGTACTAAGATTGCATATCCACTTGCAATTGGGTCTTTGAGACCTGATTACATGCCAAGTCTTTGCATGTCCACTAACATGATTACAAAAAATTTTAGTTGTGTTATGCTCCAAGTGAGCCTTGTAAGTAGAATAAGCATCATTGGTTCTAGGTGTGGTAGTATGGGTATTAGATTCCATTTATTTCAAACTTGCAAATAGAAAGAGTTTTGTTGTTGCATCTCACCAATCTCATCGTGTCCATGGTCATTGTTCTCTTTTCATTCATGTTTGGGGGCACGTTCCTTGTGCAGAGCACCAAGGCACTTGGTTTATATTTTTGTTTTCATGTTTTTTTTTACCTACTTAGGCTAGAATAAAAAACCCTTGGATGAGAAGTCTATGGTTGTCAAATAAAGACACCATTCTATATGCTTAAGGCACTTTATGCAATTTATAAGCAAAAGTTGCTCATTAGGAAAATTTGGGATTTTAAATTTTTTTGGTCAAAAAATCCTATGAAAGAGTTGTTTTTTGTTGGTTTTAGTTATGTTGGAACCTTTTCCAAGTCCTAGTAGTGGAATCGAGTAAAAAAATGTAAAAATTGCACTTTTTGTGGAAAGTTACATTGTTGAAAGTTGTAAAAGTTGCTCAAATTTGCAACTTAGTGGGAAAAATGATTATAACTATTAAAATAATGGTTATAACCATTAATATATATATAGGAGATATATATATCTCATTTGTGAGGTCTGGAGGGGATTAATATAAGGATTGGAAAAAGTTGCAAAGAAAGAAATTTAGTTTTCGAGTCATTTTTACTATTGTTTGCATGCTGCATGAAATGTATGGACTTTCAAAATAGATGTGATGGATTTTTGAGATAGATATTTGAATCAAATTTCTTTTTATTTTGGTCTCATCATTGTACATGTTTTCTAACTCAAGTTAGTGCATTCTCAGTGAAACTAGGTTTTTAGGATAGCATCTTGGTGCACACAACAAAAATGAGCCTCTAACTACAATTTCCTTGGTTAAAATTTCATGGAAACTTAGGAAATGGTAGTTAGTAGGGTCCTTTTTAAGATTCCAGGGTTTGAAGACTGGAGGATGAGTTTTTTGATTTTTCCAATCAAGCCATAGGCCAAGTACCATGAAGGATTTGACCTCTTGTAGCATGTTGATTTGAGAATGGAAAGACTTTGGGAATTAGTGAAGTGATAAGAATTTGGAAATAAGTTATTTTAGTGTTTCTAAACCTTCCTAAACATTGAGATCATTTCCATGACCCCATTTCCTGCTGGTTGCTTTGTAAACTAGTCATCTACTTGACTGGGACATGTTTGGGAATTGACAATGTCCATTTAAATTGAAGTCTCCATTTAAAGGTGGAAATGAGATTTCTATTGTTCTATTAATATCACTAATATATTTCAATGATAACTTTGAGGGATCATGCCCAACTTGAGTATCTTGGCTTCCCAAGTCTAGTAAATGCAAAGTTGCAATGTTGCTCAAAAAGTTGCTTGAACAACTTTTGCAATTTGTGCAAAAATGTTGCAAATGGAAGTTTGGGAAGTTGTAACTATCCATGCTTAGGTATGTGAACATGGGAAAAAAAAAATTGTAGGTTAGAAGGTTTCCAATTGGATTTTCATTTTTAAGAATCTTTTACAACTTTTGCAATTTTGCACAAAGGGTGCAACTAATGCAAAGTTCACTAGATTTCACTTCTAGGGTTGAAAAAAGGTTCTAAACTATTTAAAAATAACTTAAAACACCTAATCCTAGGCTATCTTGACCGAAAACTCAAAAAGACCCAATTTGGCCTGATTAGCAACTTTTGCTCATAACTTGCACAAAGTGGCCTAGGAATACATATCTTGCTCATATCTATCTCACCATTCATCATGGGATCAAATTGTTTGTTACATTAGCTCTGAGTGACTAGGTAAACCCTAGCCCCAAGCTTGTGTCATGCCATTGAGCACTTGAATGTTCTCAGGCATGCCGAGCCAAAATGTCCCTAAGGGTCACTAAATGCCAAAGGGTAGTAATCTTTGATATGGAGCTCATGCAAGGTATGGATGCAATTCTAGGTGGCATAGGACCATGTTTTAGAGACCTACAATATCCTCTCTCACTTTTTGGAGATCTTACTCCATTATTATTTTGTGATGCCATCTTTGGTGATGCTGAAACTCATAGTGTTGGCTAGTACAAAGTTGTCAACTACCAAATCTCCCTCACCATTTTTCATGAGATTGAACTATCTATTCTATTAGCTCTGGGTGGCTGGGTAAACCCTATCCCCAAGCTCATCTCATCTTATTGAATGATCAAATGTTCTTAGGCATACCGAACCAAAATGTCCCTAAGGGTCACTAAATGCCATAGGGAAATGATCTTTGACAAGGCATATATTGGAGCTCATATGAGGTATGGATGTGATTCCAAGTGGTATAAGTGTTTTAGAGACCTACAATAACCTCTCTTTCTTTTTGGAGATCTCTACTTTGATTTTGTAATGCCATCTCAGGTAATGTTGAAACTTGTACTATTGGCTAGTACAAATTAGTCAACTACCAAATCTCCCCCACTGTTCATCATGGGATCAAACTATCTATTTCATTAGCTCTAAGTGGCTAGGTAAACCCTAGCCCCAGGCTCATCTCATCTCGTTGAGCACTCGAATGTTCTCGGGCATGCCAAACTGAATGTCCCTAAGGGTCTCTAAATGCTATAGGGAAAAAATATTTGATGGGGCATATCTCAAAGCTTGTGTAAGGTATGAATGTGATTCTAGGTGGTATGGGATTTTTTTGTGGAAACCTACAATAACCTCTCTCACTTTTTGGAGATTTTAATCAGTTTTGATTTTGCAATGCCATCTCGAGTGATGCTGAAACTTGTAGTGTTGGCTAGTACAAAGTTGGAAACTGCCAAATCTCCCTCACCATTTATCATGGGACCAAACTATCTATTCCATTAGCTCCAAGTGGCTAGGTAAACCCTAGCCCCAAGCTCATCTCATCCTGTTGAGTGCCGAAACATTCTCGGGCACGTCGAACCAAAATATCCCTAAGGGTCACTAAATGCCATAGGGCAGTGATCTTTGATGGGGTATATCTCAGAGATTGTGTGAGGTATTGATGTAAAGCTAGGTGGTATAGGAACATGTTGTAGAGACCTACAATAACCAATCTCATTTTTTTTAGATCTTACTCCATTTTCATTTTGCAATGCCATCTTGGGTGATGCTTAAACTTGTAGTGTTGACCAATAAAAAGTTTCCAACTAAAAAATCTCCCTCACCATTTGTTATGGGATCAAACTATATTTTTTTTAGCTTTGAGTGGCTGGGTAAACCTGAGCTCCAAGATCCTCTAGTCCCATTGAGCACTCGAACATTCTTGGGCATGCCAAATTGAAACATCCCTAAGGGTCACTAAATGCCATAGGGTAGTGATCTTTGATAGGGCATATCTCAAAACTTGTATGAGGTATGGATGCAATTCTAAGTGGTATATGGCCATATTGTAGAGACCTACGATAAATTCACTCTATTTTTGGAGATTTTACTCCATTTTGATTTTGTGATGCCATCTTGAGTGATGCTGAAACTCGCAGTGTTGGCTAGTACAAAGTTGCTAACTGCAAAATTTCCCTCACCGTTTGCAATGGGATCAAACAGTCTATTCCATTAGCTCCAAGTGTCTAGGTAAACCCTAGCTCCAATATTTTTCCATCCCTTTGAGTGCTTAAACATTCTTGGGCATGCCAAACCAAAATGTCCCTAAGGGTCACTAAATGCCATAGGGTAGAAATCTTTGATGGGGCATATCTCAAAGCTCATGTAAGGTATGGATGTGATTCTAGGTGGTATAGGACTTTGTTTTGGAGACCTACAATAATATCTCTTTATTTTTAGAGATATTACTGTGTTTTGATTTTGTGATGCCATCTCGGGTGATGTTGAAACTAGTAGTGTTGGTTAGTACAAAGTTGCCACTGCCAAATCTCCCTCACCATTTGTTGTGGCATCAAACTATATATTTTGTTGGGTTATGGTGGCCAAAAAAATCCTAGCCCTAAGCTCATCTTATCCTATTAAGCACTCTAATGTTCTCAGCCATGCCAAATTGAAACATCCCTAAGGGTCACTACATGCCATAGGGAAATAATTTTTGACAGGGCATATCTCAGAGCTCGTGCAAGGTATGGATGCAATTCTAGGTGATCTAGGATTGTGTTGTGGACACCTACAATGGACTCTCTCACTTTAGATCCTACTCCATTTTGATTTTGTAATGCCATCTCGGGTGCAGCTGGAACTCATAGTGTTGGCCAGTAAAAAGTTTCCAACTGCCAAATCTCCCTCACCATTCATCATGGGATTGAACTATCTATTCCATTAGCTTTGAGTGGCTAGGTAAGCTCTAGCCCTAAGCTCCTCTAGTCCCACTAAGAGTTCAAAAATTCTTAGGCATGTTGAATTGAAATGTCCCTAAGGGTCACTAAATACCATAGGGCAGAGATCTTTGACGGGGCATATCTTAGAGCTTGTACAAGGTATGGATGTGATTCTAGGTAGCATAGGACCATGTTGTAGAGACCTATAATAAGCTCTCCCACTTTTTGGAGATCTTACTCTATTTTGATTTTATGACACCATCTTGGGTTATGCTAAAACTCATAGTGTTGGCCAGTACAAAGTTGCCACTTGCCAAATCTTCCTCACCATTCATCGTGAGATCAAATTGTCTATTCTGTTAGCTCTAGGTGGCTGGGTAAACCCTATCCCCAAGCTCCTCTAGTCCCATTGAGAACTTGAATTTTCTCAAGCATGCTGAACTAGAACATCCCTAAGGGTCACTAAATGCCATAGAGAAACAATCTTTGATAGGACATATCTTGGAGCTCGTGTGAGGTATGGATGTGATTCTAGGTGGTATAGGACCATATTGTAGGGACCTACAATAATCTCTCTCTCTTTTTGGATATCTTAATCTATTTCAATTTTGTGATGCCATCTCAAGTGATGTTGAAACTTGTAGTGTTGACTAGTACAAAGTTTCCAACTACCAAATCTCCCTCACCATCCATTATGGGATTGAATAGTTTTTTTTGTTAGCTTTGAGTAGCTGGGTAAACACTAGTCCCAAGCTCCTCCCATCCTATTGAGTGCTTGAACATTCTTGAGCATGCCAAACCAAATCATCCCTAACAGTCACTAAATTCCATAGGGAAGTGATCTTTGATGGGACATATCTCAGAGCTCGTGCAAGGTATGAATGTGATTCTAGGTGCTATAGGACTATCTTGTAGAGACATGCAATTACCTCTCTCATTTTTTGGTGATCTTACTCTATTTTTTATTTTTTGATGCCATCTTAGGTGATGCTTAAACTTGTAGTGTTGGCCAGTACAAAGTTTCCAATTGCCAAATCTCTCTCACCTTTCATCATGGGATCGAACTATCTATTCCATTAGCTTAAGGTGGCTAGGTAAATGCTAGCCCCAAGCTCATCCCATCTTGTTGAGCACTTGAATTTTTTTGGTCATGCCAAACCAAATCATCCCTTAGAGTCACTAAATGCCATAGGGCAGTGATCTTTGACTATGTCAACTGAATATGTCATCTCATCCAATGATGGAGACTCATGATAGAGGGTAAAGGGGTGTTCATACACATCATTTTGAATATGTTATTTTTTTATGGTAATAAGCTAATCCTTGTTTGTAAGGTCAAGGAACTTGAGGTCACCTATAAACCTAAATTACCTTATTCCTAATGATTTTCCTTTTGTTGTTGTTTTTATTAATAAATTGACTCAATAAGTATTATGAGAGTCATTACACCTTATATAGCTGCATTTTATCACTGAATAGAGTTAGTGGAATATTTTAATGATCTACTTGGTTTTCTTAATAGTCATTTCGTGGGTTTGAAACATAACCACTTCCCTTTGTGAAGAGTTGTTCAAAAATTGGCAAATTACATGTTGTTGCAAAGAAAATACAGTCATGGGATGTTGGAAGATTGTTTTCACTCATAGGATGTTGAAGAAACTCTTAGAAGTATGGAATAGATGATAGAATGAAGTTTGTGAGATAGTTATTAGCTGTTCCTTGAAGTGGCTAAGATATTAGTTTGAAGCAAGAAGTTGATTATCATCCATTTCTCAAATTTTCTCATTTTTCCCTTGTTGCTTCCCAAGTCTTAAATAGGGAAATTGGTCAAGTAGTTTTTTGACGCTAGGTAGAAATCTATTCAATATTGTAACTAAGTTGGAAAGAGTCTTTGAAGACACTTACAAAGGTGGGAAAGGTAGTTTTCCTTAAAAGTGTTCTTGCGGGGAATCCACTAGCTTTTGGTGTGAGCACTTTGCATCATTTTGGATGCAATTTACATTAACATGAAATACATGAAATGTACTTAAAATGTAACCAATAAAATCAAGATATATATTATGATAACTAATAATGTCATACATGAACAAACATATAATATACAAGGTTGCACAGGCACAGGGGTACTTGGGTATGTCAAAATTTATTTTTATTTATACTTTTATATTTATAGAAAACCTAAATTTATGAGTCATGACAACGATTTTAAAAATCAAGAATAGTGATAAAGTTTGCAAATGTAATGTATTGTTTTCAGTTTCAAATTTGTTATATGTTTGTAATAATAATTTATTATAAATGTTTAGATGCATAACATGGAAGGCATACTTTAAACATGAACAATAAGATCATAAATCATATTACAATGACATATTAAAAATGATAAATTTCTAGATTTAACACTGAGAAAGTTTATTGTTGATCAATATTGTATCAAAGTTTCAAATTGATTAGGTATTGAATTAAGCTTGATAAACAAATAACAAAGAAGAAAACTTTAAACATAAAAAAGATCATAAATAATATGATGATGACATATTGGAAATGATAAACTTATGCTTGAATAGTGATAAAATTTATTGTTCATCAATATTCTATCAAAGTTTCAAAGTGATTAGGTATTGAATTAAGCTTGATAAACAACGAGCTGATACACAAACAAAAAATTGAAAAAAAACTAAAAAATGTTAATCAAGGTCCTTAGCTACGATGCTCTCCACCAAGTACCTGGTACTTGGGATATGTGTACCTGATACTTGGGTACATGGGTACGAGTACCAAGGGTGTGGATACAAGTACCCATGCAACCTTATAATATATTATGATAAGCAATAATGTCATACATGAACAAACATATAATATATTATGATAACCAATAATATCATACATTAAAAAAAACATAATACATTATGATAACCAATAATGTTGTACATAAACAAACATATCATATACTATACAATAATGTCATAAGTCTAATAATGTCATGCATCAAATACATGTCATACATCAAATGTATATCAAATATGTCCATTGACATAAAATCCAACATATATGTCTTCTAATGCCTATACATGTGTGTCTATTGACTATATCTTCTCCTTCCCATGAGGGAAAGAAAAAAAATCCCTAGAGGTCTCTGGTCATCATGTGGAGAGAGATGATGAGGATGATGGGGTCTTCCTCACACGCTCACTCATCCTCTTGTTTAGGCTCTTCTCTAACTTGAGATGATACACACAAAGTAGATATGAATCAATAATTATTATACATTGAAATAAAATATATGAACACAAAAAATTAATTATTTTCTTACTACCATCAAATAGTCATTGTGTACGTCCATCTCAAAGGCTCATAGACAATCAGGTGTAACAAGGCCCTACAACAATTAAATCAATATAATCACTTATAAAAAACATTAGAAATTTTGATACTAACTATTATTAACAACAAATAAAACCAAGAAAATTCTTTCATACCTTAGTCAATGGCTCTGAACTAGCCATCATTGTAGCAACTCCACAATCTATGGACTACCGAAGATGAGTAAGAGTCTCAAATGTCAAGAGTTGCATGTCATACAATACAAGTTACATGTAACATGAAACATGAAACAAATATAATCAAATGAATTAAATTAAGATGAAACAAATACACCTCTACAAAGCTCATATCATGTCTAGGCTCAAAGTGCCTAGTGAATGTCGATGGTCTTGTAGAGAGCTGATGCACATGCATAATTTTTTTTTGTCAATCCTTCATATGATTACTTAAGAAAAATATGTATTAATTTAAATTATTAAATTGATACATACCTCTAGACTCATCTATGGGACAAAAAATGGGGCTGAGGGATCTCTACTAGGGCTACCAACACTCTTACCCTAAATTTTGAACAATGTCAATACATGCTAATTAATTAGTCATTCACTATACATAAGAAATGTGATCAATTTAGTTTATTATAATTTTAATTTACCTGTGTGTCAATGCCAAATGTATGACTCAGGAATTGATTAGTGACTAGCCCATTATCTATACTATCTCCAGTATGACTACCAAATGTGGATAAGGATCCACATGATGTGCACATATGATCGTGATGCACAGAAGGCTCCTCCCCAACTAATGGACTCGTGCAAGTAATGAGGGTCTATGTCAAAGTATTAATAGTCCCTAGAGTGTTGGTCTCTACATGTTCCTTCACAACTGAACGAATAATCACATGCTCACCCTATGGCTTGATAACAAGTGCCCTAACTACATTAGAGTCATGACGTTCCCCTAACCTCTCAAATGATGACCCCCCACCTCTACCTTGAGATTCTAATTTATAAAAATAATTTGAGATCTCCCCAAGGACAAATTCACAATACAATTTCTTTAAGAAATACATTAGAACCTCATGATTATCGCAGGGAGGGGCATCAAAGACCATCCACCATATATCTAAAAAATTATTTCTAATATCGTCGTGTATGCACCAATGGATGGGAACTGTTTAGTTGTCTCTCTAATAGTATTTTGTTCACCAAGATTTCTAAACAATGCACAAATGCTACCTTTTTCTATTTTTTTTTTTTTTTTTTTACATCTTGACATGATAATTTGTTTGCATAATATCTTTTTTGTTCATCCCTCTTAACATGCCAAATATCCAATTGACCACTAACAGAAGCTACATGGGTCATAATTGACTCGAGGGAGGATTCCAATTGTGCTCTCATTGGATTGGCTTGTCCACAAGCTTTCAACCTACCAATGAGTTGTTTTAATTCATTTTTCTCTCTTTCTAGTTCATTTATTATGTTATATTGTGTGCCAGGAGGAGGTCTTCCAATTGGTGCAGGTTGCAGGATTTCTTGTTCTTGCTGTGGAGAGTTTTGGTTTTGATCTTACTGGGGATTTCTTGGTTCATTATTCACATTTCTTGATAAGAAACCATTTGCAATCTAAATAAATAAAAAAATTTAAAGAAAAATTAAGAAAAACCTACATAACAATGCAAAAATAAGAGTAGAAAACATACGGCGTGATCCCAATCTCGAACTTCGACGATGAGGAGGCATTTTGAGGGGGTATGTGGAAAATTTCTTCAATTCCTTCAAATTGTGTACACATTGTGAGGAGGATATCCTTGCCAAATGAAGTGAATGAAATGGGATGCAAGTTTGCAGCCCATTTATAATTTTTTTGTTTTTAAAACTATATACGTGCTATAGTGCGTGCATGCTATAGCACGTACATGCTTTTGAAAACTAGAAAAAAAAGGGTGTCATGTTTTTGGCACCACAACTTGGTGCACACAACCACTCGTTCCATGCAAACTTTCCTTCAATGCCTAACTAAGCTTGGTTGACACTTGATATGGAGTTGATTAACATTGGGACTTGAGGTTTGACTCTTGAGTGAGCTCGGCATACACTAATTTCCTTGGTATATATTGGACATTTGTGTAACATCAATGAAAACATACAATTAAATGATTGTATCCTACAATCTCCCTCTTTTGCATTAATGGCAAGAAAACATGTCATGATACATAGAAAGTTTAGAGAAAAATAGAAGTAAAAATAATATCCTTAGTTTCATTATGATTCTCATCCATGAGAATTCCCTCTATCAATGTGAACTCCCTCTATCATCAATCTCTAATTTTAATTATTATAATATAAAATTCTTTTTCTTTGATATTAATTAAATTCATTCTCCCCCTTTGACATATCTGATGAATGATAGTGAACTCTACATATCCCACATAAAATTTATTTGTTGATGTATGACAAAAAACTCTTCGTCTTTGACATCTCATGCCAAAGACAATAATCAATGTAGTTTCCATGTACCTTGATGTAAAAATTCATATGCAACTTTCTATAACAATACTACATCAACTTGTCTGATATTTGACATGCTTGGTTAATGCATCACTAAAATCTGATTAATGAGCTTCAAATAGGGGAATAACCCCTATCTTACCTCTTAAATACAAAAATGCATCCTTAGGTAATGTCTTGGTGAATATGTCTACAATTTGTTATTTTGTATTCTCATATTCCAATCTTACTTCCTTGTCTTGCATCAATTCTCTCAAGATGTGATAATTGACTGCAATGTGCTTTGTTTTGGTGTGTATCACAAAATTCTTGGAAATGTTAACTGCACCAATGTTATCACAAAAAATAAAAATTGGGTCCTTGGTCTCCTCCTTCATCCCTAACAAAAGTTTCTTGAACTACACAATGTTGGAACAACTGACTACTGCAACAATATATTTTTCTTCTATTGTACACTGAGAGATACAATTTTTCTTCTTGCTTGTACAAGATACTTACATTATTCAAAGAAAAAATTCTCCTCCACTAGTGCTCATTCTGTCATCAACACTTCCTACCCAATTTGCATTAGTGAATTCTTTTAAATTAAATTTTCCTCCTTTCTTATACCAAAAACCATACTCTTCAGTACCTTTTAGATACCTCATGATTATTTTGATTACCATCATATGATTTTCTTTAGGATTAGTAGAGAATGTAGCCACCACACCAAATACTAGTGCTATATCATGTCTTGTATATACCACATACTGAATTTTTCCAATCATTGATCTATAAGTATTTTGATGTACCTCTTTGAAATCATCTTTGGAAAGATTATGTCCAATAGATATAGGTGTTCCAACTAGTCTAGAGTCCTCCATTCCAAACTTCTTCTCTATCTCCTTGATGTATTTTAAATGAGTAATAGAGATATCATCCTTCACCTATTGAATTTGTAAGCTAAAAAAGAATTTGATCTCTCCAAACATTGACATTTCAAATTCCTTACTCATTTCATCAGAAAAAGATTTACGAAAGTCATAATTTTAGTAAATAATGTATCGTCCACAAATATTTTTGCCAACACAATCTTCTTATTTGATCCTTCTCTGATGTATATGTTGTTGGAAGCATGAATTTTGATGATACTTCTATGGGGGATCAGTATAGAAATATGTTTAGATCATTATCATGAAGATATGTTACATTCATGATGTGTTTATCATTGATGTTAACACAACAATTTTCTGTGGTATCTGATGGAAAAATGGCGGTAAAGATCAAATTGCTATAGATAAATAGTTGAGTATTTTCACTAAGTGATGTTAAAAGGAGATAGTAATAAGTGTCTAGTATATGTAGCTAACCTTAGAAGCATAAGATATTGAGTAAGGAAGAAGTTATACAAGTTTTAGTGAAGACTGTTATGAGATAGAGTTTATAGAAGCATATTTTGGCAAACTTGTTATATCTCTTAGCACAGTTGTTATTCTAAGAAGCAAGGTTAAAGGCATGTATAAGACATATTGGAGATGATATGGATAAGATCACTCATCATAATATTACATGTACAAAAATTTATTCAAGTTACAAGGAAATTGATTCATGTTATCCCCATGTATAATGTGTTCTTAATGAGGTTCTATAATAATTAATTGAGAAGGTGTAATAGCCAACTCAAGAATTTTTTTTATGGATTTGGTATAAAGGAAGGATATTTTTCTTTTTTTATCTATGGATGGATGAATGATTAAAATAAGGAAAAAGTGTAGAATAGAAGAGAAACAAAGTTGATATGTGAGGATAAGCGAAGTAGAGAAAAGTTGGAGAGAACTTTGTTGTCGAGGTTTTATTCTGAGATCTGAGGTTTGATATTTGGATATGAGGTTTGTGACCTAATCTGAAAGGTATAACAGTGATTGGTCTAGTTGATAGGAAAAAGGAAAGAGATTAAAGCATAGTATGAACAAGTATTCTACAAGGAATAGTTAAGAGATCATTTGGATAGTGAGGTTCTATAGTCTTTCCCTAGAAGTTGTTTGCATAGTAGGTCCATTTGCCTTCTACAACTCCTAATAGGGTTGTAATATCCTAACAAGAATTAAAAATTTTATAACAAGGACCCTTAATAGGGTCCATCTTCTAACAAGGAATATATATATATATCTTTGTGGGAATCATTCCCACTGGGGATTTCCCTCTGGTCAAGGGTTTCCCTAGTTAACAAATTTGGTGTAATTGTGTATATGCATCTTGTTATGTTTGTTGTTTATTTTGATTTGATGGTTTAGATTAATTAGGTTTGATAAATATTTTAATTGGATAACTGATTCACCCCCCCTTTGAGTTATCTTGGTGGACTATTATTTCTAACAATTATTTCTAACAATTGGTCTCAAAGCATTAGGTCCTTGAAAATAAAGTTTAACAACTTTGGGAGATCCATGGTAAAAATATTTAGAAAGGACAGTTTGAAGTTTGATGGAAAAAATTATGACAACTACAAGGGAAAGATGAAGACACATATGTTGTGTAAGGGTCCATGATATTGGATCTTGACAAAATTAGAAATGATAGTTATTGTTGAAAGTGCATTAAAAACATGTACCAAGGATGAGAGAGAACTTTTCATGTGTGACATGAGAGCTAGAGAAAAACTATTATCTAGACTTCCTGCAATTGAGTACAACAAATTAAAAACACTTGATACCTCTCATAATATTTGAAAAGATTTGGAAAATAGTTTTGATGATGATGAACTTTCTAAGAAATTAAGGCTAAAAAGTTGGATTTGTGCATTTCAAGATGCTAAAATGATGGAAGATGAATCTATAAGAAAATTTGTAGGTATAATATCAAAAATTATTGAAGGTATCAGATCTCAAGGAGGAACCAAGGAAGAAAATAAGGTGATCTAAAAGATATTGAAGAGCTTAATCCCACCATTTAAGCAAGCAATTAAAATGATACAAATTTTGATCTCTTGTATAAAATATTTCACCAAGGAAACATTACTTGGGAGACTTGAAGTAGTTGAGAATGAGCTTAGACAATCTAGAGAATTGTCTAGAATAGATATGGCTTTAAATGCCATAAAAATTTGACCTAATCTATCAAGGAGTACAAGTGCTAGAGGAGATTTTTCTAGCACTAGAAAATATGATGAGGACATATAGATAAAAGGAGTAGCCCTTTTGGTAAGAAGAGATAAATATGGTAAGAAAATCTTTAAATGTTGGACTTGTAGTGAGTTTGTTCATTATGCATCTGAGTGTCATAAAAGAGAGAAAAAGTACAAAGGAAAGTTCAAACCTAGAAGAGATAGAGATTGCTTCTATGCCAATGAAGAAGATGACTCATGAACAAGAAGTAAGTGATAGTGATGATAAAATAGGATTTCTAGCCATTAAATAAGAAATTTTGGAGAAAATGGCTTTAGTGTCATAGGTTAAAAGGAAATTTGATTGGATAATTGATAATGCTTGTTCACATCATATGACTAGTGATATGAACAAGTTCATTGACTTCAAAAGTTATAATGGAGGTATTGTTAGAGCTGGAAACAATGCAACTCACCACGTTAAAGGTATTGGGTCTATAACACTTGATGGTAAGACTAACACTAAGGATGTCTATTTTATTGATGGTTTGAAACACAATCTTTTGAGTGTTCGACACTAGTGGATAAAGGTTATCACTGACAGTTCATAGAGAAGACATGCATGGCCAGAGACAAACATGGAAAGGTAATTGGAACAAGAATTAGATCTAGAGGTAATGTATTTCAGCTGAATCCCACTGAAATGACATGTTTGGTTGCAAAGGTAGATGACAATTGGTTATGGCATAAGAGATTTGGTCATATAAACTTTGACAAAATTGTGAAAACTAGTAGTATGTTTGTAGTAAGAGATTTGCCTAAGATTGTAAAGCCTACTAAAATAATTTTAAAGGAGTGTGTATTGGCAAAGCATACCAAAACTTCTTTTCCTAGCAAGAAGTTCACTACTATAGCAAAGTTGGAGATTGTACACATAGATCTTAATGGTCTTACAAAGACTAAAGGACTCTATGTTGAAAGGTACTTCATGATTATTGTTCATGACCTTTTTGGAATGATGTGCATTACATTTCTTAAAGAAAAATCTAAGGCATTTGACAAGTTCAATATTGTGAAGATTAGAATTCAGAATGAATCAGGTATGAAGATTAAATGTTTAAGATCAAATAGATAAGGAGAGTTTACTATATATGAGTTAATATCTTTTCTGAAGCTAATGGAATCAAAATAAAATTTTCAACTCCTAGAACCATAGAAAAAAATGACATTGCAAAAAGAAGAAATACGCTAGTAATAGAAGCAACAAGAGCTATGTTAGTTGTGAAGGATGTATCCAAGATGTTTTGGAGAGTTGTGAATACAAAAGTCTACACTATCAATAGACTGCAAGTTAGGAAAGACACAAACAAGACCCCTTATGAACTATGGTTTGGTTACTCACCTATAGTTAAGTATTTTAAAAATTTTGGTAGCAAATGTTATATCCAAAGAAATGATGATGTTGGTAAATTTCATTCTAGAAGTGATGAAGGTATGTTTCTTCATTATTCATTGAAAAGTAGAGCTTATAGATGTTATAATATGAGAACTAATACCATTTTTGAAAGTTAAAATGTGAAAGTTGATGAGAAATTCAGGATACACGAAAGAAGAGTTGACTACAATTTTGATGATGAAAATATTATTACTAAACCAAGGAATGATGAAGTATTCTTTGAGACTAACAACGATTTGCAGAATAAAGGATAGCTAAGGAAAGAACAAAGTTTAGAACCTAGAAAAAATCTAAGAGCTTAGATAACAACTCATACTTCTAATAAAAATATGACAAAAAATCATCCACTAGAAGGATCATTAGTAGTAGAGATAAAGGTGTCATGACAAGAAGTAGAGTCAATGAAGAACTATGTCTAATATCTCAAGTAGAACCAAAGAATGTAGATGAGGCATGTATAGATGACTATTGGAAGAAAGATATGAAAGAATAATTGGATTAGATAGTGAAGAATGAGACATGGGAATTGGTCCCTAGACCAGTAGATAGGAATGTGATAGGAACAAAATGGGTATTCAGGAACAAGATGAATGAACACGATGAAGTTGTAAGGAACAAAGAAAGATTAGTAGTTAAAGGTTACTAATAGCAAGAAGAAATATACTATGATGAAACCTATGCTCTTGTGAGAAGAATTGAAGTAGTAAGGTTATTCTTAGCCTATGCAACACATAATAAATTTAAAGTGTAATAGATGGATGTTAAGTCAACATTTTTTAATGGAGAACTTGAAGAAGAGGTATAAATAGAATAGTATGAAGGTTTTCCTTTAATAGATGAAAAGGATATGGTATAAAAATCCAAAGAAAGAATTGTATGGCTTAAAAAAAAAACCCATAACTTAGTATGCAAGGTTGGACAAGCATTTGACAAAACTTAGAGTTAGCAAAGGTATGGTAGACAATAATCTATAATGGAAAGAAATAGATGAATGATTGATGATTTTAGTAATATTTGTCAATGATGTCATATTTGGAGGGGATGATGATGAAACTGAAATGTTTGCAGAAGAAATGAAGAAGGAAATTGAAATGAGTATGATAGGAGAGATGAAATACTTCCTAGGATTATAGACTTTATAGGATAAAGAAGGAATCTTCATTTCTAAGACTAAGTATTTGAAAGATCTATTGAAAAGGTTTTGTTTGAAAACATGAAAACTAGCTGGAACACGTATGATAATTGGACATAAGTTATCTACAAAGGATGAGACACCTACTATTGAGTAGAAGAAGTACATATCAATGATTGGAAGATTACAATATTTGACTGACACAAGGCAAAATATAGAAAATGTAGTTGAAATTGTTACAAGATTTCAAGTTGATCCTAGAGAAGAACATTAAACAATAGTTAAAAGGATATTTAGATATCTGAAGGGAACACTGGAGTTTGGATTGTGGTATGATAGATATAATGATTTTTCTTTATATGCTTATAATAGTGCTGATTGGAGAGGTAGTATGGATGATAGAAAGCACACTAGTGGTGGAGCTTTCTTTCTTGGAGGAAGATTGATTTTTTGGTTAAGCAAGAAGTAGGACTATATCGCATAGAGCACAATAAAGGCAAAATATGTTGTAGTAGCAAACAATTGTGAACAAGTTGTTTGGATGAAGCCAATGTTGCGTGATATAAGGATAGACTTTAGTGAATATGTTGTCATACATTGTGATAACGTGACTGTAATACCCCAAAATTGGCTCATTGCCATTATACCAATTTTGGTCTATTTGGATCAATTCTAAGACCTATTCTAATAGGCAATTCTCATTCTGCTACTCGCTACTTGACTTAATTGTTAGATGCAGAAAACTCTAATATGCATTCATCATGCTCATTATTTAATCCCTATAGTACAAACTCATACTAGCCACATTAAACCTATTTTATTTCAATTTAATTTAACCTAAAGTATTCATACTTTATTAAATTAAATTATCTCCTAAGGCTAATGTAATATGGGATTAAATTTATTTAGTTTAATAAATACACCTACCTTAATTAATTAAAAATAATTATTTAATTAAATGGGGAAGGTATTTCTAATTAATTAAACAAAATTATCTAATTAAATAGAAAAGCTACTTCTAATTAATTAAGAAAAGTTATTTAATTAAATAGGAAGCCATTCCTAATTAATTAAATGAAGTTATTTAATTAAATAAGAAAAGTCTCTCTAATTAATTAAATAAAATTATTTAATTAAATAGAAAAGGTATTTATGAGAGCATATCTCATTTTATTAAATAAATATTCTTTCTAATTCTTCTCTTCAATTCAAAAATGGAAGTTCCTAGATAACTACTGATCAAATTAGAAGTGATCTAGATCACTTGCTTTCACACTAAAGTCTATCTAAGCTGACTCACTCTTAGACTCAGATGTGAGTTAGTCAACTCCCTTTAATTTGGGAATCTTCTACCTTAACTGAACCTCATCTTCAATCCTGACCATTGATTAAAATCGATCTCAACCATTGGAATATTTTAGGAAAATCTATTTAAGAGACTCTCATTTCTTCATTTTGAGAGGTTGAATTGAAGAAGCATCGAATTGTTGTTGCATTTTACACTCATCTAGCTTTAGGTTATTCTCATATATTTTCATTCTTAGCTTAATGTCATCTAGATTTAATATGCATACATTTAGTATAATTTCTTTTACATGTTTTTAGATTAAAAATGCATATTTCATTCTAGATTAATCTTCATACTCATATAGACTAATTGCATTCTCAAATCCTTCATTCTTAGAGAGTCTGGTTTCCTACACCTCAAATTTGAGGATATTAATGGGCACAATCCCTTAAGATAGAACGCAATAGGTCATCTTGTAGGGAAAATCTTGGGTTAACAATCTCATGTTCATTCTAGGATGAATCCACAAATAATGACTGTATTGAAGTGTGTGTGTTAGTATAGGCCACAATTCACGCATACATTTTTGGCACCCACCATGGGGCCAAGAAAATCAATTTCTCAGGCCTTTTCTGCACTTTTTAAATCAGTTTTCAAGCTCTCTATCCATACAGTTTCGTACAGTTCCATGCAAGTTCAAGAATCTTCGCGTGAGATAATCCATTTTTGCGCAAGGATTCTGAATTTTTACGTAAAGATTCTTTTCGTTCATGCGAGAAAGTGCCTGAGTGTGCAAACTTTTGCATGGCACTTTGTTTCTTCATGCGGGTCGTAAAAATATTTCGCAATGCTCTATTAGAGATTTTGCATAAGATCTTGTACTAGTAGCCTCTGTTTCAAGCATTTTTATTTCACAATTTATTCAATCTTCTTAACATACTTTTCTTGAAATTTGTGTTGCTTTATTTCTTTGATTTTATATAGCTTAAATGTTGTTTGTAGGACAATTTTTCAAATATTCCTCATACAACACACTCAAACATGTACTAACGGTTTGCTTGCAGGATGATTGTCAAAGATACATTTGATGAAGACCATTTTAAAAACCCACAAAACAACATGTCTTATTTTCTTGCTTTCCAAACTAGATTAATTAGGGGCTCGTGAACTTCTTAGGGTGCAAGATGGAAGAATAAGGGATTATGCTCTTCACCACTTGTAGGTCATGACCAAGGGTGAATCAGAAACCTAGATGCTTCCGAAAGATGACATTCCAAGGGAGGCAAGAAACTTAGTGGTTCTCCCAAATGAAGCCTTTAATGAAGGGATGATGATTTCCTTTTAAGGAATCAAAGTCTTGGAATAGGCCAAGGTGGGATTCATTAAGCTAAGTCGGTGATTAACTTGTTTTACATGTTTGGGTGAGAAAGTAAGGTAGAGGAGTATGCTCTTTCCCCTTGGGGGAAATCAGAAACTTTAACCCTTGTGATCAAACCTACTAGAGTGATCCAACCTCCAAGAATGACCCAAGTGAACACACTCCTTTCACCAAAGATTCCAACTCACTGTAATCAAGATGCTTTGTATAGTGAAAGACTCCAAATCCAGATTAATTTCTTCCCCTTGATTCTTGATATTGCATATCAATGGGAAGCTCTGTCTATGCACTGGTCAGCATCGACCCCTGGCTTGCTAAGCAATTAGTGTGCACTTTCAGATGCTGGTGTGGGTTGCTAGTCTCAACTCTACTTGTGAAGCTACTGAGAATTGATACAAATAGAAGCCAAGTAAAAACCTCTTAGTTAGAAGCCACCCAGTTCACCTCCAAAATGAGGCATAATCTTTGTGCAAGGAGGGAGAAGAATCTCTCCTATAGAACTCACCATAGGCATGCTACTAGACATTTGAAGGTGCTATATGCACTCATCCCCTACCACAAGGGTGCTTGTTCAATGTATAATATTAATTCCTTTGAATATACCAAAAACATGGGCGCCCTTTAGGGGGTGACACAAATGTGTGAGGTACACGCATATGCATAAGATGTGGGACAAAGGTTTTGCCTTCTCTACCAAATTTTTTTTTTAGGGATAAAAGCATGTTTTTTTTTGAGTCATAAACAAGTCCAAAACTATCTACAACAAAAAAAGTTCAAGACTCCCCTATCCTGTTGAGTTGCTCTACCCTCGGCAGGACTATTTTTTACTACTACTTTCTTCCCACTGTCTTGTTCAAACACATTGCCTTGATTGAATCCTGAAACATTGTCCAAATGTCTTACTGAGTTAACCTCACTATCTATCCATTCAAATTTTTTTGATAAATATGTCCAATCTGTCTGAACAGTTTGAAAATCTCTTTGAAATCTAATGTTATTGTTAATCTAGTCCTAATTTTCATGTAGACTTGTACTTTCTCACGTGAGAATTCATCTTTTCATGCGAGCTTGTTCAGGTCTTCACACAAGATCTTTCATATATTCATGCAAGATCTTGCCTCTGTCCTAAGCTATCCTATCATTTCTTCACGCAATATAGGAAAAGTCCTAGTGCGAAATTAAACTACTGTCATAAATCTTCGCACAAAATTTTGCTCTAAAACTGTCAAATCAGTCAGTTTGACCAATCTATGATCTTAGTCCAATCAGTTTCCTACACTAAGTTGTCCTTTTCTATCTATGCACAATCCTGAATAGTGACATTTAGCTGAACCAAAGATTTATGATCCGTATTTTGACTAGTCTTATCTTTTACTTCTTTGGATTCTTGTTTCTTAATGCTTGTCATACTCCATGTTATGATAGTCATAACCTTTGGCTTTTTTAGCCTTCAAATTAGACTACTCATGCCTTATTTTATGACATTCTTGTTCTACCCTATTGAGAATCAGTCTTAGTGCAGTCCTTGTCCAAGTTCTTGCTTCTTGTCCTTGTCTATGACTGTCGCAACTAGGAGCGACAATGTGTTTTATCCTCTTAGAATTAGACAAGGTCATGCTAGTGGTTGTAATCATGGTAGAGGTCACTTACCTTTCATTATATAATATGTATCTAGTTTAGCCAGTGAGGCGTCTTCATGATCTCCCTCACTTGCTAGGTCACCTTGAATTCAACAAACATTTTCCATAAACTTGCAACAAAGTAGGAATCCTTTGTACCAAGAGGACACTGAGATAGATAGAGGTCCTACATCACCAAACAAGATGTCTGATTCCTTTTTTAGAGGACCTTTTGAAACACAACACACTAAAACTAAACATGTTCCTAAAAATCATGAACCTAAATATGGTAGTTATAGTCGACATCAAGAACCACCCAGGAATGACAAAGAGAAAGAGAAAGACCATGACACTGATGAGGAAGAGGAAGAGGTGGAAATACTCCCTGAACACATAGAAAAATGTTGAAGAGACAAAATTTTTTGGAAGGTCATGGGAATCCTACTCAATGAAGAAAAAGAAAAGTACTTTCTCAAACTTGCCTAAGAGGGAGCTAAGCTACCTTCTCATTTCAATGTGGAAAACATTGTCATGCTTGAATAAGAAACTGAGATTTCTAAACTCCAAAAATAATTGAAAATTATGCAAGACCAATTGACTTAGATGATGCATGAGAAAGAGAAACCCATGAAGACATACACATTGGACACTCTTTCTCCATTTCCATTTGACAAAAGCATAAAGATGTTGCCTATCCCACGAGGCATAGAGCTACCCAAGTATGAAAAATACTTTGGTACCACTGATCCCCAAGATCACTTGCAAGAATTTGGTGCTTTTTCTATGGATTTTATACACAATCAAACATACCTCATGTGTTTATTCCCTAGAAGCCTAGGTGGTCAGGCTTTGGAGTGGTTCTCACATTTACCTCCTAGTATCTAGATGTTTGATGAAATTGCCAATCTATTTGTTTAGAAGTATTCTCATAACATACAAAACCTTGTCAATATTCAAGATCTATGCAACCCTAAATAGAAAGTTGGAGAACCTTTTCTCAAATTCCTCCAATGGTGGAGACAACTGTATACTAAGTATTCCTGCAAAATTCTAGAAATAGAGAAGCTTGACATTTTCACTAATAACCTCCTACCTGATTTCAAATATAGAGTCCAACTTCAAGGTCCACATATGTTTGAAGACATGATCACATAGGCTATCTACATTGAGGAATTTATGGTCAAGAAAGGTGAACTTACTCTTTAGAGGGACATAAAACAAGGTTCCACTTCCAACAAGGATAAAACCAAACATGTCAACAAGAATCAAGAAATTGTACATGATGGAGTCATTGACAATGTCACACCCAAACTTGCTAAAGTGGCATTTAATCTCATAGATGGCCTCAAAGTGGCCAAAAATGCTAAGAAACCTCCTCTTGACAACAAATCATCTAGGAACAAACCAAGAAATTCCTAGGCCACACACTGTAAGTGAGAATACACACCCTTGGGTGAACCTCTAGATGTGGTTTACAAAACATTGCTACAACATAAGCTTATTTCACCAATGGATAATCCTCATTCCTATGATCCACAACCATGTCCACCATGGTGGAATGAAACCTCATTCTATGAGTATCACCAAAATAAGGGACACAAAACTAGCAACTGCATAAATTTGTGCCATAAAGTCTAGGACATGATTGATGCTGGATATCTTATGGTAGATGGACATAACAAAAACTTGGATCACAAGGCATTCAAAGAACCTTTCCCAGCTTATGAAAAAGGAGAGACTTCAAAACCACAACCCTACAACAAGGTCAACTATACATATTCCAATGATGACAATGTCATTCACATGTTGAACCTGTGGATTCTGAATACTGCGACAGTATTACTATTAAGGGCAAACAAGATAATTAAAAACCCAAGACACACCATTTGTCTTAAGGGCCCCTACTCTTAACATAATGGATAATACACCCTCGCAACACTATGCTAATGTTGTCACTTGTTCTTGCGCCAAGTTGGTGCTCAAAGGCCATGCGCCTCCTACTTCAGATCTTGAACAACACAAAGATAAAGCCCTTGCTAGCCCATCTGGAAAAGGTGCAAAACCCACAACAAACTTGACAACAACTAGTTATAGTGTTCTCGATCAATTGAAATGAACTAATGCTTAGATTTCCATCTTTGAGCTATTTAAAATCTCACCTACTCACAAGTAGATTCTAGACAAAGCCCTCACTGAGGAAAATGTTCCTCAAGATCTTGATATTGAGCGATTTCAATCCATGGTAGGTCAACTAACTTCATCTTATCTTATGACCTTCTTTGAGGAGGATGATAACTTGCTGAGTCGCCCACACAATCAACCTCTACACATTGAGGTTATGATCCATTAGACATGTGTTCATCGGGTACTCATTGATAATGGTGCTGGCCTAAATATTGTCTTTGCTGCTCTGCTTAGAAAATTGAATTATTCTGAGGACTCTATTGATCCTTGATGAAAGATCACTATCAAAGTGTATGACAAAGTGGAATGAAAGTCTCTAGGTCTTGTGGTTTTACCCATTCACATCAGTCCTATAGAAAGGGATGTCACTTGTCAGGTGCTTGACATTCCCTTGGCTTACAACATTCTGTTAGGACAGCCATGGATACATGAGATGCATGTTGTTCCATCTACATACCACCAATGCATCAAGTTCCCATTTCATGGCTTCAAAGTTACTATTCCTGCCACTACTAGCTATACTTGCAATATGCTCAAGGCTGTTGAAGCTTTTGTCCCTGCTAACTATGAATCCACTAATTATCATGACAATAAGCTAAAAAAAAATTGAACAATCATTCAAATTGAAAGAAACTAGCATGGGAGAGTACCACATTGAACCAGTGTTGTCATTAACATCTCCTCCAGAGACTCCTTGACATTATGGGAGACCTTCAGAGGCAAAGAAGTCATTCGTGTTGACACCCTAGACCAAGTATAATGACACTTTTGTCAAGGATATAGTGCCCTTAGAAGATGAAAGTGAAAATAGAGCCATTGTAGCATTGCTTTATAGAGAAGAAGCTCTAGTGCACCTAACAGAGCAAGCTCAAGAAATCACTCTTGAGAAATATGGGTCTGGTCTTAGGCTTATGAAGAATTTTGGTTATAAGGGAGCTAGCCCTATTGGGTGCAATAACAATGGCCTAATTTATCCTATCAGAGCAAGAGCTTGAAGCAACCGTGATACAACTAGCCTAGGATTTAAGAAGGTTCCTTTTCATTTGGGACCAAATAAATTCATGCCAAAACCTGACAATTCATCCAAAAATGAGTCACAAGCTGAGTCAAATACTCAAGAGGAAGAATCTAATGATGAGGATTCATATCCTCATCCTATTCCTTATGATCTCACTAAATTCTTTGCTAAGCCAAATGACTTTGTGCCATGTGTTAGCATTGTGGATGATACTAGTGACTCTTCTGAGAACAATACTAAACAACTCAAATATCATTTAGAAAAGGGAGAATCCATTCAGTCATTCTATATTGAATATTTGTGAAAAAGCCTAGAGGATGAAGGCGAGTATGTCCCTATCACTATTGGGGAGTTCTATAATCTCTCACCATGTAGCACTAATTCTAAGGAATACGAGTTTGACTCTCTTTCAGAAGTGACTACTGATAAAGACATTGACCAAGTGCATGTCTATGAAAACCAAATTGAAGTGGGTGAAACATCTAGGGTTAGGTCACATGGGTCTGATCTAACTAGTGTCCTAGATTTGTCAATTACTGATGTTCTTACTCCAAGGCATTTGAACACACCTGTGGATGAGGTCACCATAGGTCTCAAATTTCTAGTCCAAGCACTTAATGACTATACTATGAACACAATTGAACCAACCACTACTCTTTCACTCACACATCTCGAGCTTATAAACTAGAACCCTAATGCATCTAGCAAAGTCCCCATGTTCTAGAATGATTATGCTCTTTCCTATTACCTAAATTCTATCAAACTTGTAATGCCTTCTACCAATGAGTAGAGTGTCAACATGACTGAGGCTAATATCAAATATCTCAGTCATACAATTAAAAAGAAAAAATGCAAAAGGTTTGATGGTGAAAACCACATTGTCGCAGTGTTGAAACCCAAAAAAGTAAAAACAAAAGATGTATCCAAGGGTGAAAACCTCTCTGAGGTGCCCACGGATGAGATATTTGATGTGCTTCCTAGTCACTTTTAGGAGAGATCATCAGTGTTAATATAGCCAACACAGCTGATTAATCTAGGCAGAGAAGAACATCCTCATATGATACATCTAGCATAGTTGCTATCACCTAAAGAGAAGGAATAATTCATTGTCTTTTTCAAAGAAAACAAAATAAATTTTTCTTGGACATACTTTAACATGCTAGGATTGGATCCTGGTCTTATCATGCATCACTTGTCCATAGTACCAAGCATCAAACTAGTTAAATAGAAGCTTCAAAAAATGCATCCTCATGTTGCATTGCTCGTCAAAGCAGAATTAGAGAAACTTGTAAAAGATGGTTTCATCTATGCAATTGATTATACTAAATGGATATCCAATATTGTTCTAGTTTCCAAGCATGATAAGTCTATCAGGCTTTGTACAGACTTCTACAATCTTAACTTGGCATGTCCTAAAGATGACTTTTCGCTCCCTAATATTGATATGATTGTGGACATGATGACTGGCTATGAGATGCACTCACTTATGGATGGTTTTTCTGGATACAATTAGATAAAAATTGTGCTAGAAGACTAGGAGAAAATGGCTTTCACATGTGCATGGGGAACCTTTTTTTGGAATGTGATGCCATTTGCTTTGATGATGGTAGTGCTATGTATTAGTAGGCCATTACTACAATTTTCCATGACATGATGCATAGAACCATGGAGGACTACATTGATGATACCTTGGTCAAAAGTGCTAAATGCAATACTCATCTTCAAGATTTGGTGCCCATCCTAGATCATATGGAAAATTTTAGTCTTCAACTCAATCCTAGGAAATGTGCATTTGGTGTCACATTAGGGAAGTTACTAGGATACATTTTTTTTGCAAAAGGAATTGGGGTAGATCTGGAGAAAGTACAAGAAATAATGGACATGGCACCACCTTGGCACATCAGTTAGATGAGAGGACTATAGGGAAGGCTTCAATCTATTCGCAGGTTTATTTCACAACTAGTGGATAGATCACAACTCTTCACAAAGACCTTACATAAGGGTGTGAAATTCAATTGGAGCCAAGATTGTGAGCAAAGCTTAACACAAATCAAATAATATCTTATCAATCTACCAATCCTAATGCCTCCTATTCATGGGAAGCCTTTTCTCTTATACATTTCAGCCACTAAAATGTCTCTAGGAAACTTGTTGGCTCATAAAGATAATGACAACAAAGAAAGAGCTATTTACTACTTGAGTCGAACATTGGTCTCTTATGAGAAGCACTACAACATTATTGAGAAATCATGCCTGGTAGTTGTCTTTGCTTCCCAGAAGTTGACACACTACATGCTTGCCCATACTACGAGGCTCATGGCTAAGATAGACCCACTAAAGTACTTTCTTAGTAAGGCCACTCTCACAGGAAGATTGGCTAAATGGGTTATGATACTTAGTGAGTTTGACATCCAATACATTGAACACGAGGCTATCAAGGGATAGGTAATTGTAGATTAGTTGGCTGATGCACCCATACAGAGTCTTCTGCCAATGAACATTGATTTCCTAGATGAGTCAATTCTAACACTCACGCACCACACATGGGTTATGTTCTTTGATGGGTCCTTCACACATCAAGGATCAGGTGCTAGATTACCCTTCATTATACCACATAGGTACTCATTGCCAAAAGCATGCAAGATTTTGTTTCCTTGTACAAAAAAAATCATTGAATATGAGGCTTTTATCAATGGCATGAAGATTGTGGCTGAATGGAGAGTGGATCAGCTAGACATTTTTGGTGACTCTTAGCTTGTCATCAACTAGGTTAATGATGTGTACCAAAGAAAGGATGAGAAACTAATTCCATTTATTATTCCATCTGGCAGTGCATCTTTGGCTCTTTGTATAGTTGCTTTACTACTTTTCCTGCATTTTTATCATATATCCATGCATTGAGTCTTGTCACAACTCGAGGGCATTCCCCTTCAATGTCACTATTTTTGAGATTCTCTTCATAGAATCTCCTTTGTGATAGTCACTATTGGTCCTCACTACATCTACCTAATATCACTAGTGTCACTATTTTTGAGATTCTCCTCATAGAATCTCCTTCATGATAGTCACCAGTGGTCCTCACTATGTTTTCCTACTATCGTCACTATACCTCATTTTCAAGATTCTCCTCATAGAATCTCTTTCACAACAGTCACCAATTGTTTAAGCTGTGTCTGCCTACTATTGCTTAAGTCATGTCTCTAGATTCTTTTATGGAAGATCTCTCTTGTGTTAGTCACTAGTCATTCTGGCTATGTCCATCTACTATTGCTTAGTCCTCTTTAGGTTCTTCATCATGAAGTTTCCTCTTTGACCTCAGTCACCAGTCATTCTAACTATGTCTGCCTACTGTCATCACCCTACTAAAGAGATTTCTTTCAAACATGTTCTAGACATTGGCACTTGACATCAATCCCAAAAACATTGAAATAAAAAATGATATACTTGTTTGGATATGTTAAGCATTTTCTTTGTTTTCTTTGTTTTTCTTTATCATATCTCCTCAAGCAACTCAATGATGTCATCTTCAACTAGAGAAGTAATAACTGGGGGCATGATTTTTTCTTTGCTTTCTATATGTGATCTAGTTCCAATAAGTTGATATATTCCTATAAAAGGGGTGTCCACTATAAGAGCCTCCATCTCATATTGGATGGCCATGTGTACCTTGACTCCTTTTATTAGAATACATCAATAATGTTGGTTCTTCTCCTTGTTTGTTGGAGTGAACTCTTCATGCTACAATAAATACTGATACTCATCCTGCTAAGTGAATGTATGGGTCACTACGAGTATCTCTAGCACACTTTTGTCTTAGGTTATGAATGCAAGGGTCATTGTAGATAGAATAAATGCTGAATACTTAGCATAAGATGGATCTCCTATGTGTTTGGTGTGTTTATCATGCAAGCAACATTCTGGTCATCTTAGCATTTGTGCTCTGATTCTTATGTTAACTTGCTATATTAAAAGGGACAAAGGTTTTGTTCATTCTAGCTTCTTGTGCCTTGAATGCTTACATTTAATCTTGACAAACCTATAACATATGTTCTATTCATATTCGCATGATTGCAATGTCAGTGAGAATTGTATAACATACAAGCTTTGTTCTATATCCAGTGATGATAAATTGTTGAGGCTTGGTAACTAGACCTAGGGTTGCATTTAATATAGTCTTACATTACATAATTCACCTACATAAGCATGCAATTCAGTTCTAATTCTATTTCTCCCCTATGTGAGGAAGGATTGGGGGCATCTTCACACATATCAAGTTTTCTCCATGGCTACACAAGCATTTGATTCATCAATTTGCACTCCTCAATGGAATACCTATCACTGTCAAGTAAAAACACACAACACTACATGAGATGTCAGTCCATTTTCCATATGAATTGCATCCATATAGTCATAATATCTACTCTACATGCTCATAATCACATCACATCACATCAAAATATGTATGCATTCATATCAAAGTAAAGCATACATCTCATAATCATCATATTGATATCTCATGTACATCAAAGTGAGGCAGACATAGACAATGACATGTACACATTGATACTCGGCTCAAAAATCTCGTATATATATATATATATATATATATATATATATATATATATATATATATATATATATTAAAAAATGGGTCAGTATAAAAATGGGCACTACTCGAGTGCTATCGATCAAAATGGTACAAAATGGTGTTGGCACACCAATCAATACATAGCTAGAGATCAAAATCAAGAGCTAGATACACAACACTTAACTTTGTCCTATACTCTCATCTCCAGGAGGAGTAGGAGTAGGAATCACAAGCAGAGGAGGAGGTGGTGGCATGTCAGGTCTAGAAGGAGGTCATGCACCTTTTGACTCTTGAGCATACTATGAAAAGCATGTAACTTGGAGAGCCTCATTAGGTGTCACTATTGAATACGTAGTAAAGTAGTAAGCTACCTGGAATGACTATAATCATACCTCATCTTGCAACATCGCTGACCTCTATTAAGCAGTCTTGGCATGCTCTCTCCATCGATCAATCTCCTATTGCCACTCTACCGGCTGTGAGTCTTAGACAACTACCTATATCTACAGATCTCCCAACTAACAGGAGGCCTAATGAATCTTCTCTCAGTAGCATCATACTATGTCTTGCACCCCAACCGCAGGCTGATTTGGCATATCCTCATCAAGCATCTCAGTGCCTACTACTATGGTGGCACTTGCTACTATGGGGCATCCTATTATGGTGTTTGCTCCTCCATCCTCTACCTTTGGCACTGACCATGTCCTATCCCACAATCCCTGGCACCTGTGTTTGATCCCATCTGACATGGAGGAATCTATATCTACTATACCTGATGCTAGACCTATGACTACATCTGTGGCTACTCCTGTGGTTGCACCTGTAGCTATGGCTATGCCTACAACTACTGAGGCACCTATCTCTATGCCTGACCTGCCATCCCCAGTGAATCTATGAATCATAGGAATGGATGGCTAATCAAATGAGCCTGATGGGTAGGCGTCATCCCTACATCTACTACCTTCAAAAGGTAGTCCCACTGAATCGCAGCTAGACTATGCCCATCTATCATGAATCAGCCTAGATCCATATGTGAAGGCCACCCCCACCCTACATCTCTCGCCAGTCTGGCGTAGGCATAATACTCCTATGAAATATCCTATGGTCGATCATAATATCACCACACCCATGAAATCAAAAATTACTCTATGATCTACGTGGTCCTGCCCAACAGTGGCCATGAGCTGAACATCTAGGGTAACTCTCTCTAGGCATCATCCCAATCCTCTATCTCTTGCCAAGGCTGCCATATAATGGAGACTACGTCATTGAGACATTTCCTCCAATGCTCTGTCTTACCCAGGAAGACTTGGGTAATATGCCTCTGATATCTACAGATATATGGCTCCATTGGTTCTCAAGCATCCTCATGAATGGGCCTACATATGAGAAGATGCTCCCATTCCTAGATATACAATACATAAACATTGGCGACCATAGTCTTCTTCTCATGGAAGACTATTTCATGCATCTCATGGAATAAGTGGGCTAGCATACACTAATCTGACCCAAAAATCTCAGATGTCTCTACCATCCAGTGAAGCATAACTCCCAACCCACACTCTAGCCCATGCTGTCCTTTGTCAAGCATCAGAAAGCAACTCAAGAAGATCACTAGCACAGATGCCAATCTGCGCATCTATCTATATGTGTTCATCAGCTCATCCTAACTGATGGCTCGACCTCTCTATAGCTCCCTCCCAAACACAATAGAAAGTGCCTTTGTAACTGCTCAAGGCTCTGTATCATAAACAACATGGGCTCCATGGAAAGGGATCCGTAATATCCTCCAGATGTCCTCCAATGTGATCATCATCTCCCCCACTAGTAGATGGAAGGTGTTTATCTTCAAATGGAAACACTCCATGAAAGTTGTGATTCACCATCACGGTTGGCATTCAGCATAGAGAGGACAAACCCAATTGAGTGATATGTGCCCGATCTGCATCATCAAGACTTCACAACAACTCTCCATATGGTGGATAATGTGATCTAAATGTGATGTCATCAAAGACCTCTTGCACACACAAACAAAAATGACAAGCAAATGATTAGTACCAAAATGAAATGGTAGAAAAAAGCTAATAAAAATGCAAATTTTACGTACAAAATTGAAAATTTTAACCTCTACTATCATTGGTTCTCACGTGAAGATCTTCAGATCTCGTGTGATGATCTCAAGATCTTGAGTGAAGTTTCCCTCTTTCACATGAAGAATCTCTTTGTCATGCGAGAGATGAAGTTCTCACACACAAAAAATTTCATTCTTTGCATGAGAGGTCGGTATCTCTCGTGTGAGAAACCTCACCGACATGCATGAAGAAACAAAACACCTTGTTTCTTCGGATGAGGAAATAACATCTTCACACAAGAAAGGACAGTCTCGTGCAAAGATTGATTGATCAACTCCTAAAATGTGCTAAAACATGCAATAAATGACCTTGAACTATGTAAAAGTGAAAATAGAAAAGTGAGAAATTGATGACTCACCAGTGGTCCATAGTCTACTGGCCAGCTGTGTCATCTAGAGTGCTCAAAATGATGATATCTCACATTCACTGCCATGTCTCTCTTAGAGCTCAATTCACTAAAGGAAAAAAAACACAAATGAATTGAAAATGACCCCTTGGGCCCTTATATAGCTATTGACCTAATTTTTCAAAGTACTTTGATTTGTGCAAAAATCACCCCTCTAGCTAATTTGACTATTTTGAATCCATTTTCAGGATCAAATTCAAAATTTGACACACCTCAATGCCTCAAAATTGCATTTTAAAATTTTGGGACTGACATGATCAAATGCTTGTGCAGTCAAAATTTTTCTAATACTTTCTGATTATTAGAATCTTTTCAACTCAACATTCTTCATGTTTTCAAAATTTATGTTTGAAAAAGTCAAATCAAGTAAATTGTGGTCAAACTTGGTCTTCTAGACCTCAAAACCATGTCGAATTAACTCTGAATCTTCTTTTGATTTCTTCTACATTCTATTGAATCTCAAATTTCTTCTACTACTTTACATCAAATTTCTAGTGTGTCATCTTTTGATTTCGCTCCTGAGGGGGCAGGATGATTACATCATTTAATACTTATTGCTTGAGGCATCTCGTTCCCATCTTATGCCCTTATCATTCGAGGCATCTCACCACTAGGGGAATCTTGTTCCCCCTTTTTTGGCATCTTTGTCATCTTTTTCATCTTTTCATCTTAGGTATCTAGGTATTTTATCTGGATCCTTAAAGATTAAGCTCTATTCTGGAGATAATCTTTTAAATGATTTCAATCTAAGGTATCTAGGTGTTCTATCTGGATCCTTAAAGGTTAAGCTCTATTCTAGAGATGATCTTTTAAATGCTTTCAATCTTAGGTATCTAGGTGTTCTATCTGGATCCTTAAAGGTTAAGCTCTATTCTAGAGATAATCTTTTAAATGCTTTCAATCTCAGGTATCTAGGTGTTTTATCTGGATCCTTAAAGGTTAAGCTCCATTTTGGAGATAATCTTTTAAATGCTTTCAATCTTAGGTATCTAGGTGTTCTATCTGGATCCTTAAAGGTTAAGCTCCATTTTGGAAACAATCTTTTAAATGCTTATCAGTTTTAGGTATCTATGTATTCTACTTGGATTCCTTGGGATTAAGCTCTATTCTAGAGACAGTCCTTAAAAGCTTATCAATCAGTCTCCATATCATCAACTTCAGAACCAATCTCATTTCTTGATCCTCGCATCATGCTTTTTGATTTTCTTTGAATTGAACATGCTGCTCGCACATTCATTCAAAGAGGGGAAAAATATAACACCCCAAAATTGGCTCATTGCAATTATACCAATTCTAGTCTATTTGGATCAATTCTAAGACCTATTCTAATAGGCAATTCTCATTCTGCTACTCGCTACTTGACTTAATTGTCCGATGCAGAAAACTCTAATCTACATTCATCATGATCATTATTTAATCCCTATAGTATGCACTCATATTAACCACATTAAACCTATGTTATTTCAATTTAATTTAATCTAAAGTATTCATACTTTATTAAATTAAATTATCTCCTAAGGCTAATGCACTACAGGATTAAATTTATTTAATTTAATAAATATGCCTATCTCAATTAATTAAAAATAATTATTTAATTAAATGGGGAAGGTATTTCTAATTAATTTAAAAAAATTATTTAATTAAATAGAAAAGCTATTTCTAATTAATTACACAAAGTTATTGAATTAAATAGGAAGCCATTCCTAATTAATTAAATGAAGTTATTTAATTAAATAAGAAAAGTGTCTCTAATTAATTATATAAAATTATTTAATTAAATAGAAAAGGTATTCATAAGAGCATATCTCATTTTATTAAATAAATATTCTTTCTAATTCTTCTCTTTAGTTCAAAAATGGAAGTTCCTAGATAACTACTAATCAAATTAGAAGTGATCCAAATCACTTGCTTTCACACTAAAGTCTATCTGAGCTGACTCAGTCTTACACTCAGATATGAGTTAGTTAATGTCCTTTAATTTGGGAATCTTCCACCTTAACTGAACCTCATCTTCAATCTTGACCGTTGCTTCAAATTGATCTCAACCGTTGGAATATTTTAGGAAATTTTTTAAGAGAATCTCATTTCTTCATTTTGAGAGGTTGAATTGAAGAAGCATCAAATTGCTGCTACATTTTACACTCATCTAGCTTTAATATATTCTTAAATATTTTCATTCTTAGCTTAATTTCATCTAGATTTAATATGCATACATTTAGTATAATTTCTTTTACATATTTTTAGATTAAAAATGCATATTTCATTCTAGATTAATCTGCATACTCATATAGACTAATTGCATTCTCAAATCCTTCATTCTTAGAGGGTTTGGTTGCCTACACCTCAAATCTGAGGATATTAATGGGAAAAATCCCTTTGGATAGAAGGCAACAGGTTGGCTTGTAGGGAAAATCTTGGGTGAATAATCTCATGTTCATTCCAAGATGAATCTGCAAATAATGATCATGTTGAAGTGTGTGTGTTAGTATAGGCCACAATTCATGCATACAACGAGCACAATGAATATATCTAGGAATCCAATGTTTGATTCTAAGACTAGGCACATCTCTATCAACTATCATATGTTGAAAGAGAAAGTTTTAGAAAAGGAAATAAGATCGAAGTATGTAAGCACCAAAGAGTAGACTACAAATATTTTCACCAAGCCTCTTCCCAAAGAGACTTTTGAGTATTTGTGAGGTATGCTAGGGGTTATGCGCCTACCTACATCAAAGTAGATGATGCAAGACTGCATCAGTCTAATGTTACAAAGAACTATTATTTGTCTAGACTAAATGCTTATGCCTCTTATATGGAGGAGTATTTCTGATGGACAAAGTCATCTAGGACTCTTGATGGATTTTTCTTTGAACAATGTCTTTGGACACTTGAGCATGTCATGGACAATTATTGTAGAGATAGATAGTTAACAAAACCTTTGACATTGATGTCAATGGGGGAGATATTATAGCATGAAAAATGGTATGATATAGAGTACATTAAGGTTTTGAGATAGAGTTTATTGAAACATCTTCTAGTAAACTTGTTATATCTCTTAGCAAAGTTGTTATTTTGAGAATAAAGTGAAAGGAATGTAGAAGACATGTTGGATATTACATGGATAAGCTCACTTGTCATAATATTACAGATACAGAAAGTTATTCAAGTTACAAGGTGACACATTGGTCTTATTGCTAAGTATAACATATTCTTAATGATGTCCTATAATAATTAGTTAAGAAGGTGTAATAGCCAACTTAGGGAATTGTTTTATGGATTGATGAATGATTGCAAGAAGCACAAAGAGTACAATAGAAGAGAAACAAAGTTGATATGCGAGGATAAGAAGAGTAGAGCAAAGTTGGAGAGAACTTCATTGCTGAGGTTTTATTTTAAGATCTGAGGTTTGATATTTGGATCCAAGTTTTTTGACCTAATCTACAAGGTCTGATAGTCATTGGTCCAGTTGATAGGACAAAGGAAAGAGGTTAGAGTACAATAAAAACAAGTATTCTACAAGGAATAGTTAAGAGATTGGTTGGACAATGAGGTTCAGTGGTCTTTCCCCAAAAGCTATTTGGATAGTGGGTCCTCCTACATTCTACAACTCCTAATAGGGTTGGAATCTCCTAAGAAGGATTAAAAGTCTCCTAATAGGGACTTTCATGTACTAAATGTGCTTATAGACTCCTAATAGGGCCCATCCTCTAACAAGGGATGTATATCTTTGTGGACATCATTCCCACTAGGGGTTTCCCTTTGATCAAGGGATTCCCTAGGTAACAAAGTTGACAATTGGCTTTATGTGGTGATGTAATTTTTTCCCATTAATGGTAACACATGATGTACTTACTTGCAGAAAACCTTAGTAATAAAGATACTTAAATTTTGGTATTTAGAAAATTGTCGATGTATGAAATTGGTATACAATAATACATTGTTTTATATGTAAAATGTTTCTGATGTCATATTATGACTAGTGAAGATAGATGGTTATACATGTTCATGACGATGTGTATAACCTCAAAAATTAGTACAAATAGTCAAAACAAGATATATTCATGATTTACCAATGAAAAAGAATAGAAAAATTAAAGGGAAAGGAAGTATTTTGTTTACAAAATAATTCCTTTCCCTTTAATTTTACTTGACCAATTAAGGATGACATCCTAGATGTTTTCTCTAAGTTGGAAAAGTATATTATGATCTTAGCCAACCTAGACAGAATTTGTGAAAAGGCATGGTATTTATACAAAGACATTTTGTAAAGTCATAAGTGATGTAAAGTTATGTGCAATTTTAATGTATGAGAACTGATATGTGAACTTTTTGGGAAGTGGTATTTGTGAAGTTTTTTTGTGAACTTGATTTTGTGATCCTAGATCAAGCTAAAGTCAAATCAGCCAAGAAAGAAGGTACAACATCTATATACTTTAGGAATAATTACTTGTTTTGGAAGTGAGCTCTTCTCGTAATTGGAAGTGCATGTTTGGATGGTGAACTCTTCTTGCATCCATTGTAGTACAACTCCTAATAGGGCTCAAATCTCCTAACGGGGACTCTCTATATTGAATTTTCTCATTGACTCCTAACAGGGTCCATCCTCTAACTAGGAACATATATATCAATATATTATCTAATGGGTATCATCCCCACTGGGGTTTTTCCTTGGCTAGTGTTTCCCTAGTTAACACAATATGGTGTTATGAGTTCTCTTTATGCATGGTTATTATTACTATTCAACATGTTGGAAGATCTGATTAAAAAAGCTCATTGTTACTGAAGATCAAAGAGGGAGATCATTGTAAAAGATTTTTTCCAATCATTGTTTTGCCATTTATGTCAAACCTACTATTTGTAGGGATGATATTTACTTATAAGATTCAAGCACTATTATTGAGTTGATTGGTGAAGAGGATTTGATCAACAAGATGTAGCAAGAGCACCTAAAGGAAAGGTTGAGTTATGAAGTGCAAGGACTAGTTAAGACAATGGTTAAGTAATTTATTGATGACATACTCATAGACACAGAGGTTGGTCATGTAGACACCTAAAAACCTTTAGAAAATAAAGTATTTTTATTTTCTGAAAAAGTCCTGATGACATCATCATTAATTAATTAATTAATTAATTAATTTTTATGCCATTAAATCCATTTACCTTAATTGAAAATATTTAATTAAGGAATCCCTCCCAAAAATGTTTAAATCTTATTTAAACATTATTTCCTTATTTATTAATTATTTAATTAATAAATTGACCAAAAATCCTAAAATAAATAAAAAATTTATTTTTTGCCCAAAACTTGGCCAATTTCCTTATGACCAATAACCTCTTCCAAAATCTTCTAATCCTTCTTTAATTTTGATTAAAGGCTAATCTCATCATTTCCTACCCCTAACCCCAACTCAAAATATTTAGTTAAATCCCTATCAGCTGCCCAAACAATGTACAATCCCTATTAGCAAATCCCTCATAGCCATCCATATTCAGTGGCCCCATCCAGCACATACCTACCTCAAGGCACTCCTACATTGGGGGCACCCCAGCCATCACCTATCAATTCAGAATGGGAGCAAATGAAGATAGCTCTGAAAGCCATCCAAGAAGGGAATGATCCGAAGACATTCAAGTTTGAGAATGTGTGTCCTTACCCATTTGAAAAAGCCATTACCATGACACCATTTCCCAAACACTTTGAGGTACCCAAATTTGACAAATTCAGAGGAAAAGGAGACCCTGTCACACATATCAAAGAATTTTACATGCACTGCCAGGACGTAGCATACAATGATGTCTTCCTCTTGCGCCTTTTTCCCAAAAGCTTAGCTGGACCAGCTCTTGAATGGTTTTATAGAATCCCCTATGGCACAATTAAAAACTTTGCTGAATTATCTGAGGCATTTGTAGCCCAATATGCCCATCTTGTTGAAACAGAGCTATCAATAGTTGATCTTGTCCACACCAAGCAAAAAGGTGGAGAAAGCCTTGCCGAATACCTGCAAAGATGGCAAACCCTTACCACCCGCATATCCTGCACCTTGCCAGCACGCCATGTTGTGAAAATGTTTATTGATAATGCCCATCCTAGCTTGGCTCACCACATGACCATGAACTATTTGCAAACCTACAAAGATATCAAAGAGAAAGGAATGATCCTTGAGCAAGGACTCATTAAAGATGGTGTGGTCAAGCTTTACAAGGAAGCCAACCAAAATCAATCACATTCCAATGACAAGTCTAGGTATTGGAACAAAAACAAGCACGTTGCAATAGATGGCGTCACTGACACCAGACATGTGAATATTGTTGGTCCTTCTCACAACCAGTCCAACCCACCATATCAACCAAAAAATCAACAAGCTATCAACTACCAACAATAGAATAACCAAAGCTATCAAAACCACCATCCAAGACCCAACTTCCAAGGGTCTAGCAATCAAGCTAATGCCATCAATGTAGCTGCAGGACAAAAGCCTAGATTCCAACCTACACCTAGAAACTATACACCCCTTGGTGAGCCATTGGATGTCATTTTTGAGAAATTAGTCAAAGAAAACCTCATCAAATTTCCTCCTACCCAGCAAATTGACCCAAGCCAATCCAAAGCTGCATGGTACAAAGATAATGAGTACTGCAAATTTCATAGGGTAAAAGGTCACACTACCCTCAGATGCATGAAACTGAAAGACTATGTGCAGGACCTCATTGATCGGAAGGAAATCACTGTTGGTGCCCAAACCTCTCCCAATGCAGGCTTACAGATCTATCAAAATGCTTTTCCTCCACACCACAACCAAAATCCTGGAAAATCACCTATCCAAACCAACAACAACAATACCAACAACTGTCAGCCAAACCAACAGCATGGGAAGAACAATGACCACACTTCATCCTATATAGACTATGGTAGCCTTATAGGTTGTATATCTGAGAAAGAGCCTTCCGTCAATGTTATCAATATCCAAGGACCAAACAATGAGTGTGTAGTCACCACTCGAAGAGCGCAATTTAACATCACAGGCCCACCTGTTACACCAACACCATCAGCTCCATCAAAAAGCCAGTACAATATATTGGAACACCTTGGGAACATGCCAGCCCAAATCTCCATTTTAGACCTTCTTCTCACTAGTCCTGTGTACAAGAACATCCTTGACAGTGCTCTCATAGAATCTCATGTCCCTTCTGATATCAATGCTACTGATTTTCGTAATCTTGTTGGACACCTCTCATCCTCATGTGCCCTATCGTTCAAACCCACTGACATACCCGTGGTCAAGCCAGATCACACCCTTCCGCTTCGCATAGCCATCATGGTATCCAACTTTGCTGTAAAAAGAGTAATGATAGATAATGGATCAGCCTTGAATATTTGCACCCTAAAATTCATAAAACAAGCTGGGTATACTGAGGCAGATATCATCAGTGAGGTTATCACCATCAAAGCTTATGACAACTTGGAAAGAACCACAGAAGGAACTATTTTGCTGTCAATCAAGGTTGGGTCAGTCATCCAAGAGACACTCTGCCATGTTATTGATCTAAACCTACCATTTAACATCCTCCTCAGTCACCCATGGATTCATGCCATGAAAGCCGTTCCATCCACTTACCATCAGTGCATCAAATTTCCACATCAAGGCACTGAGGTAACCATCCATGCCGATCCAGAACCCTTTGCTTACTGCAATGCGGTTGAAGCTTCATATACAAACCATTGCCTTGGAATTGATATCAGAACATCCATCGCCAGCTCATCCCACACTTATAATGACCCAGAAACCATCCTCGCCTCTACCCTGTCTACCGTGAAGATCAATAAAAAAGGTTGTGGAGAGTATAGTTTGTCAGATGCATTTGCTGTCGGGGCACTCCCACTTGATCCACATGCCCATGGATGATCGACATATCACAAAGCTAAGGAGGTTCCACCTCCTCGATACAAACAGTTTGGCCCAACAACCTTTGTATCCTCAAAAATCCCTCTTCATGAGGAGCTCAATCCAGATATCAACAAATGGTTACATAAGGATGCACCTCAAAGAAATCAAGCACGCCTTGATCACTTCAGGAAAAAGTATCCCCAAGAACATAAGCTCATCACTAAAAAATGGAACTATCAAGGTGGTGATCTAGGACCAAAAGAAAGAGGCATGCAGTGCCCCATCGATGCACACAAGTGGGAATCGAAGTCAGGTCTTGGCTTTGGCATACCCACAATTGGGGGCACCAATGAGAATGGTCACGCTTTTTTAAACATTCACCGCAACCTTGTCGAAATTGAAGACATTCCTGAGGAAGTTGAAAAGAGAGCCTACGACGATATCCTAGACCAAATCTCCCTCGGAGACTCTGTTCTCCAAGAACTATCCATCCACCTCATTGACCTACCACTCGCCCATCCACAACTCATAGATTGGGACCAACCAAGTGTCATACACATCGATGAGTTCACATCAGAGGAGGCACTTCTAAGATTCATGGGAGCTGAAACTCCTCACAAGAAAACAAAGACAGATTCTGCCTATATCTACAAGCTAGATCCCAAGGGGTATTTTGGAGAAAATCCCCAACCTAGTTGCGATACACCCAAAACTGGAACTAAGGTTAATCTAAGACTAGCTAAGGCAATGAAGAGAACCCCTCAGCAAGAAAATCCAGAAGAACATGAGGATTTAGCATTGCCTCCTCAAGATAATTGACCAGAGGTGTCTTCTATTCTAATTGAGGATACTCGAGAAGTCAACATTGGTTCATCAGAGATCCCCAGACTTGTTCACATTGCTGCATCCCTATCACAAGACCAAGCTGACCTCCTCTTTGAGGTCTTAAGAGAGAACATTGGCCGATTTGCATGGTCATATCAAGACATGCCAGGACTTGATCCAAAGCTTGTAGTTCATCATCTTGCAGTTGATCCAAAGATCAAGCCCGTCAGACAAAAGCTTAGAAAAATGCACCCCAAGGTGGCATTATTGGTCAAAGCTGAATTAGAAAGAATGTTAGCTGTTAAGGTTATCCGACCTATCGACTACTCAGAGTGGATCTCCAACATGGTCCCTGTCACTAAACCTTCCAGTGACATCAGAATCTGCACTGATTTTAGAGATCTTAACAAAGCTTGTCCAAAAGATGATTTTCCCTTGCCCAACATAGATATGATTGTAGATCTTATAGCTGGACATGAAATTTTGTCCCTCATGGATGGATTTTCTGGTTATAATCAAATCAAGATTGCAGAAGAGGATCAGCATAAGACAACATTCACTACCCCTTGGGGAACCTTTTGCTACAACATGATGCCTTTTGGCCTAAAGAATGTTGGGGCTACCTATCAAAGAGCTATGACAGCCATTTTTCATGATCTCATCCATAGCATTTTGGAGGATTATGTGGATGATATCTTGGTCAAGTCTCATACCTTCATGGATCATCTTGCTGACCTGGAGAAAGTCTTTGATAGGTTAGCCAAATATCATCTCATGCTGAATCCCAAGAAATGTGTCTTTGGGGTCACATCTGGCAAGCTTCTAGGTTTCATAGTTTCTAAATGAGGTATAGAGATCGACCCCAAGAAGGTCAAGGCTATCTTAGACATGCCTCCTCCCCAGACACTATGACAGCTTCACTCTCTTCAAGGAAAGCTCCAATCTATTCGGCGCTTCATCTCCCAGCTTGCAGATAAGTGTACACCATTTTCACATTTACTGAAGAAGGATGAGAACTTCAAGTGGGATCCTTTATGTCAGCGCAGCTTTGACCATCTCAAGCAGTATCTCATCAATCCCCCTATCTTGGTTCCACCAGTTCTTGGTCATCCCCTGATTTTGTACATATCAGCAACACCTACTGCTCTAGGGGCACTTCTAGCATAGCTTGATGACTACAATATAGAAAGAGCCATCTACTACATCAGTAGAACCCTAGTTGGTTATGAACTCAATTACACTCCTATGGAAAAAGCTTGTTTGGCAGTTGTTTTCTCAACTCAAAAGCTTCATCATTACATGCTAAGTCATACCATCCAACTAGTCTCCAAGATTGACCCTCTCAAGTATATGCTCTCTAGAACAGCACTTACAGGCCGTTTGGCCAAATGGGTTATGCTCCTTAGTGAATTTGACATCCAGTATGTGGATAGAAAGGAAATCAAAGGGCAAGCTATAGCAGATCACCTAGCTGATGCACCTCTAATAGATGCTTATCCATTGATCACAGAATTTTCAGATGAGCATATCTGTCTAATTGAAGAACAACCCCCATGGAAACTTTATTTTGATGGCTCATACACATCTCATGGATTAGGGGCAGGAATATTGTTGGTCACACCTCAAGGAGATTACATTCCAAAAGCCTTCCAGCTTCAATTCCCTAGCACTAACAATATAGCTGAATATGAGGCCCTCATAGCAGGATTAAAGATAGCTGCAGAATGGAACATTGTTCAGCTACAAATCTTTGGTGATTCTCAGCTCATCATCAAGAAAGCCCTAAATGAATATCAAACCAAAGATGAAAAGCTATTACCCTACAAAGAGCTGGTTGATCAGCTAACCCAACATTTTACAAAGCTTCAGTTTACACAAGTGCCTCGAATATAGAACAAAGCAGCAGATGCTATGGCTACTATAGGCTCACTCTTGGAAATTCCCCAAGCAGCTACACAGTATGAGTTTTTAGTGGAGCAACTCCTCACACCCACCTATGCGAATGAGGATTCAAACCGTGTTTGTATCTTGGTTGGTCCCCAATCCCCTTGGTACCATGAGATTCACGCTTACCTTAACGATGGTATCATATCCCCTCACCTCACACATACCCAATGCCAGAACCTCATCCAAAAATCATCTCGCTATGTTATCATAGCCAATACCCTATATCGTCGGGGTTATCACGATACTCTCTCTCAATGTTTAGACCAAAATGAGGCCGCGATGGTGTTAAAGGAAGTACACTCTGGACTTTGTGGTGCCCACACGAGTGGTATTGTCCTAGCGTGACAAATCCTTAGAGCAGGCTACTATTGGCCTACCATTGAAGAAGACTCCTGTGACTTTTTCAGAAAGTGTCTCCCATGTCAGCAGCATGCAAATCTTGTGCACGCTCCGGCATAGGATCTATAGCCTATTGCACCACCTTGGCCTTTCGCTTGTTGGGGCCTTGATCTAGTTGGAACTATCACACCCCTCTCATCTGATGGACATAAATGGATAATAATAGCTACATACTATTTCACTAAATGGGTGGAAGCAGTCCCCCTAGTCTCAGCTACAGGAGTTCAGGTCTCCAAGTTCATCTTGTACCACATTGTTTGCTGCTTCGGCATCCCATCCACCATCTTCACCGACCACGAAGGTAACTTTGAAAATCTCAACATGGAAGAATTATGCACTTCCCTCCGCATCCATCACCACTTTTCTAGCCCATATTTCCCACAAGGTAATGGCCAGGCAGAGGCAACTAACAAAACCCTCCTCAAAATTCTAAAGAAAGTTGTCAATGATTCCAGCCGTGATTGGTACCTACAAATAAATCCAGCCCTATGGGCCTATCGAACTTCCTTTCATACATCCACAGGAACAACTCCATACTCCCTAGTCTATGGTGCCGAAGCGGTACTACCTATAGAGGTTGAACTTCCCTCCTTACGCATATCTTTGCAAGGGCAAATATCAGATGAAGAATATAGAGTAGCTCGACTCACCCAACTAGATCTCTTAGACGAGAAGCGGCAACAAGCCTATGATCATCTCACAGTCTATCAAACTCATCTCAAAAGAAATTTCAACAAGAAGGTGCTTCCATGACACTTTCAGCCAGGTGACATGGTCCTCAAAGAAAACATGAAAGTCCAAGTAGATCGAGAAAAGAAAGGCAAGTTTGAACCTACATGGCTTGGTCCTTATGTTGTCACTGCTTCCTTTGGCTCTGGAGCTTATTAGCTATCTACACCAGACGGAGAACTCTTGAATGATCCTTCTAACATCATTCATCTCAAGAAGTTCTATGCTTGAAGATCCTTGGTATACCAGGCTTTTGAAAAATACAAAAGAAAAAAATAGTAAAGAAAAATAAGCGTCCAATGGTGAAAACTTGGCAATTCAAGCACCTTGGATAGGTACCTTGGTGAAAACTTGGTAATTCAGGCACCTTGTGTACTAAAGACTAATCCATTATCTATCACTATCCTATCCCTCATCCATTTACCCACCATCCCATAAGACACACTTGCTTGTTCCCTTGGTGTTCCAACCAAATATCCAAAATCTGATGAAGCTTGTAAATACCTCCTGTACAGCTTGTAAATCTTGTACCAAAGCTTGTATTATACCTTGTAAATCTTATACCATACCTTGTCTATCCGAATCTTGTCCAAGGTTTGTACCATATTCCAGCCTATAAATAATCTTGTATCCTAGCTTGTATACTATCACGTGCACACACAAAACCCCATTTTCACTTAATCTTTTCGCAAACCATCTACCTATCCACCTATCACCTATTATAGACATCCCATCCTTCACAAACATTTCCATCTCACAAAAACCAAAACATGAAAAAACTTTTACATTTGTAACATATCTTGGTCCATCAGCTTGTACATCCTCTTTAGCTTAGTACCATTGTATCTATCCAGCGTTCGTGTCAGTTTGTCCTTGGTCAACATCTTGCACACATCGCACAATTTGGTTAGATATTCCAATGCATCCTTTAGCTATATTTCCTATCACCAAAGTGTTATCTTTCTTAGTTCAGCTTGCCAGACACATCACTCATCCAAATCCACTAGCTTAGGTGCTCTCCGATAGGTCCTTGCAGGATATAGCTTTCCTCATGTTTGATCTTGGTCTGTTAGTACCTCGTCCTACCCATCTCGTTGGAAAATGGTTCTCTTTTGGATTTTCACTTTCTTTTGATTTGGGATCTTCCCTTTTGGGTCTTGAAGTATCTTTTCCAAGCAATCTCCTTGTTCCCTCCTCAAGGTTGCCACAATCTTCCATATCATGGTATGCTACAAATGGGGCAATTAGAGCATAAGGTCTTGATCAGGTCTTTCTTTTGTTTTTCTTTTCTGCTTGAGGGTTCTCCAATGTCATTTCCACACTGCTTCCTCTAGGATTCATGTGTGATGTTGGGGCAATCCTTGCGTGTTTGTTTTGAGTTAGTTTGTCAATCCTTTGGACGGTTGGTGAAAAGGCCTTGATGTTCTTGGTAACCTTGGCAATTAACAAATAGTCCTATAGCAAATCTAGTGCTCAACTACATGGTGGTACTTCTCTTTGAAGTATCCCCCCGCTCAAAAAGCTTCAATGGTTTTCCTTCATCTCCATTATCCCCCATCCATATCCAGCATCCATCTCTCCTACCCCAGCTTATGCATCAATATCTCTTTGAATCACTCATCACTCTTAGCTTTAGGGATCCACAATCCTAGTCTTAGGGATCCACCAATCCAAATCAATCCACCAAGCCTCATCTTTTGAGATCCACAATCCTAGTCCTAGGGATCTCCGAAACCCATCTTCCACTAATCTGACTCTTTGAAATCCTATTGCATCAGCTTTATAATCCCCTCATCCATCTCCCTATCCTGGATTCCTTTCTATGGCGCTCTGCTCCTTCATCCTCCACCTTCCCTAAGGTCTTAAGCTTGCTTCCTCTTGTGCATCTGATTCTCCTTTATCATTCTCCCATAGTGAGAGTTTGAGCTAATTCAGCCCCTTCTCTTTGCCAATCTGAGTCTCCTTGCTCATCTCGAATTCTTGTACTTTTCAAGAAGCCATCGAGCCTCGCTTTCTCTCCTTGCTACCTTCTTGAGGGGGCATCTCATAGTCCATTCTCTCCTCTTCTGCTCTAGCCTTGGGCATCTTATTTTCTTATCTTTGATGCCATGCCACTTGCGGCATCACATCAAAGAGGGGCAAAATGTAGACACCTAAAAACCTTTAGAAAATAAAGTATTTTTATTTTCTGAAAAAGTCCTGATGACATCATCAATTATTAATTAATTAATTATTTAATTAATTAATTAATTTTTATGCCATTAAATCCATTTATCTTAATTAAAAATATTTAATTAAGGAATCCCTCCCAAAAATGTTTAAATCTTATTTAAACATTATTTCCTTATTTATTAATTATTTAATTAATAAATTGACCAAAAATCCTAAAATAAATAAAAAATTTATTTTTTGCCCAAAACTTGGCCAATTTCTTTATGACCAATAACCTCTTCCAAAATCTTCTAATCCTTCTTTAATTTCGATTAAAGGCTAATCTCATCATTTCCTACCCCTAACCCCAACTCAAAATATTTAATTAAAATTAAATATTAATCCTCATGTTTATTAAAAAAGTTTTAATAAATATCTCCTCAACCCAAACCCTTGAAATAAATAAAACTTTATTTATTTCCTAAAAATCTAATTTATCCTCATCCTAGGAAATTCTAGACTATTCTAGAAAGTCTTTATCCTCATCCAAAATCTAGACTCTTCTAGAAGATGTCTTTAAACCTAATCCTAATCCCCTCCTAACCTTGTCACATTCCCTAAACATGGTTTAGAACTTACTAACCCAAGCCAAAGTTAACAAATATCTCCTCCTTCACCCACCCTCATTAAATGCCATCCACTTGCCTATCCCTAAGCTAATCCTAAACCATCCTAATCCATTCTCTAATCATTTGCACAAGCCTAAACAAGCTTAAAACCTTCCTAATCAATTCCAAGTCAAAATTGCTCTCATCACCCTCAAAATATCTCAACCATAAAACTTTATGAAGTCCACTATGTCATAAATGACTCTTACAAGCCCTTTTATTGCTCTTACAAGTAGTTATGAGGGTCTTTATGAAGATTTTATCCCTTGAGCCTCCTTTGTTGACTCATCCTTCCCCTTTCCTCCATCCTCTCACCATGTGACATGTTTCACTCCTTGATTGGATATAAGGAAGCACAATCCATGTGCTCTCCTCTCATGCAATCTGAGCCCTCCATAAGCTTTTTCCCATCCTTGCATCTTAGCCCTCAATCCCTCAAGCCTCTTGCCTATAAATTGGATCCTTCCCCTTTGCAAAATAACACAATCCATGAAGTAAAGTCATAATGCCATTTTGAGAAGCCATTTTACATCAAAACCATACACTCACACCCAAATTCCAACTCCATTTGAAGCCCTTTTTGAAGAATAAGCTTGAGCATACATCCTATCTATTTAGACAAAGCTACTCAACAAGAGAGCTTCTCATTGAGAGAGCCCATTAATGGCTCATATTCTCAATTGAGATTTCATCTTAGTCTATCTTGAAGTTTATGAATTTTGTTTAGTTTGTAGAAGCTTTATTTAAATTTGGTTTCTATTAGCATACTAACATTGCTCATATATAGGTCAGACTTAGAAACATTAGAGGAAGAAGTTGTAACAAGTTTGACTGCAAAGCTTAGACTAAAATCTTTAGTGGGTGCCAAGCAAGTTAGTTGAAGCTAAGAAAATTCTTAGTAGAAGCTGAGTAACATATATTTCTAGTATGTGCTAAGTGATCCTAAAGTATTGAGCAAAGACTAGGTGCCAAGCATCAGAAAAAAATTTAGTTGGTGTCGATTGATCTTCAAGTACTGAGCATTAAGAAAAACATAATTGATGCCGAGTAACATAGTATGTGTCGAGCACTAGTATTCCAATAGTGTCGAGCTACTACATTATTCCAAATGATGAAGATTTTCCAAAACTAAGCTGACATAGTGGTTGCATTGAATTTTGTGAACAAGTTGAAATATAAGGATGACGAGTTGTTGGCATAGAATCTTATGTAAATAGTTTTTGGGCAAATTCTAAAGGATTATTCAAGAAGGTTTTAGAGGAAACAAAAGGTGGGTTAGATACAATGAATCCTACCTAATCCATGCAAATTGAAATTGAAAAATGAAAGAATCAAGCAGGAAAAGAAACTCTAAGACTTCTATTTAAGTAGTCATAGAACAAGAAGTAGAGAGCTACTGATACTGTTACTACTGAAGAGCCAAATCTGCAAAGTAGTTGAAAGGGTGTCAAGAAGGAGACATCTAGGAGAAGGAAGAGCACAAGGGTTCTACTTCTATGAGTGGTCATGAAGAGATGATTGCATTGGTACATTGAGTATGGAGACTCAGGGAGATGAGGCTTGAAGGGGAAGGCAAGTTGTTAAGAGTTGCAGAGATTGAAGGCCAGGCAAGGGTATGAGCTAAGAAGTGATCTAAAATCTACAAGATAAGTTGTATGTTGTAATTAGGTCAATATTTTCTAATAACTCTCTAGCAATTGTATTAGATCTAGAAATCCTATGGACTTAGGTTGGTTTAACAGCCATTTGTAAGGCATATAAGTGTTTGAATACTAACACTAACAAAATTGTATAAAGTGCAAATGTAAATTTTGATGAGCATGTAGAAGTTTAGGTTGCTGAGTCAAAGCAAACAGAGGATTATAGATCCTTTGTATACTTCTATGAAGGAATGAAAATTGGAAATCAACAAAAAACTTTGGTATCTATCAAATCTCAACTAGTGAAGACCAAGTTACATTCAAAAACTGAGTTGCAAAATGTCAAAAATGCACATTTTGGTCCTGAGAATAGTATGCAAGAATGTAATGATGAAATGGAAGATGAAGAAGAACAAAATGACTCTGAAGCTAAAGGATCAAACATGGAAAGAAGGACTAAACCTAGATTAGCCAAGTATGTAAGAAGACATCATCCTATATATCAAATCATTGATGATAAAGATGCTAGACTAATGACAAGGAATAGACTGAGGAATGAATCATGTCTGCTAAGCAAGGTTGAACCCAAAATAGTCAAAGATGCACTACAAGATGATGATTGGTATAAGGCCATGAAAGAAGAGATAGATCAAATTGAGAAGAACAAAACTTGGTCTCTAGTTCCTAGACCAACTGATAAGAATGTGATTGTTACCAAATGGGTGTTTAGAAACAAACTTGATGAGAATGGTGAAACAACAAGAAACAAAGCTAGATTAGTTTGCAAAGGCTATGCACAAGAAAAAGGATTGGATTGTGGGGAAACATTTGCCCCTATTGCAAGAATGGAGGAGTAAGAACATTACTTGCATATGCTGCATACAAAGGTTTCAAAGTTTACTAGATGGACATAAATTCAGCTTTTCTAAATGGTATACTAGAAGAGGAAGTCTACATAGAAAAACTCGAGGGATTTGTTGATGAGAAGAACAAGGACATGGTCTGCAAGCTACACAATGCACTTTATGGATTAAAGCAAGCACCTAGAGCATGGTATGAAAGGTTGCACAAATATCTTGTAAAGAGAGAATTTTAAAGAACTGATGACAAAAACAACTTTTACATTAAAGTTGAAGAAGGTAAAGACATTTTGATATCATAAATCTTTGTTGATGACATAATATTTAGAGGAAAAGATGTTTTATGCAAAGATTTTGCTGATCAAATGAAACATGAATTTGAGATGTCAATGTTTCAAGAAATCAAATTCTTTGTTGGATTACAAGTACATTAGTTGAAGCATGGCATATTTGTGAGCCAATCCAAATACATCAAGGAAGTACTCACAACATTTGGGCTAGAAGACTCAAACGATTCAGCACACCAATGGCAACTAGACATAAGCTATCCAAGAATGATGAATCTACTGAAGTAGATCAGACATTGTATAGGTCAATGATTGGAAAGCTGCAATATGTTGTACATAGTAGACTAGACATTACATTAGCTATTAGAATAGTAGCAACATTTTTTGCCAATCTAAGAGAAAATCACTTAATGGAAGTGAAGAGAATATTGAGATACTTGAAAGGAACTAATGACTTTGGTTTATACTACAAGAGGAATGAGGAGTTTGAATTGAAAGCTTACACTGATGCAGATTGGGGAGGCAACATTGATGATAGAAAAAGCACCAATGGAGGAGCACTTTTCTTAGGAAAGATGTTGATTACATGGACAAGAAAAAATAAAAGTTGCACCTCATAGTCTACTATTGAAGTTGAATATGTGGCAACTACTATAAACTACACCCATATTGTATGGATCAAACATACTAAGCTTGTGATACTCTATTGTGATAATACAAGTGCTATTAACATGTCAAAGAACCTTGTAATGCATGCTAAAACTAAGCATATTGCAATCAAGTATCACTATGTAAGAGAATTGGTGGAAGACAAACAAGTGAAGATGGAATATGTCAGCTCAAAGGAACAAATTGCTGATATCTTCACAAAAGCACTACCTAAAGATGCCTTTGAGTATCTTAGAGGTAAGTTAGGGGTGATACCCCTAGCTAAGGCTACTTGAAGCAAAAGCAAGAATGCCCTGCATCAAATGAGCTAAATGTTGAATTTTTTACATATTGATGTAGAGGATGTTTACTTTGAGTTTTATGCTTGAAGTAGTAAAAGTGCTGAAATTCCAAATTAGTCACAAACAAGGTGATAGAGGTAGAAATTGACTAAACCTATAAAAGCTACACTTGCATATTAAAGATGCTAATATGTCTTTGGCATTATTTTCAAAGAGGGAGAAGTAGACAACTAATCAACAAAGGGAGAAGTAGACAACTGATCAAAAAAAGGAGAAGTAGACAACTAATCAAATAAAGATAGAGGGAGATTTCAAAGGTTGATCAAAATAGTAGAAGATGAACAATACAGAGGGAGAAAGATAAAGAACAAGAATACAACAAGAAAGAGGGAGAAGCTAAAATGGAGCAATCAGAAAAGTAGGAGATGTGATGTCACAATTTACTTTTTGGCATTTGACTTACTATTCTAACCTAGTTAGTTTGTGGTTGAATAGTTTAGTCTGATGGTTGATTAGTTTGGTTTTCCATTAATGCCAAAGAGGGAGATTGTTGGAAGATCTAATTGAAAAAGCTCATTATTGTTGAAGATCAAAGAAAGAGATTATTGTAAAAGAATGTTTTCAATCATTGTTTTTCCATTGATGTCAAACCTTCTATTTGTAGGGATGATATTTACTTATAAGATTCAAGTACTATCACTAAATTTATTGATGAAGAGGATTGGATCAAGAAGATGGAGCAAGAGAACCTAAAGGAAAGGTTGAGTTATGAAGTGCAAGGATCAGTTAAGACAATGATTAAGTAATGTATTGATGACATACTCATAGACATAAAGGCTGGTCACACTTAGGAACATTAGAGGAAGAAGTTGTAACAAGGTTGACTACAAAGCTTAGATTAAAATCTTTAGTGGGTGTCAAGCAAGTTAGTTGAAGCTGAGCAAATTCTTAGTAGAATCCAAGTAACATACATTTCTAGTATGTGTCGAGTGATCCTCAAGTGCCAAGAAAATATTAGGTGTCAAGCATCAAAAAAAATTTCAGTTGGTGCCGAGTGATCTTCAGGTGCCGAGCATCAAGAAAAACATAGTTGATGCTGAGTAACATAGTTTATGCCAAGCACTAGTATTTCAATAGTGCCAAGCTACTACTTATTTCAAATGATAAAGATTTTCCAAAGCTAAGTTGACATAGTGGTTGCATTGAATTTTGTGAACAAGTTGGAAGATAAGGATGATGAGTTGTTGGCACAAAATCTTATGTAAACCATTTTTGGGTGAATTCTAAAGAATTATTCAAGAAGTTTCTAGAGGAAATAGAATGTGGGTTAGATACAATGAATCCTACCTAATCCATGAAAATTGAAATTGAAAAATAGAATAATCAAGTAGGAAAAGGAACTCTAAGACTTCTATTTAAGGAGTCAAATACCAAGAAGCAGAGAGTTACTGATACTATTGCTGCTAAAGAGCCAAATCTACGAAGTAGTTGAAGGGTGTCAAGAAGGAGACATCTAGGAGAAGGAAGAGAACAAAGGCTCTACTTCTATGAGTAGTCATGAAGAGATTATTGCACTGGTACATTAAGTATGGAGACTTAAGGAGATGAAGCATGAAAGGGAAGGCACGTTGTTAAGAGTTGTAGAGATTGAAGGCTAGGCAAGGGTATGAGCTGAGAACTGAATTGAGATTTGCAAGATAAGTTATATGTTGTAATTAGGTCAAGATTTTCTAATAACTCTTTAGTAATTGTATTAGATCTAAAAATCCTATGGACTTAGGTTGGTTTAATAGCCATTTCTAAATCTTTTAATAGGGTGGCATTCTAATTGAATGTTCTAAAGTCCTTTAACTAGGCCCACTTCTAACAGGGTGGTTAAATCCTCTAACAAGGTCACATTTAATAGTGTGTTGTAAGCCTTTAACAAGGTAGGCCTTTCACAAGGCATCACTTTAGAATGATGAAAATTGAGTAGCATGTTATTGGTGGTTTTTCCCAAATTGGGTTTCCACATAGATCACTGTGTCATGTGTTGATTTATAATGTGTTATGCTTTCCTATTGATTTACAATAACTTGCTAACTAGATAAGTTAAAGTTTGAATGAATGGTTGAATTGGTTCACTACACTTAGTTAAAAGTTTGAATAGGACATTTGGACCTTGAATAAATGATTCACTCCCCACCCCCTGCCCTAGTTTTTCTAAAGAAAATCTAACACAACAATACTTGTTTAATTTCTTATGCATGGCTCAAAGTAAATAATAATATCCAGTTGGCAAAAAAAATTTGTAGAATATTGATTCACTCCCCACCCCCTGCCAAGTATTCCCTATTTATAACAATTGGTATCAAAGCACAATTACTCAAAAGAGACTTAAGAGCTTGAGTAAGATCATTATGGATATTGAATAGTTGATGAAGAATCTTGAAGAGATGCTTGAACAAATAGATCTCCTTATTGAAGAAAGAGATAAGATGAAAGATATATATGAAGACTCTAAAGTATACATTGGACAATTGAAGGACAAGATTGAATATCTTAAATCTATTTAATTTACTAGTGATGATGAACATTCGAAACTAAAAACAAAGTATAAGATCTTGAAGAATGAATCAAATATTACTAATTTAAAGGTGAGTTTGGGGAATGATCCTAGTAAAATTGAATCTAATTTGAAGATTGAAAATATAGATCTTATAGTGAGTCTAGCAAAGAAGAAATCTGTATTTGAAACATTGAAAGAAGATCATGAAGACCTTCATAAGTACAACACTATTGTGAAAGGAGAACTAACTCAGTGCAAGCAAAAACTTGAAAATGTTTACACTAGTAGAGAAAATCTTGATCAATCAATGTCAATACAAAGACCTATCTATGATAAGATTGGTCCTTGTTATCTATTTAACATGTCTGCAAGAAAACATAAAAGTAAATCTGATCTAAAAAAGAAAGATAAATTTGATGATAAGATTAAATCCAATCAATCTTCTAATAAATCCAAGAAGTTGGACAAGAGAAGGAAACTGAGAAATTGGATGAATCTAAGCAAGTGGGATCTCCTAAGAAACCAAGTATGAATTTAGAGGTAAATTTTTTTCATGTAATGAAATAGGTCATATGAAAATAGATTGTTCAAATAAATCAATTATTCATGTTACAAATTTTTTTTGCCATAATTATCATGGTATTGGTCATAATGCAATTGATTATAGGAAACCTAAATATGGTAATGATAAAAAGAAATAGTAGAATATCTATAAAAACAAACCCTATAGATAGAAGAAGATCTAATGAAAGGACATCAAGAGAAAATAGACCTTATGAAGAAAGGACGTAGATTGTGTGTTATAAGTGTAATAAATTTAGACACATAGCCCAAATTTGTCAAGCACCTATTGATCAACATAATCCTAGAAGTAGAAGCCTAGTATCTCTATTATGAAACAAATTTATACATACAAAAAAGTACTGTAGAGTGGACAAAAGAAATAATGGAAGGAACTTTTGAAATGACAGAAAGAATCATGGAAGAAACTTCAAAAATAGAAGCAACAATGGGAGGACCTTTAGAAAATGATAGAAGGAATCATGAGAGTAACTCTAGAGTTGAGAAAGAGAATGAAGAACATGTTGTCATTATGATTATTTTGTCATTAGTGACAAAACTTACTCAATTTTGTATTCTTATCGAGCATCAAGTGGTTACCTTGTAAACTTAGCAGTTCAACAATTTACACTGAGCAGATAGTGGCTACCGAGAAAATTCAGACAATGTGAAGTCCAACAGTGTCTACTGAGCTTCTCGGTATCTACCATGCTTCATAGTGTCTACCAAGAAAATAATTTGTGTCATTAAGATTTAGTGCAAACTGAGCGATGAAAGATTCAGTGTTTACTGAGTGAAGCAAGGTAAACTTAGTATATAGTATCTACCAAGTCACCAATAGTTACCAAGTTCAAAACTACATCAAGTGATTAGTATGGACTAAACCTTCACTTCTACCGAGTGCATGACAATGCCAAGTAATGCAATGGACACCGAGTATTAGAAAGTCACTGAGTTAATTTAGTGAACCTAAGTTATTTACTATTGGGCCTACTTTGTAATGTATTTGTTTACTTGTATTTTGGTTGACCTTGTAATTTTGTAAGTTTGAAAGGTATATATGTAAGATGTATTGTATGATATCAATCAATCAAGAGTGAATGAATGTATGATGCATGGAATGAGAAGGAATTGTGAAGTAATGTGAAGTATATGTGAAAGATCATCAGTAGTAGTTCAAGGTACATAGCAAGGTCAATTTAGAGACTAAAAAGTTATATCCATCACATGAGGTGATCAGTGCATAAGAAATCTTATTAGCAATTAGTTGCAAGAAGATCCACTACTTCATCCTAACAGTAAATTGCCATATCCTAAATATTTCCAAAAATTGGTATCAGAGCTTTGTGGTTATCTAGATAAAAGTTTAGCAGCTTGAGAAAAGATCTAAGGATAGATGGAGACATTCATAATTGACAAGGAAATTGAAAATGAAAAGCTAGATTTGGAAATGGTTGTGGCTCAACTCAAAGAAGTAAAGGAGCATCTTTCGCAATCCCTGAAGAGAAGAAGGAACTTGCAAGACAAATGAATGACCATCAGTATGTTGAAGAAAAGATTGAAGACCTTTTACCATCAAGCAACTCAAATGAAGCTAATGAGGCAATCAAGGAACTCCTAGCAAAGAATGGCTCTCTGTAGGAAGAAGTAAGAAAACTTAAAAGAGAACAAGAAATCTAATCAATCAGGCTATGTGAAGTTTTGGAAGAAAGAAAAAAGGAAAATGAAGACTTGGAGGAAAGAAATATTCAATCCAATCAGCATGAAGACCTCATGGATCAAATCTCTGGAGCAAATGAAGAAATCAGGATTCTCAAAGCACAGAATGAAAGCATAAGAAGTGATCTAAATAGTGAAAGGAAAATTAATGAAAGAATACTAAGAGAACTAAGATGTGAAAAGAAAATTGTAGAAAAATTGAAGAGTGACCTAAATATTGAAAAGAAAATCAATGAAAGAATGATGAAGTCACAAGAAGACATGAATCAATTGATATAGCAAAATGAGTAGAATCTTCATAAGGAAAAAGATAAAGCAGGACTTGGATACAATGAAGAACAAGGTGAATCTTCCAAGCAAGGTGCAAAAAGGAATTTAAAAACCTCATGCAATCATTGTGGAAAGGTTGGTCACACATCAAACACATGCTAGAGTAATGGAAAAGGAAAATTCAAAGGAAAGTGCTATAATTGTAATCAGCATGGTCACAAAGCCAATGAATGCAAGGAGAAACCAAAATTTGAAGGTAATTGTAACAAATGCAAAAAGCATGGTCACAAGGCATCCCAATGTAGATCCAAAACATTCAATCCAACTGAACAACTTGTAAAGGCAATATTTAGATGGGACTACAATACCTGGTGCAAATGTCATTATTGTGGAGAATATGGACATATTGGTATAAATTGTCCAAAGCATCACCTAAGGAAGAAGGACACTACTATAAGGTGTTATACATGCACTGAACTCAGTCATATAGCTAAAAACTGCATGATTATAGGTAAAATTAAAGATGAAAAGAAAGAAAGGGCTAACAACATAAGGAAATAGATGAAGCAACAATGGATTCCTAAATCCACTGAAGATGCAAGCTCAAATCCTAGAAGTGAAGTCACTTAAGAAATGGGTGACTCCATCCCCTCAAACTAAACTCCTAAGAATGAGTTGGATCTGTACTCACCAAGGAAATCATAAGTAGTTCCAAGAAATGTAAGGAAAGAAAAATGATCCAATCAGTATTGCAGATACACCAGGATCACAGAAAAGTTATCTTTCACCAAATGCATTAGACTCTACCAAGAAAAGTAGTTAAAGATTTTACTGAGAAAGGTCGGGAGTAAAAGAGAATTTTTTTCATCTACCGAGTTTATACTCATGCCAAGTTAGGTTAGTGGATGACAGTCTATCACACATTATGACAACATGGTACCTAGCATTAATGGTGAACTTTTCATCAAAATGGGTAGAATTCAACTTCATTTTCATCGTATTCTTAGAGCTAAAATATTTCCAAGTGCATTCAAGCAATTTCAAAGCAATTTCAAGCGAATTTGTAGATAAAGAAGTTTGTTTCAAGATTTCCATTACTTATCGAACAATGGCTTCCACAAGTAAAATCACTAGTAAGGCAAAATGTGGATCAAAAATATTGGTAAAGGGAGTAGAATGGAAAGCACCAAACTTCAAGTTGGTTCTCGTAGTTGTAGAGGCACTAGACCCTAATGGTGCAAAATCGCAGATACCACCAAAGGTACTTTTAATCAATGATATCTAAACTCATTTCAAATGTTCTATTCAAGAAATAGGAACCCTAGAAATGGATAGTGCATTAGAATAAATGTATGTTGATGGCTCTCTAAAACTTGAACATAAACATCTGGACACAAAAGGGTTGACCCACATCTCTCATATGCTAAGAAGCTTCTAGCCTTAGCCATGTTCACAATGGTTAGCTATGGCTGGAGCAACCCATATTTTTTACTAAGAAAATGATTCACAAGATTATCGGCCTTCCCATACTTAGTAAAGCCAAATCTACCAAAACCCTAGGTTGGGATGAACTTCAGAAGAAAACCCTAGTCGAGTGGGATGGAAGAGGCTTAAAGGTTAGCACAGTTATCAATGTTGAACTTAGATATGGAATTCATGTGATACCTCACAAGATCTATAGTCCAAGTTGACTGAACAGTGTGTCATGTGAGGCCGTAGACCTAGTGTTCAAGGTTGTAAAGAAGAATTTGGAGTATGACTTGTCTAAACCTAATGTTAAGACAACTAAACAAAAATAGGGATAGTATCAGATAATTGAAGAATAACCCCTGTAAATTTAGTTCCTTGTTGACATGTTTATTCTTCTATGTACAAAAATTCTTTCCCTTAAAAGGTTTTGTTGTTTTGAGAAAGGATGTCCCCATTCTATATTAGATTAATGAGTTTATAGAAGAAATGGGTGTCAATTTTGACTGTATAATGGCCAACTATTTTGAGGACTTAAGGAGAGAATTAACAACAGGTTTAGAGTCCCTCCTAAACTTGTTGAATTTTACAAAGATTATGTTTGTTTTATGCTTGACTATGACAGAGTATATATTCAGGCAGTCAGGCCCCGAGTTGCATGGGTAAAACCTCTACCTTATGAGGTAAACATTGATGAAACTAGGGACATCCTTGAGGCATTGGTAAATGAGCTAGTAGATCCCAAGCAACCAATTTTTGGAACTTATGATGAGGCAAAAGACAAAATAGAATTGGAGATTAAACTTCCCCAAGCAATCAAAAAAGGTAAAAGAAAGGTTGCTAAGTTGAAAAGTGCTACCGAGCCTTTAATGATTACCGAGGGAAAAGGTGAGGACAAGAAGAGGAGCAAGAACTAGAAAATGATGAGGAAGAATTAGAAAAGGAGGCAAAGCCAGCCAAGAAGAAAGGAAGGGTCATCATCACAAAACCACCAAAGGTCTCCATAGCTATTTTCACAAGAAGAGGTAAAGGTAAGAATAAGGATGAAGTGGTATTTAGCAAGCCCCAACTGACCATCCAAGAGAGATTGAAATAGGTGGAAGAGGGAGCTAGCATCAAAAATTTCAAAGCATTGAAATTTGAAACAAGGACTAATGTAAAGAAAATGCAGATTGAGGAACTAGTACTTAATAAGATGGGAAAATGGAAATACTCCCCATACCAGATTGCCCCTCAGATCTCCAAAGAGCTATTGGTAAGATTGCAACCAAGGTGGGAGTTAGCCACCCAAATAGCCAAGGACATATAAGAGCAATCCTTGAAGAATCTTCTACCAAATCTTATTGAGGTAGAAATAAAGCAACAATGAAGAACAACGAAGGTAAAATGATGATTAGATTTCACACATGTTTGATTTTAATTAAAGAAATTGAGCATGTTGTCACAGATGCAGTGAACATGTGAAAGAACATCTATCATCTACATAAGCCCAATAATGATCCAGTGGTAATCAAGGATAATGATGGCACCAGTAGTGATGATCAGGCACTAAGGTCTGATAATGAAGAAAAAGGAGAAGAAGTTGAAGAGGAAGAAAAGGAGGAAGAGGATGAAGAAAATGATCCAAGGCAGATTACAACACAAGTCATTGCTTCCCTTCCTCACTCTCCACCTAAGACTGCAACATCATTAGGGTTGGAGACAACTTCAGCAAGATTAACCACATCAAAAACATCATCCACTCTTGCTTCCCCATAGGTTTGAGTATCATCTATGGAAGTAACCATTACTTCATCTGCCAAGCTATAGCCTTCTCCATCAGCACCCAAGCAATCAGCTATGTCTACCTCCTCTATTACATGTACAGTAAGTTCTACAGTTCTTTATACAATTTTGTCTACTCCAATTGTGATTATTCCAGCCTATACACTACCTATTTGTACATCATTTTTGGGAAGTACACCAATTTTGGATTCAGTTGGTACTTCTCTTAGCTTTCCTCTAGTTGCACCAATTCAAGTATTTTTTGCCAGTCCATCTATGTCAACTATTGTCTTTGATTCCAAATCCAAGGAAGTAAGCACAGAAGTAAAACCAAAAACTACTTTGAAACTTTTGCTTACTGGAAAACAAAAATGTGAAGACATAGACTTGGATACAGAAATTGTTATTCCCAAGATAGACTTGGACAATGCCTCAACCATTGAGATGAGAATGGTTAGCTAGTTTTTAGAGCAAAAGGCAAGGCAAAAGCAACTCAAAGAAGAAAGAGATAGAGAATATAACATAATAGAAAATGCTAAAAACATAATTATTGAAGCTATTGATGTTGATGTTGATTCATCTCAACACATTTTGTTGCAATTAGAAGAGGCTATAGATAAGTTCAATGAGGACACCTCTAGGCAAGAGAAACTCATTGAAAAAGTACAGAAGAAATTTGGCAATAAAGTGCTTGAGCACATTGTTTAGCACATTGCAATAAAACAGGTTGAATTAACCTCAATTTTGAGAAATCTTGAGCAAGTGTTCACAAATGTAACATCACTTTTTGGCAAGCTCTATGATGTTACCGAGTTCACTAAGGAAGTCAAAGAAAAATTGAATAAATTAGATGTGGAAATGAAGGATAGTGCTCAAAAGTTGTAGCTTGACCATAGTTCAAGCTCATCCCATCACACAAAGGTGAAATTTTTGTCCAAAATGCAGGCAGAGTTACTCAAAAAAGAAGCCAAAATTTGTTCTACACTGATTGAAATTCAAAATATGATTCTTCCAGTCATAGATCAAATGCAAAAACATATTGCCTAGTCAAAAACATTGATTCATGATAGCAATTTTTCAATAGAAAATCATATGATTGAACTTTTTGCAAAAGTTCAAGTGGCTCTCTCCACTTGCAAGATTTTGCAAGACAATTGGGATAAGACATTATCTCTTATTCTAAAGGTACACTCATATTTTCTCTCACATTTTGGTGTCTCAATTTAAATTTACTGTATATACACTCTTTGGCATTATTGTCAAAAAGGGGGAGATGAGACTATTAGCAGGGGGAGATAAGATTTTTTTATATTAAGATAAAAGTAGGTTTTGAAGGGGCCCCAAAACCCTTTACATCAAAAAGAAAGATATATCATGAAGCTCTACTAGGTTTTAAAAGGACCTATAACCAATAGTACAACAGAGCCAGGTCAAACAAGGACCTGAAACCAATAGATAAGTTTAGAAAGAGAAACCAGAGAGAAACCTAGAACCTGGAAAGATAGACTGGAAAGCATAACAACTAGAGAATCCTCCTAGACCAAAAAAGCAAGGACTAAGATTTTGATTTCACTCCCTTTTTATGAGAATGCAAATTCATATCAAATTGAGGAAGGGTCTTTTTAGATCTTTTTGTTATCATAGGTATCCATCCCTCCTCAACCAATGCAACCTATGACTGCCACTTTTGAGAATCCAAAATAGTTGGAAAATCATCCAAGCTATGGCAAGGACCATCCATCACCACATCCTATAATCTAGAACTACAGCCTTGTTTACCAGTTCCAACAACAACATCAAAAGCACATCCATCCTTTTGACCAGGGCATTCTGCCTTCAAAAGATACACCAAATTGGAACTAGAAGTTTGAGATCCAACTTTATCACTAAGATTAGATATGGGGGAGATAAGATTGTTTTCATTGGGGATATGAGATGAATAAGGAATAAGAAAGACCTTATACAAATAAAAGCTATGCATACCATATGTATGGGGGAGATATGTGAGACATGTAAGATATGTAAATAGTAGAGTAAATCAGAATGCCAGTTTTGATTCATAAGTGTTTTTATCACTAATGGCAAAGGGGGAGATTGTTGGAATTATGATTATTTTTTCATTAGTGACAACACTTACTCAATTCTATATGCTTACTGAGCATCAAGTGGTTACCTTGTAAACTTAGTAGTTCAATAGTTTATACTGAGCAGATAGTGGCCACCAAGAAAATTCAGACAATGTGAAGTCCAACAGTGTCTATCGAGCTTCTCAGTATCTACCGTGCTTCACAGTGTCTACTAAGTAGATAATTTGTGTCATGAAGATTCAATGCAAATCAAGAGATGAAAGATTCAGTGTTTACCGAGTGAAGCAAGGTAAACTTAGTATATAGTATCTACCAAGTGACACTACATCTACCGAGTCACCAATGGTTACTAAGTTTAGAACTATATCAAGTTATTAGTATGGACTGAGCCTTCACTTCTAATGAGTGCATGATAATGTTGAGTAATACAATGGATGGTGAGTATTAGAAAGTCACCAAGTTAGTTCAGTGAACCTGAGTTATTTACTATTGGGCTAACTATGTAATGTATTTGTTTACTTGTATTTTGGCTAACCTTGTAATTTTGTAAGTTTGAAAGATATATATGTAAGATGTATTGTATGATATCAATAAATCAAGAGTGAATGAATGTATGATGCATGGAATGAGAAGCAATTGTGAAGTAATGTGAAGTATATGTGAAAGATCATCAGCAGTAGTTCAAGGTACACAACAAGATCAATTCAGAGACTGAAAAGTTATATCCATCACATGAGGTGATCAATGCATAAGGGATCATATAAAAAATTAGTTGCAAGCAGATCCACTGCTTCATTCTAATAGTAGCCTATCATATCCTGAATATTTCCAACATAACAAACAAATTTAGTCAGTGAAATTTGAGAGCTTGATGAGGCATTTTAAAAAAAGATTAGATATTTCAAAGCAAAAGTTAGATGATGCTAAGATAGAAAAATCAAAGTCAATAATCGAGTTTGATTCAACCAAGTTGAATTAAGCTTGTTCACAACACCAAAACTGGACACTTCATCTAGATATCGAGCTACTCATAGCAAGGTCAAGAGAAGATGTATCTTGATGAGTTTGGACTATAGTTAAGATCACTTGCAATTTGGAGCCTATTGAAACAAGTTACGAAGGAAATAAGAGTTACTGTTACAACAAAGAAAGTTTACTGTGACAAAAGATAAAATCTATGTTTCTACAAAAAAATTTGAGAAGAAAATTTTTGTGGAGCATTGTCATAATGAAAGGAAGCTATGATGAACCTTAGATAGCATTCAAAGATCATACAATTGATCTTGAGTAGCTATTTGATTTTAGAGTGAAATAAAAAGCTTTTTTTATTTAGTGAAGTATGCAATTAATGTGAGTTCTAGATTAGGCAAAAGTCTACAACACAATGGTAAGTTACGAACCTCTCATGTTTGAGGTCTTGGGTTCAAATCTACCTTCACTTAACATATAATAATAATTAATTCAATAAATAATAACAATTAATCTAGTCTTCGACCATATATCAATTAAAAAAAGTGTGAGTTCTAGATAAATAAATTGAGTACAAACTTGATTATCTATACATCGTGATCATCTCATAAGTTGAGAGCACCCTGAAGAAATTTGGCAAAAGTGATTTCGAGAAAAACCTTACTCTAAAAGAGGTATTTTATCATTCTCCACATAGAAATTCTTTAATAAATTTTTATTCAGTGTAATCATGGTTATGTCACTTGTTCTAAATGTTGAAAATGTTGAGAGACCCAAATTAAAGGTTGTTCCTATGAAACCCTCAGAGGAAAACCCTAATTCAGCTTTGTCAATTACTTTGGACAATGTAGTTTTCTTGGAAGATGTAGGAAGCTAACTATGCAGTAAGTTTGAAATCATTGGAAGCAAGTTTATGAACAAAGATATGGAAATTATTTTCAATAATGACATGACTACTAAGCTTAGATATGAGCATCTGAAAGACTTAGACTTATTCATATATCATTTTTATTGTGAACTTGATACAAAAGAATGGACACAGATCATATTGACTAGAATTCATAATGGAAAGATTTGGATGGGAGACAATGTAGTCATCATCTCTACCAACCTTATTCATGAGGTCATTGGTCTTAGCAAACAAGGTAGTGTACGTATTGGTAAGAAAAGTTCTAGTTAAGAAAAAGGCTAAAAGTTATACTAAGGTAGTTTATAATGGTAAAGCAATGGTGATTAGCACCATCTGACAACATGATGTAGGATTCTTAAGCATAATCATTGCATATTTTATTTTGGAAGTTCTAATAATGAAGAGTTGTCAAGAGGCTTCATTTATATAGCTTATAAGATATGTGTTGAGAAAGAACAAGTGAATTTAAGAGAGATTCTAAGAGCACAACTTTTTGTGAATTTGGAGAAAATTAAGAGAACTAAGAATGGTGTATTTAGACTCCAATCTTTGATTAATCATATTTTCTTTCATGTACTTAAAATATTTTCATTTTTATTAGTTACTAATATTATGAGTAATGAAAGATGTACTATAGACAAGATAAAAAATGTGTGTGGAAGGCATCTAGTAGAGAAAATCTTGGACAACAAAAAATTGATTGTGAGAACATTTCAAAATGAAATGAAATGGAGATTTAGAATTGCTCGTGCAATTTTTGATAGATTTAAGAATGATATATGTTTTATGGTGGATATTGACTTAACATATATTGAAGTAGTAGAACCTCAAGAAATATTTCTTTAGACCTTAGATTATGAATTGAGTGATGATATATTTATCATTTATATTGATTTAATGTTGAAATCCAATATAGATCAAGCATCATACAGATTTGGAATGTATGAAGAGATAACATAGTTATCTTACTAGGAATCATTAGAAAAGGCATCTCATAAGAATATTGTATATGTAATGAAGAAAGCACTATTTGAGGTTGGCATGTTAGAAGAAGAGTCAGAAGAAGTTAGACAAACTATCTTCAAATTAACACGAGCTAGTGAACAACATGTAATGTGTGTGATGCCTCTATCAGTTGGGCAAGCATCTAATGTATCTATTCAAAAAATCCTATAGAACAAAGAATTCCATATGTTATTGTATCAATCAAACAACTAGGTGGATCTAAACGATAGTCAAAAAGAGTTAAGCAACAAGATACTGGACCAGAGAAGAGAAAGAAGACATTGTTGACAATTGAAGACTCTAGCGATGATGAAGAAGAAGAGGAACAAGAAGAAAAATAAATAAGAGAAATTCATTGTTTCAAAGAAGCCAATAGGTAAAACAAGACAAACCTAGAAACCTAAGATAGAGAAGATTAAGAAATCCATTGTTAATAAAGGATACTTTGTACAGATGAACAAGTTTTATGATTTGTATAGTGATATGGAGAAAGAATAGATTGATATCTCTACTATGAGATATATGATTCTAAAAAACCTAAAACTTAAGAATATTAAAGGATTTGTAAATTAGAAAGTCTATGATAGACTTATAACAAAGAAGGCACCAGTTTGGAAAGAAGATATGGAACTTTAGAAATCAATGATAAGAACTATGTGCAAGACTAATGATGATGAATAAATAAAGAAATTAATAAGTAAACTAGAACCATATCTATAGAACAAAATGAGTCCTATTCTATTTATGGGAGGTGATAAGAATACAATAAGAAGTAAAACTATTGCAACTATCAATAAAATGTTGATGGAGGCAGAGAGAACTCCTACCACTATAGAGAAAACTTTGGAAGTATCAATAAGTCATAAAACTATGCAAATTGATCAAACAAGTATGACAATTAACATTGATGATAATCCTTTCATAAGATATGATCAACCTAAGCCCCATTTTGAATACATTTAGGATTACTTGAGACTAATAGAAGAAGAGAAAAAGTTGGAAGGAGAAAAGAAAGAAAAATAAAAGGAAGAAAGAGAAAAGAAAGAAAGAGAAGAGAAGGAAGAATAAGAGAGAAAACCAAATGAGGTAGTAGAGAAGAAACAAGTGGAAGATAAGGTGAAAAAATATAGCTAATCCTCTCCTATATCTCTTGCTAACCTTACAGGTGATGGTGATGATCAATCTAATTTTATGTCATCCTTGAATAAATTATTTGAGAAAAATAAGAAGGTCAAAAGTCTACAAAGAGCATTAATGGAGGTGACTAATAGATTTACAATACCCTCATAGCCAAACACATTGAAGCACACCCCGAACAAAGAGCACAAGTAGTTGTAAAATTGTTTGATGATGAGTTTACAAATTTGATGAATGTTGTTGAGTCTAAGGCTCAAATTTCACATGATGCTAATCTTTTTAGCACCATTTGTTAGAATATTTAGGATAATTTGTTGAGTCTTAATACTTATATCAAGGAACTTTGAAGATGTCAACAAGTTCACAAGGTACTATACATCAAATGTAATTCATCTCACAAGTTGACCAAATATTTGGATAGAAAGATTCAAGGGAAGCTGAGTGAACCAGAAGCACTAATTAGTCAGGTACAACAACCCTCTTATAGAGTTGATGAATTGGAAGGAAAAGTTATTAGTGTTCACATAGACATTATGAAATTGGAACTTGAAAAATAACTAACTTTGAGAAGACTATTAGAATTTGGAGAGACTATTGCTCTAAAGATATTAGCCGATGAAAGATAGTTGGAAGAGTGTGTCAAAGAAAAAGACACTTATGAAAACTTCACCTACTCCAACCTTAATGTAGTTGAGATTACATCATATGCATTATGTACAATGCTCACTACTTTCTAAGAAAAAAAGGAAGCATGGGAGAAATGTATGAATAGTTTGAAGGCAAATTTTGATGATTGTATGAAGATTTTAATAGCTTCAAATAGGAAAATAGTGTTTTGACAATAGAAAAATGACTTTTTTGATAGTTTTTGAACATTCCAACCTTTGTCATTGATGTCAAAGGGGGAGATATTGTAGAAGAAAATTGTTCAGTAAGTTATGTATGTAGAAATCATATTGAAAGGGGGAGCAATTTATAAATTAAGAAATATATGTAATAGATGATAAGTATTTTATGTTTTTTTTAAGGTTTTGTCATTTAGCCAATTTTCCTTACTTTGTTGCCATCACTACCAAATGGGGAGATTTTTGGCAATTTACTTTGTGTAGTGATGTAATTGTTATCATTAATAGAAAAAAATGATGTACTCGTAGAAAACTTCAGTAATAAAGATACTTAGCTTTTGGTACTCAAAAAATCATAAGTATGAATTTGGTTTACAACAATACATTATTTTATATGTAAAATGTTTTTGATATCATATTATGACTATTGAAGATAGATGGAGATAGTATACAAGTTGATGATGATGTGTATAACCTTGGACATTAGTGTAGGCAATATAGAAATCTGATATTCATGATTTACTAGTGAAATAGAACAATAGAATTAAAGGGAAATGAATTATTTTGTTTACAAAATAATTACTTGACCAATTAGGGGTGACATCCTAGAAGCTTACTCTAATTTGGAAAAGTATATTGTGGTCTTAGTTGACCTAGAATTATTTTTTGAAAAGGCATGGTATTTATACAAATACATTTACAAAGTCATAAATGATGTAAAGTTATGTGTAATTGTAATATGAGAAGTGATATGTGAAATTTGTGAAGCAATATATACAAATTTTTTTGTGAACCTAATTTCACAATTTGAGATTGAGCTGAAGTTAGATCAGCGAAGAAAGAAGGCACAACATCTATATACTTCAGGACAAATTACTTTTTTGGGAAGTGATCTCTTCTTGCATCCACTATACTAAAACTCCTAATAGGATTGGAATCTCCTAATAGTGACTCAAACTCTCCTAATAGGGACTCTCTATACTAAATTTTCTCATTGACTCCTAAAAAAGTTCATCCTCTATGTTGGTGTTTTAAAACTACTAAGCAACAAAATGCTTAATACCAAGATGACAATACTCACACAATCTAAAGACTAGCCAATTCTTATTAAAAATTGTATGTGTGAACCATTTGGGCCAAACTTCAACAAAACCAAGCGTGGTTTTCTACTCTTTAGGCTCTACAAAACTAGGGTGGGTATACCTAGGAATGATTCAAGACTGGGAAACACTATATGAGGATTATTTTAGTTTCATTCTGATTCTCATCTCAAATCCTCAAATACATGCATAATTCATGACAATTTGCTAAACACATCACATACAATAGATTTGGCCAAAATTCTTCTATAGGTTTGTAGATCATATTCTCAGCAATAATGGCTAACTGAAGCTAAAAAATTCTGTGCAAACAATTATAGACCAGCTTTGAAAATCTTCAGGAAATAAAAGTAACATTGATTATAATTCTACATTTGAAAACATTTTATGATAAATCCCTCTTTTAGCTAAATCAATTTGACTAGTGCCTAATCCATTGGGCTTCAGAGTCTACAGCAAATTCTTGGATCTAATTTGTTGCCTTACAACAAATTTTATCAGCAATTCTTATCAAAATTCATCATTCAAAAATCCTTTCCCGTACTACAGGAATCTTATCAAATTCATCAAAGCTTTTACTTAATCCATTGAATTAATAGCAGTGATAAACAGATTAACAACCTATCTAGATTGCATTCAATTACACAAACCTTTACTTATAAAATATCAAGATAACCAAGTAATAAAAAGGAGACAAGATTCAGAAAGAACTGATATGGGGACAGTTCATAATTTGTATTCATTTTTTTTGAAAATTATATACATTTATAGTAAACTCAGAATGACCTTTGGAAGAAACACAACGATAATTCTATTATTCATGTATTCTTAGGAACTAATAGAGAAAATACATTACAAACTTGCTCGAAACAATGGACCAAAAATAGACTAAGTATATCACTTAGAAAAAAAAAAGAATTCAGACCCTCACATTGCCTTGAAAACTCACTTATATAGGCATGAGTTGCAACAAGAAAAGGACAAATGTAACTGACAGGTGTCTTTTAAAAGGAATACTTACATAAACCTATCACAAAAGAAAAAAATGTTGGTAACAGAAGATGTCCAAGTCAAGACATTCTTTTTGGGGGTTCAACTTTTGTCACATGCTATAATGTTGCTGAGTTGGCTTCTATTATGATCCTTCTTCATATGCAATAGCCAAATTAACCAATGATGAAGTTTGTTCTTATGATGGCACATCAATCTCCACTTGTGGGTCTTCACTGCCTTTATCCTGTATGGTAGAAACAACATCTAACTTCTCCATTTCTTTAGTTGTATCAACATCCTGTGGTCCTGGGTCTGCAATTGAAAGTGACAGATTATTCTTGTCTTCTTCTTCTAGTTGGGCCTGAGTAGTGATGTTATCAATGATTTGGATTTCCTCACCTTGCACCTCATCACTGTCATTTTCACCTTCATCAAACTGTTCACTAGGAGCCATTTCTACCATCCACTTGTCAAATAATGTGTCATCTAGCCAATTGAATTGCAAAATATCCCTTTGTCTTTCTACCGCATATTCAGCTTCATTATTAATGTTAATGAATTCTTGTTTTAAAGAATCAAAGAATATTTGGGCCTTCACCATTTCTTCTATTGTGGTAGCCCACCATGCATGCCCTATTTCATTAATGACTCTATTCATTCTTAAATAGAATAAATCATCAAGTTATTTTGCCCATTCCTCTTTGCTTTTCAAATTATTTCTTTTATCCAGGGCATGAGGAAACAAACTGAATTTTTGGCTCTTGTACTTGTTCAAGTAGCATACTACTATTTTATGTAAATGAATTCTTTTATTATCAAAATTAGCAAGATCAGAAACAATATCAAATGTTTTTTCAATTTGATAAAAAGAATCATCTATAATAGAGAAACACAAAAATGTTATTGCTTTCTCCCTTCTTACCCATTTATTCACAACAGGCATTAGAGCCTCATCATTGGCTTTCAAATCCACCCAAATACTAATCACCCTGGCCAATTGATCATAAATTAGCGGCCATTCAACTTTGTCCCCCAAATATGTGATAGCTTTTCTTAGTTTATCTTCATATTTGGATTCCTATTCTACATGTAAGGCCCATAGTTTACCTTTTTTTTCTTCAAAATCCTCAGCAGTGTAGTACTATGGCTTTTGGGGTGTATCTGGTATTTCTATGAGGGGGTTGGATTTGAAGGGTTCAACTAGGGAGTGAGGGTATGTTATTCTTGGCCTAGTGGATTTTCCCAATAGCTTGTTCTCAAGCTCAATTCTCTTTTTCACCTTTTTATCGTAGGCATCCACCACTGTTTCATACTTGTCCTGTAGCTCAGTCATTTCCTTTTCTTCCCTTTCCATAGTAGCCAAGGAAAATTGAGAATAATCCACATTCATGTGGGCTACCTATACATGTGAGGTATCAACAACTCTCCTCACAATGATACTCCCTGTTAGTCTTGAATCATCAGGCTATGATGGAGTAGACTTGGATCCTCTTCTTAATGACCACATAACAAGAGCAACTTGGTCATTACTAAATGTAGTTCCCAAGAACTCCTTTTTATCTAGATCTTGCAATCCCAAATTATTTGACACAGAATTAAAAATCAAGGCATCAACAATGTCCCAATTGGGCAATAATAAAATATTTGCACCCTTTACCATCTATCTCCCCCCTTCTAGGGTTATATCATGGAACTCTTATATAATTTGTTCCTCTATTTGATCCTGAATGGAGGCTTCATCCATTTTTGGATATCTTGCTTTTATATTTTTACATCTTGCCTCAAAATTGTGCATTTTTGCCCTCCAAGAAAATTGATGGAAAGCCCTAGATTTTACAAAATTGTCATCACACAAAAATTGATAACTGGCTTGTTCTAGAATAGGGTCTAATTCCCTTCCCTTGAAATTTTCTATAGTTAACTCAAAACTTTGCACAGGAGGCTCCTAGGGATTCCCTTCATCAATCTCTACTTTGGTAACAAAGATTCCCCCTTGTGATCCAATTTATTCAATTTGCTCATCAGTGAGCTACTCCTCCCCAATTCTCATAGGGGTTTGGGAAGGTGAACAAATTTCATTATGTGATTCCTCTTCCCTTATTATCCTTCTTCTCTTAGGAGAAGGTTGAGGTGGCCTTTCTTCAAAAATAGCACTAGTAGATTCAACTATTTGTTTTCCTTTATTCACAATGGGCCTTTAATCCTAAATGATAGTATATCCTATCTTCCTTTGTAGAACTAGTGGACCTACCCCTATATTGGGAGTGAAACCCAATCTTCTCATCATTTCCTTGGCTTTTTCTTGAAAAGAATCAATGAAATGTTGCTTCTTCTCATTCATTACCTCCATTATTTTGGGGAATATACTCATAAGCTTATTTATTCTATCTGCAGCAGTCACAACATTACTAAAAGGGTTGTAACCTTTATCAAAAAAATTAATAAAATCCAAAACTTTTGAATAGACTCTCCATTTTTCTTTCTTGGTTTCTTGCAACTATAGAGAGTACTCATTCCTTATTACATCTTTAGGGAAATAAAATTCATGCTAAACTGGAGGAAGCTTGATTCTATGCCTAAGAGAAAAATTAAAGAAATCTTCTGCATCACAAAAATGAGAGTGAGATACTGTCATTTTATACTAATCCAAAAATTTGTAGAGGAAGACCCATCCTTCCTTGGTTATTAAAAACTGGTGGGCTACTATGCATGTGGGAAAAATTGATCTTGTTCCCCTTTTGTGCAAAAAGGCTTCTTCCACTCCTCCCAACTACCACAAAAATTTAGCCACTCCCACCTTTAAGGGTACTTAGTAAGGTAGTACATGGGGTGTCTCTTTGAATCCATAAACTCCGATGATAGTTGAAACTGAATATGGGATGATATCTCCTCAATTATGTGAAACTTTCAGACTATGGGGTTTGTCCATAGGCCTAACAAGGTGCATTAGTGCTTTAGGAATTCATGGATTGTCACTCAATATGAGACATCTTAGTTTGGAGGCAAAGTGCCTGTCAAATCTAACAAAACTAGCATTTTCTGCCTCTCCAGGAAAATTTTCACTCCATAATTGAACTGGTTGTGCTTCCCCCTCTTGTTCTTTGTTCAGAACCATTTCTTTACCAACGTATGTAGCGCCCTTAAATAGAAACATGTGCATCAATAGGGAATATTGGCCCCAAACCTTTTCAACCTTACCCTTTGCAATCCCCACCAATCCACTGTGAATCTCATCAGCTAGATAAGAAGCAAAATCAAAAAATATTTCCACACTGAATGAGGAGATTTGAGTGATCATATACATAAAACTCATAGGGACAAAGCCTTCTTCACCCTCTCCAAAAACTCTACACAGGGTTCTATATATCTCTACTGCCTTGGCATTGAAGCATGATTTCTTGAAAGGTTCTTTAGAGGATGATGTTATTACTGGTAGGGTTCCAATTCTGCCAATGTGGGCCTTCAGTGCACCTTGTCTAACTACATCCTTCTTTGGAGGCATCTTTGATTATACTTTATAGAACTGAAACACCTACAGAGATTACATTAGATTTACTTACTTGAATTCCATCCTCATTTTCCTCTGTATTCTTGCAGATTTTTTTTGTGAACAATCTACTTCACAAGCTTTCCAAACTCCAACACGATTTTCTTGAGTAATTGCTTCTACTTAGGAATAGCTGGAAATCTTTGCTCACGTAAGGTGAAACTGATTAAATCTCTTGTATTATACTCTATTTTTCCTCACATGCGAAGCTTTCATGTCTAATTAATACATAGAGTGGCACCATATTTTGCATTTAAATCTGCGTCGTTGATCTTTAAAAGTCCTACAATCATGGGATTTGGAGATAGACAACTAGGCGTTACACTTGACAAGTTGGTCAATCAATCCAATGAAAATTGCCCATGTACATAGCTCTTTCCTTGATGGTACTTCTATATGGACCCACTGGCGACTGAGGACACTTTTTAGTAGGTCACTACTTCACTATACATAAAGAACGAGCACCTTGCCATAGCAAAGTAGCAATAGCCATCGATCTAATCTTGATCTTATAGATTATATATTTGTGTACTACTTAGAAAGACAATGATGGGCCCTCATTTGCTACCTCACTATAGGTATCCCCCTAGAAACTCTTCATGGTGAGTTAGTGACAGCTATTGATCTGAGATTAAATCAAAGGTGGAGAAACTACACAAATTTTCTTGAAAGGTGGTGGGCCCCATACTCGTATGTTGCATAGCTTAAACAACTTGCAACTTTCCAAAGTGAGATAGCGAGGACTATTGATTCTTCTTTGATCTGATGATCAGGATCTCTTGTACACTTGATCAATGGGGCATGAGTCTCGAGTATTGATGATGTAGGAGATTCTCCACTGCTAGCACCCAATAAGACTTTATTTCAGTCCTAGTCATCATCCATGTTACTTGATTTTATGGTGCCTCACTACTTCGGTAACGGTGAGATGTTATAATTTTATGATAATGAGGTTGCGAGCTTTTGCAACTTTAATAAATCTCAATGTCATGAAATACAAGGACCCATCAAATCATTATTGCTCCTACCAACTACTTCTAACAATAGCAGTTATTACTGGTCATGCCACTTGGGAAAATCATGGTTATTGATAAATTTTGAGGCCACCGTCTCTTGTATTTTATGGTGCCTCACTACTTTGCTAATGGAAAGATGTTAAAATTTTCCAATAGCAAGGTAGCAAGCAGCGGGAAGACCCTCATTTGGTGCTAACTTCTAACTATTTCTAACTAGGTCCCTTTTTTGGCTCTAACAGTACTTGTAAGGTGTACATGACTGAGAAAATGGCCAGAAAAAAAATCTCTGACTGTCGTGTCTTCATTTTGTAGCCCCATATTATAAACTTTCTTGCACTTGCTACCTTGCTATACATATAGAGTGCCCATGTTTTCATACCAAGTTAATGACAATGGTGGATCTAATTAGATCAGACGGTTGGGGAGTATGAGAGGAAAAGTAGCTCGAGGCATGAAAGATATAAAGGGAACAAAATATTTACCCGATTTAAAAATTCAAACATTTCCCACTCAAAAAATTATGAATGGAATGAAATGTAGGGTTTTCACAAAAAAATTTAGAGGCTAACAAAAGGATGACTTAGGTAGAAACCATACTCACCACTTATGGACACAATCTAAAAATTCTATTCCTGGACAAAGGACTTCTATCATGCAAAAATTTAGACCAACAGTGGCTTTATCTGGGGACATTGAATTCTCTAGATTCAAATGAGGGCTCAGAATTTCTAGGAGAAGCAGACCACACATAGACTCCCAACAGATCAACCACTTACTAAGAGAACAATACACATAGGAAAACTATGCATAGGAAACTACACACAGACAAAAGGATTTACAAATATGTATAAGAAAACCCTAAACTACTGTTCATGGAAAAAATAAGTATTTTTAAAGAAAAATACCTCTTCAAGAACTGTCCATGAACTAGCAATTCAAGAATATTGTTTGGTAGATCTTTGAGTACATAAGAATCCTCACCCAGAGTAGTTTCAATGAAATAAGGGCCTAACCAGATAGGATAAAATTTTCCATGTTTTCCTTTATCCTCAATTCTAGCATTCCACATTAAGACTAGATCTCCATCTTCAAACTTTCTACTTACCATTCTTCTATCATAGAGTGTCTTGACTTGTAGTTGCAACTTTTGGTTCTTAAGAGATGCTTCTCTTCTAGTTTCTGTTAGTCCTACCATTTCATCCAACATTTCTTGCATATCATCAACGATATCCTCATCATACATTTGAATGTAATTGTACAAACCCACCAGGTTGTTCCGAGGCATTCTTGCTTGGATTCCATACACCATATCAAATGGAGCTATACCAATGGCTTTCTTCATAGTTACCCTATCAGCCCAAATTGCTAGTTGTAACTTGGAATCCCATGCTTTCTTGTTATCATCCAAAGTCCTCTTAATAACCTTTAATAGGCTCTTATTTGTGGTTTCAGCTTGTCCATTTCCTTGTGGATGATAAGGAGAAGATGATGACCTTATTATTCCATATTTATCACAAAATTTAATGAATTCTTTAGACCTAAAGCACATTGCATTCTTTGTTACAATTTTCTGAGGGCAACCAAATTTGGATATAATATTATTCAGTAGGAAATTATTGACAACTTTACTTGTTGCATTTCTCATGGGAATAGCCTCTACCCACTTTATAAAGTAGTCAGTATCCACTAGAATCCAAGAATAGCCAGTGCTAGACTTGGGGGAAATCTCTCCTATGAAATCCATAACCCATTGTTGAAAGGGTGCTTGAACCTTTACTGGCTTCAATGGAGTATTACCTGAGAACTTCAATTTTTCAAAAAACCTTTAACAAGGGTCACATTTCCTAATCATAATTTGGGCATCCTTGAAAAGGGAGGGGCACCAAAATTCATCTCTCATCACTTTATGTGCAGTGGTCTTGGCCATATAGTGTCCTCCACACACTCCAGTATGCATTTCATTCAAGACTTCTCTTGCCTTTCCTTGATCAACACATTTCACCAATACCCCTTCAAAGTTTCTTGACCATAAAATGCCTTGGACAATTATGTATTTAATGGCTTGTAATTTAGTACTCCTTTTTTCATTTTCAAGAAAATGGGGAGGAGGTTCCATGTGTTGCAGGTAATATATAACATTGGTGTACCAATCACAATAATCCAGGTCACATAAGTGAGGTCTGAGGTCATCAACTACCACATTTATCTGATTGGAATATAAATTAGATTCAGCCATGAGTTTAGCCAAACCTTGACCTCTTACCAACTTAGTTGTCTATATTTCAATATTGAATTCTTGGATCCTGTTGATCCATCTATAGCTTCTACCTGATACTTCCTATTGAGAAAATATATCTTTTGCTGCAACACTAGGCACAAAGGCAATGATAGTAGCACCTACTAGGTCGCATCTAAAAGCCTTTACAGCCTTCGCTAAAGCATATTCCTATTTTTCATTTATCTCATATTTCAATTCAGCAGGCTATAGTGACTTACTGAAAAAGGCAATGGGTTGTTCATATCCTTCTTCATTTTTCTGCAACAAGACTGCAACTATAGTGTGAAAGGATGCAAAAGAAAAAATATGTATAGACTTTAAATAATCTGGAGTTCTCAGTACTGGAGCATTTTTTATTATAGTTTTAATATCCTAGAATGCTTGTGAAGGCTCACCATTCCAATCTATAGTAGCTCCCTTCTTGAGCATCTTTGAGATAGGTCCACTGATTTCAGAAAAATTGGTAACAAACCTTCTAAGAAAATTAACTTGGCCAAAGAAGGATTGAATTCCTTTTACATTCTTTGGCTTGGGGACTTTATCAGTAGCTGCTACTCTCTCAGGGTCTATTTTCACCCCATCCTTGGACACTATATGTCCTAGTAATTTGCCTTCTATCACCCCAAATGTGCATTTCTTTGGGTTCAAGGATACTCCATATTCCAAAGCTTTGATAAAGATTTTCTCCAAATGCTTGCAATGATCCTCAACCTTCTTAGAATATGTTTTAAGATCATCCTAGTACACAACCATAAATTTGTCAATATAATCATGAAATGACACATCCATGGCTCTTTGGAAAGTACCTCCTACATTAATCAGGCCAAATGACATCCTTACATATACATATGTTCCCCATGGGGTCATGAAGGCTATCTTGAATTGTTCACTTTCCTTTACCAAAACTTGATTGTATTCAGAGAAACCATCCATCATTGACATTAGCTTAGAACTAGTCACTTGCTGCAACATGGCTTCCATATTGGGTAATCCATAATTGTCCTTCAAAGATGCAATGTTCAAATTCCTAAAATCAACACATAATCTTATATATCCATTCTTCTTTCTGATATGTACCAAATTTGAAACCCAGGTAGAATGCCTAATTGGTTTGATAATCCCCCCATCCCTTAATTTCATCAACTCTTCTTGCATTTTGGGAGCTAGGGTAGGGTTTACTAGTCTTTGTTTCTATCTAAAAGGTTTTATATTTATCTTTTAGTGGTATGACATGTTGGAAAAATTCTTCCCTATAGGCCTTAAGGTCATCATATGACCATGCAAAAAGATGTCTATACTTCCTAAGCAAGTCAACCAATATTTTTCTGATTTTAGCATGCAGATTTTGGCCAATATAAACCTTTTTGGGAGCTTCATCAGTACCTAGGTTTATCTCTTCTAATTTCTGAGGCTTAGGGTCCTTAACTCCTATTTTACTCTATCCTAGTTATCAAAAGCACTTTCCAAAACCACTAACCCCTTAGGCACCTTATTTGTTTTCAATTGCATAATCTTCTGGCCAAAAATTGTTTCCTTACCATCTATGGTTTCAATTAAATCACTGCAATCCATTTCCTAACCATGGTACCTGTCTTCATTTAACAAAAAATTTATAATGTCTTTGTCATCTTCAAAGACTTTCCAATTTTCAATGTTATCAGGTATGGAAGGTCTATTTTGTACCTCAATTTGAGATATTCCTAAAAATGATATCTCCTTAGGCTTGATTGCTACATTTGCTAACAAATCAGCCATCTTATTTTGTGTCCTATCTCTCCATGAGATACAATAAATATCTGAAAGTATTTTTCTCAGGGGAGATAAAAACTACCCTTGCCCCTAAACTTTCTTTTGAACTTGCCCCACCAAAGAACATTGTCCATAATGTTGGTGAGTTCATGCAACATTCCACTTCATGTTCAATTATAGCAAGCAGATTCTCAACTTCTTGAATGATCAATTTTGCTCTGAAAGAATTAACACCAATATCTAAGAAGCAAGTGGCACCTCTATCAATTTCTTCCCCTAAAATGTGACCGACCCTAGGCTCTCTATTTACCTTGATAGCTTTATCCCCAATGTGGAAAGTAGCATAGGTCAAGTCACATTGCAAACTACCCCCCATAGCAGCACTCCATTTGCAAGAGAGCAACATTCCATAGTGTGGAGGTATATCCACTACAAGGACAGACATGGTTAACTCCACTTTAGGATATGCAGCTAATTTGAATGGTAAAGCATTTATGGTACCTATGACTGGGACTTCCCTAGCATCCATTCCTCTGCATATACCCTGCTTGGTGTCTACTTTCAACCCTAAGGCCTCCATTACTTTGAAAGGCATTATGGTGTTAGAAACTCCTAAGTCTATCATACAATTTTTTAGGGTCTTCCCTTTTATGATTAGGCTGAGGAAAAAAGGGTCAATATCTTCTATAAATTCCTCTAAGGAATCATCTAAAAACATTTGGGGAATTTGAGATATGATACCACTATCCTCTACTACTAATGGGGTTTGTTGGGCAATAGTTTGACCTACAATAGTATTATTGTTTCGTATCCCTCCCAACCATGATAAAGCCTTGCTCTTATGTTCTTAAATTCTAAGAAGTTTAGACAAAGGTACTTTTACAATTATTTGGGACAACATAGATATCATGTCAATAGGTTTAACAATAGTAAATTTTACAAGAGTACTTGGAGGTGAAGTCTTTTGAACAACAGGCACCACTGTTTGCTTGATAGTATCAAGTTCTGATTTCTTTGGTTGCACAACTACTTTTGTTGTTTCATTTATTTGAAACTGAACCTTCTTTTTTGGCTCCCACTTCTTACCCTTGTTTTTATTTATCTTAAACACATCTACATTGACTTTCTTATTTTGACCATTCATCTTATGGGTGATATCTTTGATGAATACATTGGATGGCTTTCCTGCATCATTACTCACTATTCTATTTCTCAAATTGTAGTTACTATGGACTTCAAAAATCATTTCTGCTGTGATTCTATCAATCTCCTCTTTGGAGGGTATTCTTAAGCTTGTGTGACCTACATCAAAAGATGCAACACATACCTTATCTGTATCATAACCTTCATCATCTGAAAGCACTTGCTGATGATGTAAATGATAAGTAATTCTCTTACTGGTAATATCATTTTCAGGTTCCTCAAAATCAAAATCTACAAAGTCATCACACATGCTCACCATATTGTAGCTTATATCATCATGACTTTTCTCTTCACTTCCTTCTTCAAGCTGTACACCTTGATCTTGGGCAAATGATTGAGCAATAGCACAATAATCAGCAAAATGAGGTGATTGACATACAATGCACCATGGTACATCATCATTCATATTTATAGTATTCCTTTGCAGGGGATCTGGGGTACCCTTATCCTTCACATTTTGTGTCTGGTTGGGGACTGGCTTACCATCTTTCCACTGGGTGGTGTAAGGGTAATTTTGCATTCTAGGTTGCCTATTGAAATTGCTATTATTCACAAAGGTTCTCTCAGCAACATTTGGCTTATTGAAATTAGTGGGATTCATCTTGTTGAGCAATTCCAAAAGCTGGCCTATAGTAGGTTCTTTTGGCTTCTTTCCTATAGGAGTTTTATCACCCTCTTTTTTGTTTTTGTTCTTAGGATTAAAAAGCTTTGGATCATCCCTCCTACCTAGTTTTCCAGATGCCTTCCTATTATTCTCTATATTTATAGCAACTTTATAAGCATCCCTTAATTGATAAACCATTTTACTATCAAAGGCATTGAAATATGTTGTGAGACAAACATCCTCATTCAACCTCATAACTTGAAATAGTCTGTACATACCTTTCTAGAATCTTACATTTAAGTCAAATGTGGACTCATTTGAGTTTTTCTTGATGTTATTGAATTCATTCAACATGAACCCTGCATTAGTGTTGTCTCCATATTTCTCCTTAAATAATTTCTCCAAGTCACTCCATGAGGTGATACTGTCATCAAGTAGCCTCCTGAACCAATCCCTTGCATCTTCAATTAGTGAATGCACAAACAATTTCATTACCATATCTTCATGTTCAACTTCATAATCATTTAATATATCAATAAAAATTCTCAAATGTTCTTCACTAGTAACAACATTATTTCCATAAAACTTAACCACTTTGTCTCTTAAATCAAATGATATGGGATGTGGAGCACCAAGAATACCAACAAATGATATTTGTCTATACTTTTCTAGGTATACAGGTTTCTTTTGGAAACCAGGAAAATTTGAGGTACTTGCTATGTTAGCTTGGTTTAGAGGAGTAGCTTGGGATTGTTGAGGTTGGACAAAGGGGATTTGGGTGCTAATAGTGGATGATGAAGCAGGGGTAGATTGGGATGTTCCCTAAGTTGAAATTATTGGGCCACTAGCTGGTGCAAGAGTTGCAGATGGGATAGAAAAATTTGGCCATGAAGCCAATGCAAAGTTAGATTTTATAAATTGGATTTTTCTCCTAGTTTCTATGGCTTGAGCTTCATTCTCAACCTTCTCAAGTTCTTTTGCAAGATATTCCTTCTCCTTTCTAGCCTTTTCTAGGTCTAGATCTAATTTTGACATGGAGGGTTGTATGGGGTTTCCTAGTAGAGCTTGAGGTTCACTTATTTGGATTCCTATAGCTTTTCCTTTCTCTTTATCTGTAGCTTTTGTGGTGGGTGCTACAGGGTCCACTTGAACAGGTTTATAGGCTTGGACTTGAGCAATAAATGGCTCTTCCCTTTGATTTAGAAATTTGTCTTGTTCTTGAACTTTAGCTCTCAAATTGTCTACATCTCTAAATACATTAGTATGGAGAGTTGTGGTATTTTCTTCTAGCTTTTTATTCTACTCCTTCAAGGCAACCATCCTTCTCAGCAGAGCATCTCTTTCTATTATGGTATCCAAGGTGGCTTGCTCCTTCTCCTTTTCAAGACGAATCCATTTAGCCTCTTCTTTAGCAATCCATTTCTTTAGAACCCCTATCTCAGAATGCACTTCTTGAGGATCTACAAAAGTAGCCTTCGAATCAGTAGGGTCACCCAGATCTATAAGATTGGGCTCTATGTATGGGGCTACTCTGGGATTAAAAGGATCACCAAATGAACTCCTAAATCCTAGCCTATGATTCATGTCTACCATGAGATCTAGTCTTGATGAAGCAATTCCTATTGTAGACACATCTTTGTCCTGAAAAACTCTCTCATCTGGTAATGGGGTACTAAAAATGCCTCCTAAGAGTCTAGTAGTTTCAGATTCAGAACTAAGTGAAGAAGACTATCTTCCTAATACTAGTTGATACTGGGAATTGATAGATGCATTACCTCTGGGTTTCTAGGTGGGATTTGGATCTGTCCTTTTCTTATTTTGGTTCTTCCTACCACCTTGGGGTAAATTAGTATACATTGGTACATTAGGATTGGCTCTCATATAAGCTCTTGTGTTCTTACTCTTGTTAGCCATATTCACCTTTGTTAAAATAAGCACTAGCTTTAAAACTTGACTGAGTCACCACCCTATTCTCAAGAAAATACACAATGAAAATTATATTTGACTCAAAGGAAACAACACACAAATAGAAATAGAAATATTTGACACGGATAGACCAATCACTAAGATCATAAGACTGCAACTCTTTCTTGTTAGACAAGACACTTGGATAGGTTGGATACGTCAATGTGTAGCTGTGGTACTTGGGATATTCTCTCTTTAAGTTCTCAAGGTTCATAACTAAAATATTCCCTTATAACCATGGGAAAAACTTAAATAACCTAACACACATGTACACAATAGAACCAAAGAAATTGCAGTACTTTTCACAGATGTGTTGGACAAATCCCCAGAAGAGTTGCCATTTTGTTGGTGTTTTAAAAATACTAAGCAACAAAATGCTTAATACCAAGATGACAATACTCACACAATCTAAAGACTAGCCAATTCTTATTAACAATTGTATGTGAAAACCATTTGGGCCCAACTTCAACAAAACCAAGGGTGGTTTTATACTCTTTAGGCTCTGCAAAACCAGGGTGGGTATGCCAAAGGATGATTCAAGACTGGGAAATATTGTATGAGGATTATTTTAGTTTCATTCTAATTCTCATCTCAAATCCTCAAATACATGCATAATTCATGACAATTTGCTAAACACATCCTGTACAACAGATCTGGCCAAAATTCTTCTATAGGTCTATAAATGTTCTCAACAATAGTAGCTAACTGAAGCTAAAACATTCCATGCAAACAAGTACAGGACAACTTTGAAAATCTTTAGGAAATAAAAGTAAGATTGATTATAATTCTACATTTGAAAACCATTTATGATAAATCCCTCTTTTAGCTGAATCAATTTGACCAGTGCCTAATCCATTGGGCTTTAGAGTCTACAACAAATTTTTAGATCTAATTTGTTGCCTTACAAAATTTTTTTATTAGTAATTCTTATCAGAATTCATCATTCAAAAATCCTTTCCCCTACTACAACAATCTTATGAAATTCATCAAAGCTTTTACTTAATCCATTGAATTAACAACAGTGATAAATATATATATAGCCTAACTGGATTGCATTCAATTGCACAAGCCTTTACTTATATAATATCAAGATAAACAAGTAATTGAAAGGAGACAAGATTCAGAAAGAATTGATATGGAGATAGTTCATAATTTGTATTCATTTTCTTTGAAAATTGTATACATTTATAGTAAACTTAGAATGGCCTTTGGATGAAACATAGGGATCATTCTATTATTCATGTATTCTCAAGAACTAATAGAGAAAATACATCACAAACTTGGTCCAAAAAATGGACCAAAAATAGACTAAGTATATCACTTAGAAAAAATAAAATTTGGACCCTCACATTGCCTTGAAAACTCACTTTTATAGGCATGAGTTGCAACAAGAAAAGGGAAAATGTGACTGACAGGTATCTTTTACAAGGAATACTTACATACACCTATCATAAAAGACAAAATTGTTGGTAATAGAAGATGTCCAAGTCAAGACATTCTTTTTGGTGGGTCAACTTTTGTCACATGCTCTAATGTTGCTGAGTTGGCTGCTATTCTGATCCTTCTTTGTATGCAACAGTCAAATTAACTAGTGATGAAGTTTCTTCTGATCATGGCATGTCAATCTCCACTAGTGGGTCTTCACCACCTTTATCCTATATGGTAGGAAGAAAATCTAACTTTTCCCTTTCTTTAGTTGTATTAGCATCCTGTGGTCTTGGGTCTACAACTGAAAGTGATAGATTATTCTTGTCTTCTTCTTCTAGTTGGGTCTAAGTAGTGATGTTATCAATGATTTGGATTTCCTCACCTTGCACCTCATCACTTTCATTTTCACCTTCATCAAACTGTTCACCAGGAGCCATTTTTTCCATCCACTTGTCAAATAATGTGTCATCTAGCCAAGTGAATTGCAAAATCTCCCTCTATCTTTCTAGCACATATTCAGCTTCATTGTTAATGGCAATGAATTCTTGTTTTAAAGAATCAACTAATATTTGGGCCTTCACCATTTCTTCTATTGTGGTAGCCCACCATGCATGCCCTATTTCATTAATGACTTTATTCATTCTTAAATAGAATAAATCATCAAGTTCTTTTGCCCATTCCTCTTTGCTTTTCAAATTATTTCTTTTATCCAGGGCACAAGGAAATAAACTAAATTTTTGGCTCTTGTACTTTTTCAAGTAGTCTACTATTATTTTTTGTAAATGAATCCTTTTATTATCAAAATCAGCAAGATTAGAAACAATATCAAATGTTTTTTCAATTTGATCAAAAGAATCATCTATAATAGAGAAACACAAAAATGTTATTGCTTTCTTCCTTCTTACCCATTTATTCACAATAGGCATTAGAGCCTCATCACTGGCTTTCAAATCCTCCCAAAAACTAATCGGCCTGGGAAACTGATCATAACTTAGTGGCCATTCAACTTTGTCCCCCAAATATGTGAAAGATTTTCTTAGTTTATCTTCATATTTGGATTCCAATTCTACATGTAAGACCCACAGTTTACCTTTTTCTTCTTCAAAATCTTTAGAAGTGTAGTACTATAGCTTTTGGGGTGTATCTGGTATTTCTATGAGGGGGGTGGATTTGAAGGGTTCAATTGGTGGGCGAGGGTATGTTTTTCTTGGCCTAGTGGATTTTCCCAATAGCTTGTTCTCAAGCTCAATTCTCTTTTTCAACTCTTTATTGTAGGCATGCACAATTGTTTCATACTTGCCCTATAGCTCAGTCATTTCCATTTCTTCCCTTTTTGTAGTAGCCAAGGAAAATTGAGAATAATCCACATTCATGTGGGCTGCCTATACATGTGAGGTATTAGAAACTCTCCTCACAATGATACTCCCTGTTAGTCCTGAATCATCAGACTATGATGGAGTAGCCTTGGATCCTCTTCTTAATGACCACATAACAAGAGTAGCTTGGTCATTACTTAATGTAGTTCCCAGGAACTCCTTTTTATCTTGATCTTGCAATCCCAAATTATTTGACACAAAATTATACATCAAGGCATCAACAATGTCCCAATTGGGTAATAATAAATTATTTGTAGCCTTTACCATCTATCTCCCTACTTCTAGGGTTATATCCTAGAACTCTTCTATCATTTGTTCCTTTAATTGATTCTAAATGGAGGCTTCATCCATTTCTAGATGTCCTACTTTCATATTTTTACATCTTTCCTCAAAATTGTGCATGTTTTCCCTCCAAGCAAACTGATGGAAAGCCCTTGATTTTAAAAAATTGTCATTAGAAAAAAATTGATGACTGGCTTTTTCTAGAATAGGGTCTAATTCCCTTCCCCTAAAATCTGCTATAGTTAACTCAAAACTTGGCACAGGAGGCTCCTAGGGGTTCCCTTCATCAATCTCTACCTGGGTAACAAAGACTCCCCCTTGTGATCCAATTTCTTCAATTTTCTCATCAGTGAGCTACTCTTCCCCAATTCTCATAGGGGTTTGGGAAGGTGAACAACTTTCATCATGTGATTCCTCTTCCCTTATTATCCTTCTTCTCTTAGAAGAAGGTTGAGGTGGCCTTTCTTCAAAAATAGCACTAGTAGATTCAACTATCTATTTTCCTTTATTCACATTGGGCCTTTGATCTAGAATGACAGTATATCCTATCCTCCTTTGCACAACTAGTGGGTTTGCCCCTATATTGGGAGTGAAAACCAATATTCTCATCATTTCCCTGGCTTTTTCTGGAAAAGAATCAATGAAATGTTGCTTCTTCTCATTCATTACCTCCATTATTTTAGGGAATGTACTCATAAGCTTACTTATTCTATCTGTAGTAGTCACAACATTACTAAGAAGGTTGTAACCTTTATCAAAACAATTAATAAAATCCAAAACTTTTGAATAGACTCTCCATTTTTCTTTCTTGGTTTCTTGCTCCTGCAAAGAGTACTCATTCCTTATTACATCTTCAGGGAAATAAAATTCATGCTGAACTAGACGAAGCTTGATTCTATACCTAAGAGCAGAATTAAAGAAATCTTTTGCATCCAAAAAACAAGAGTGAGATATTGCCATTTTATATTGTTCCAAAAATTTGTAGAGGAAGACCCATCCTTCCTTGGTTATTACAAACTGGTGGGCTACTGTGCAAGTGGGAAAAATTGATCTTATTCCCCTTTTGTCCAAAAAGGCTTCTTCCACTCCTCCCAACTGCCACAAAAATTCAGCCACTCCTACCTTTAAGGGAACTTGGTAAGGTAGTACATGGGGTGTCCCTTTGAATTCGTAAAATATGATGACAGTTGAAACTAAATATGGGATGATATCTCCCCAATTATGTGAAACTTTTAGACTATGGGGTTTGTCCATAGGCCTAAAAAGGTGCACTAGTGCCTTAGGAATTCTGGTATTGTCACTCAATATGAGGCATCTTAGTTTGGAGGCAAAGTGCTTGTCAAATCTAAAAAAACTAGCATTTTCTACCTCTCCAGTCATATGTGCACTCCATAATTGAACTAGCAATGCTTTCCCCCTCTTGTTCTTTGTTTAGAACCATTTCTTTACCATAGTATGTAGCCCCCTTAAATAGAAACATGTGCATCAATAGGGAATATTGGCCCCAAACCTTTTCAACCTTACCCTTTGCAATCCCCACCAATCCACCATGAATCTCATCAGCCAGATAAGAAGCAAAATCAAAAATTATTTCCACACTAAATGAGGAGATTTGAGTGATCATATACATAAAACTCATAGGGATAAAGTCTTCTTCACCCTCTCCAAAAACTCTGCATAGGGTCCTATATATCTCTACTGCCCTGGCATTGAAGCATGATTTTTTGAAAGGTTCTTTAGAGAATGATGTTATTACTGGTAGGGTTCTAATTCTGCCAATGTGGGCCTTCAGTGCACCTTGTCTAACTACATCCTTCTTTGGAGGCATCTTTGATTATGCTTTATAGAACTGAAACACCTACAGAGATTATAGTAGATTTACTTACTTGAATTCCATCCTCATTTTCCTCTGTATTCTTATAGATTTTTTTCGTGAACAAACTACTTCACAAGCTTGCCAAAATCCAGCATGATTTTCCTTAGTAATTTCTTCTGCTCAGGAATATCTAGAAATCTTTGCTCACGTAAGGTGAAACTGATGAAATCTTCTATATTATACTCTATTTTTCCTCACATGCAAAGCTTTCATGTCTAATAAATACACAGAGTGACACCATATTCTACATTTAAATCTATTCCATCGATCTTTAAAAATCCTACGATCATGGGATATGGAGAAAGACAACTAGGCATTGCACTTGACAAGTTGGTCAATCAATCTAATGAAAATTTCCCACGTACATAGCTCTTTCCTTGATGGTGCTTCTGTCTGGACCCACTGGCGACTTAGGACATGTGTCAGCAAGTCACAACTTCACTATACATAAAGAAGGAGCACCTTGCCATAGCGAAGTAGTGATAGCCATCAATTTGATCTTGATTTTGCAAATGATATGTTACTATACTACTTAGAAAGATAGTGGTGGGCCCTCATTCGCTACCTTGCTATATGTATCCCCCTAGAAACTCTTCATGGAAAGACAAAAATGGTCATTAATTTGAGACAAAATCAAAGGTGGAGAAACTGCATGAAGTTTCCTGAAAGGTGGTGGGCCCCATACTCACTATGTTGCATAGCTTAAAGAACTTGCAACTTTCCAAAGCGAGATAGTGAGGACTGTTGATTTCGCTTTGATCTGATGATCAAGATCTCTTGTACACTTGATCAATGGGGCATGGGTCCAAAGTATTGATGATGTAGGAGATTTTGCACTGCTGGCACCCAACAAGACTTTACTTCAGTCCTAGTCATCATCCATGTTACTTGAGGTCCCACTAGTTGTTGATTTTACGGTGCCTCGCTACTTCACTAATGACGAGATGTTAGAATTTTTTGATAGTGAGGTAGCGAGCTTTGACAACTTTAATAAATCTCAGCACCCTGAAATATAAGGACCCATCAAATCATTATTGCTCCTACCAAATACTCTGACAACAATAGTTATTATTGGTCATGCCACTTGGACAAATCATGGTTACCGATAAATTTTGAGGCCACCATGTCTTGTGTTTTACGATGCCTTGCTACTTTGCTAATGGTGAGATGTTAAAATTTTCCAATAGCTAGGTAGCAGAGCAATGGGAAGACCCTCATTTTGGCACTGACTTCTGACTATTTCTAACTGGGTCCCTTTTCTAGCTCTTACAATACTTTCAAGGTGTACGTGACTGAGAAAATGGACAAAAAAAAAATCTTTGACTATTGTATCTTCATTTTGGGGCCCCGTCTTATAAACTTTTTGGCACTCACTACCTTGCTATACATAAAGAGTGCCCATGTTTTCATAGCAAGGTAATGACAATGGTGGATCTAATTAGATCGGACGGTCGGGGAGTCTGAGAGGAAATGTAGCTTGGGGCGCGAAAGATATAAAGGGAACAGAATATTCACCCAATTTGAAAATTCAACCATTTCATGCCCAAAAAATTATGAATGGAATGAAATGTAGGGTTTTCAAAAAAATAATTTAGAGGCTAACAAAAGGATGACTTAGCTAGAAACCCTACTCACCACTTATGGACACAATCTAAAAATTCTATTATTGGACAAAGGACTTCTATCATGAAAAAATTCAAACCAACACTCTAAATAGGAAATTATATATCATTATATTATCTATTAGTATCATCCCCACTAGGGTTTCCCTTGGCCAAGGTTTCCCTAGTTAACAAGATATGGTTTTATAAGTTTCTCAATGTAGATTTCCTCTTCTAAGGTTCCATTCAATAATGTTGATTTCACATCCATCTGATATACTCTGAATCCTTTGTATGCTGCATATGAAAGGAGTGTTCTAATACCTTCATGTCTAGCAATAAGAGAAATGTTTTCTCCATAATCAACACCTTCCTCTTGAGAATAACATTTGAAAACTAGCTTTTCCTTGTTTCTTGAAACTTCTCCATTTCATTCAATTTATTTCTGAATAACCATTATGTGCTAATTGCATTCTTATCCTTGGGTCTAGGAACAAGAAACCAAGTTTTGTTCCTTTCTATTTGATCAATTTATTCATTCATTTCTTCTATTCAGCTTTCATTCTCTAATGTATCTTTGAAAAATCTAGGTTCAAATTCAGTAAGCATACATGTACCTTTTAATTTGTTCCTTGTCATTGTACCAAGTGATTGATCTCCAATGATTTTATTGGGTGCATGATGCCTTACATATCCAACAAGTATGGGCTCCTTCTTTCTCAATTTAGTAAGTTTGCCATGATCTTTGAATCATGCTTGGGTCCCACTTTCTATGACTCAGGTCCATCATATGACTCAATTTGCACTTATTGAAACTCAGGTCCTACTAATTACAACTCAAGTCCTTCAGACTATGACTCAGGCTAGACTAGTTATAACTAGGTATTATGGGGAATTGGGTGGTGAAGACTATTGACTCCCAATTATTTTATTTTTAGGTACATTATCATGCTCATAGTAAACAAAGTGTATGTAGTCTTTAGGTTCCTTATTTCTTTATTCTTCACTCTTTTTTGCAAACTCATCAATCTTCACATGTACACTCTCTATAACTTTATGAGTAGATAGATTCAAACATTTGTGTGCTTTACTCTTATTGGAATATCCCAAGAATGCATCTTCATCACTTTTAACATCAAATTTTTCTTTTATTGACTCCTTCAAAATATAACATTTTCTTCCAAATACTTTGAAATAACACACGTTGGATTTATAGCCATACCATAATTCAAAAGGTGTTTGATTTGAATCCTTCTTCAACTGAACTTGGTTCAAGGTATGAACTATAGTGTTGATTGCTTCTTTCTAGTCTTTGATAGCGATAATCTTCTCTATCATTAGGGTCCTTGCACAATCCATGATTGATATATTCATTCATTCAACAATACCATTCTGTTGAGGTACACTAGGTGAAGATACCTCTCTTTTAGTTCCTCTTTCATTACAGATTTCATTGAATTCATTAGAAATGAATTCTCCTCCTCTGTCTAATCTTAAACATTTTAGCTTCTTTATTGTTTATTTATCCACTCTAGCTAGATACCATTTGAACTTTTGGAAAGCTTCTAATTTATCCTTCAAATACATAATTTTCATCATCCTAGAATAATGATCAACAAACAAAATAAATTACTTATCTCTAGTGTAGCTTTATATGCTAATGAGACCAAAAAGATCTATATGAACCAACTCCAAGACTTCTTCTAAATGATAATTTTTGTATTTAAAACTTGTCTTTCCCATGTTTCCAATTTGACAGTCCTTGCACATGCCTTTATTAGGTTTCTTCAGGCTTGGAATACCTCTAACCCTTTTTTCTTTCTTATTTTGACCAGGTAATCAAAGTTTACATGACAACCTTTTATGCCATAACAAGCTTTCTTCTACTTGAGCTATGAAACATGAATTGATAGTTAGATCTAGGAAGAATAGATTACCTATAGTTTTCTTTCTAGTCCCAACTAGATATCCTTTCCTATCTAGTAGATTGGCTTTTCCATTCATAAATTCTACCTTGAATCCAATGTTATTCAATTGAGCCACACTAAGTAGCTTATGCTTCAATCCTTGAACCCAATAAGCATTATCACATTGGTGATCATTGGTTAGTGCAATACAAACTTTACCTTTCACATAACATAGTTCATCATTGCCAAATCTAACACTTCCACCATCATAGTTTACCAAGTTCTCAAATTTAGATTTATCACCAATCATATGGTGAGAAAAACCACTATCAATAATATATGTATCATTTTTACTAACATGTGAGATAAGAGCCATCTTATCATTCTCATCATTTGATTCATCTTTAACAGCAATGTACAACATTTCATCTTCTTCACTACTATCAGAACTTTTAGCAATGTAATAAGATTTCTTACCTTTGTTTTTGTAGCTGTTGAAATCCTTCTTTCCTTTGTACTCTTCATTATTTTTTCTTCTTTTCCTTCTTTGTTTAGACACCTTCCAGCAATGTGACCAGCTTCTTCACAAGAAAAGATGATCAAAGGAATTTTTCCTTTGTACTTTCCTTTTCCCTTGGTAAATCATCTTGTTAGAAATGATTTAATAGATTCAAGATCACTATCAAAACCATCTTCATCTTCACTATCATACTTCCATCTTTTATACTATGCAACTTTCTTCTTTAGTGATAGCTTGGACTAGAATGTAGCCTCAAGGTTTCTAGAGATAGGTACATAATTATCAAAATTATCTAACTCAATAGAAGTCAACCTTCCCATTAATGCATCCAAGGTTATATCATTCTTAGGATCATGTCTCATTTATTGAATAATAGACATTCTAATTACATAGATTGGAAGAAGGGTTCTAAGTACTTTGCTTACCACTATTACATCATTAATTTTCCCACTTGAGACACTGATGGCACACACATTATCTTTGATTCTTTCATTGTACTATTGAATGTTCTCATCTTCTTTCATCTTAATTTGATCAAAATGATCTTTGAGACTTTCCACATTAGCTCTCCTAACATTATCATCACCTCCATATATATATTTCAGTTTGATCCACATCTCATGAGTTGTAGCACAATCTTTTACTTCATCAAATTTAGCCTAGTTGAGACTTGAAGCAATATCAATCATATAATATTATGATTCTTCTTTTTTGTAATTTCTTCCATAGTCATAGTGCAACTACGTGCCACATACTAGGTGTTCATATACTTCAGACATGAGTCTTCAACTATTTCCAAATGAAACTTCATAAGTTCCTTTCATGCCTAAAAGTTATCTTTGTTTAGCTTAGGGATTTCCCTTCTGTAAGACATCTTGAACTTTTAGCTTAGGTCCCTGAAACCTTTTCTACAAGCACCAAAATCTTTGATATTAATTGTTTAAAATATAAGATGAGTAAATAAAAGGGGAGGGGTGAATCAGTTACCACAAAAATAAATCCTAGATCCCTTAATATTTCAATACAAATTAAAACCAAACTATGCAAAAAGTGAAATACTATTGTAACCCAGTTAGCACAGAAATCACTTAGTTAACACTAAGATTTCTTGCCACTCAAAAAACACTAAAATAATCTTTTCTTAGGATGTTAAATGTGTTAAAATAAATAATTATTTATTCTTTTACTTATGTTTACTTAGATAAATGCATTTAGATATTAGTTGTCATCTAAGAGTTGTTGATGAGTTTTTGACAACACTGGAGTTTGTTCCTACCTAACCATACTTATCTCGTAGCACTTTCTATCTTGTTCTAGAAGCTTTCTCTAGGCCTTTATATTCATTCCCTCTTATTGTAATTTAACAACACATTCACATAGCATTTTCATTTTCTCATTATGAAATATATTTTCTCACTTTGTTGAATTGCTCCAAGAACTTGTTCTCTTCCTCCTTTGGTTTCTCTTCAATAGGTTATTTTCATACAACTGATCTTGGTGTACTATGAAGTTGGCTCTAATCAACTTCTACATGGTATCATAGCCTCCTTGCTACTTCTCGGTTGAAGGATTTTTGAAGCCGTGATTCAGAGAGACAAACCCCAGTTTGTTTGTGAATTTTTCATCAATCAAGAGGAAAAGAAATTTTTTGGAGCACTTTGGGCCTAAATTGATGCTACTATTGGGTTCAAAAAACCCGTTATAGTCAGGATTCATATAAAATTTTCCTTTTTTGGTGACTATAGTGTCTAGCAAAAAAATTTTTCCCCCCGGGAGGCCATACAGATGCATTTTTGCACATTAATTGTGATTTTTTAATAATTTTTTAAAAAAAATAGTAGGCACCACCAGTGTGCCAACTCAACTCCACTATCACACAACCAGCGTGCCACTCTAACACCACCACTATTAGCTATAGCATTGTGACACCACCCACCCGTGGTCACCACTCTAGTGCCTCCTCCACCTGAGTGCCAGCTCAGCTAGTGGCATCACTGCCTATAACTAATCTCTCATTTGACATCACTCTACGGCATGCTTACATCACAATTTTGGAAAGACATGTCACCTTTCTAGCCACTTACTTCAACCTGGCATCATCACCACTAGACCCTCTGTTGATGTCACTTTCTAGCTACATGATGTCTTTTTTGGTTGCTGATATCAGCAATTCGGTGCCTAGATTTTTTTCTGGTGACATCCAGTTAATGGCCATATGACTGTCAATTTTTTTGTGATGACTATATTTTTCTAGTGAGGTAGTCTTTTCAAGCAACAATTACCTTTTGGTCATAACTTGAGCATACAAAGGTCTTTCTCTAATCTAAAATAAGCACTAGAAAGATGACTCCTAGATGGAGATAGTGATGCTAGTTTTGTCACATTCTAAGTTCATTGGGCTCCCATTTTTGGCATTGAAGTAGAACCTTTTGTTTCCTTCTTCTCTGCATCTAGAATCTAGGTTCTTTTCTCAATTTTTGTGCTTTCTATAGTTTTTTATTTGGTACTTGAGGGATATCATTGTACATTATGGGGGGTATTTTCTTTTCTATAATTTTCTTTAGAATAAGACCCTTTTGCTTCCATCTTCTTCTCTCAATGTCGGATCCATCTGTGACTTGACTCATGTCACACAACTATCACACTTGGAAGGCACAAATGACTAAGCTTCTCATGTTAAGAGGCTTATGGTCATGTCTAGATGTGGACCAATGTATTCTACAATGCCCTTTTGAGGTTCTTTAGTATAAGAATAAAATGGATGAGGCCATGGGATTGATTGCACTAAATATCTCAGATAGTCTATTGTTTCACTTGGATGGTTTGACCAATCTAGAAGCTATATGGACCAAATTCTAGACTTTGTTTGGCACAGTGAATAAGTTGTGGGCAATTCAGCTTGATGTAGAGTTGACCTCTTTAACACCAACCAAATTTCCCACTATTGAAGACTTCTTGATGAAGTTCAAATCTTCGCATACAATTTTTTAGGGATGTGGGAAAAATAAGATAGATGAGTAGTGTATCTTTTTTATACTCTCACTAGTACATTTGACCCCATTTTTAGACCAAAATTTTTTACCATCTAATAAAATGGGGTCAAATTGGTCAAAATATGAAAGGCAACATATATATTTTTAAAATGCAAGCCTTTGTTGGTCAAAATTTTGACCAACATAGGCTTACACTATGTCAAAATAAAAAAAGCTCTGTTTGCCAACCTAATTTCATTTTTATGCGACTGGAAGACATCTTGTGCACTTAATCATTTCCTACACTGCATTTTGTGGCCAGGAGTACATGCCAAAAGGGTTTTACAGCTTTAGCACCAATGGGGTTTGACAACTTGTGTTCTTTGGTGCTTGACTGTAGCAGAGGAGAGCTTGTGAATGCTTCAAAGTTGACATTGAAAGAGATTTCAGAAGTGAAGGCTATTCTAGAATCAAAGAGTCATAGTGAAGCTGAAAGAAGGTGGCCTGAAAGGATTAATTCACACCTAGCAACATTGAAGAGCCTCCTTCCCAATGTTACAAAGGTGAGTTGAAGTTTTCATTTATAGATTTACATTTGATTAAAAAATCTTATTCTCGCACTATATTCTATGTTCATTGCCATTTGTTTAAACATTTTTATTGGTTTATAAATTTTGCTAATGTTCAGCTATGCACTTTTTTTGGTTTCCTTTCATTAGTAAACTTTGAAAAATATTTTTAGTTCCTTTTAGATCATAAAAGATAATCTTACTTCAGTTTGTTTCTGGATTCACTGAAAGCCAATTTGTTGGACATGTTAGCTGAACCACACTAACACAAGCTACATCATTTAGGGTAAGCTTTGGTCAATTCTTGCACATCTTCCTTCTAAATTAGTGTGCCTATTTATTGTTTTTTCTACCACCAAGAACTAAGTGTAAACCTATTTTTTGGATATATTTTGATAGATACAACACATTTTATCTTTATCCCTAATTGATGGAGAGCAACCTCTGCTCTAGCTATACCAGAGAACATAGAGAGGAATATGATTCCACTGAGATAATATGGTTTCAGTGTAGAGAAATGGTATGCTACTCTGTCAATTTGGAATGCATTTCCCAAACACTGAAGGTTCTCTATCATAGATGACACTCCCTGGGTGAGATCCTTTTTAAATCCCAATACGAGCTCTATCTTGTGAGGCTCCAGAGGGGCCATTTGATCTGACCCCACCCATATCAAGTTGTTTTTCTTGCACATGTGAAGTATGTATGCCTTCTCACTCAAAGATGGTTTATCATGAGATCTTTTAACTATTGACCTGAGTTCCTAGCATTGTACATCACTGGCTCATGAGCCACATATGCAATTCAATTTTTCCCTATGATCTTAGGAAGGCCAACACTTCTTTGTTTGAGGAAATGCTTCATGAATAGTCATAGTAGGCTGAGGCAAGAGATGAAATCTACCTTCTATTGGAAGATTGTGTACATAGTCTCATGGTCTCTTTGAAGCTAAAAAGTACTTGGAGTCAACAAACTCCACCTCTATACCATCAAAATTCTAGGATATAGTCTTCCAAACATCCTTTGGTGCAATGGAAACATTTTTGAAATAGAAGAATGGAGGCCCTTGCATAAACTCCTTCAATTTCTTGGAATAACCTTTTGCAAGATATCTAGGAACCCCAAAGCCCATTAACCTCTTATGGACTAAAGGGGATTAAGTTTCCAAGCTTCTTATGATAATATCTTCCTTCTTTCTTTTATGAAATTTACCCCTACATGCCTCTCCATCTTGTTTCTTCTTTCCCTGGAGATGAACACATTATTATATGCTTATAATTAAATTAACCAAAATGAAAAATAGCTATAATAGTGTTGAAGAACATGTGTGATCTTAAAGCATGGAGGATAAGTGGGGTTACTTGATTGCATTGGGGAACATGGATTCTAGCAAAACTAGCAAAATTAATAGCATGGATAATTGTACAAACATTTAAAATTAGTTGTAAGCATGCATATGTTTACATTGCGATAATAACATTATAACATGTCATTTGTTCCACTTGTGTGAATAGAAAAGAATGAAAGTTGGTACCAATTGTATGTAGCAATGTGAGAGAACTAGAGCATTTATAGGATGAAGAAGGGAAGCTTTGGATAACATAAGATGGGGAATCCACTTTTAGCAAAGACAAGGGCTTCATAGTGATCTATCACACAGTTTTCATTATTGTTGTTGCTCAAATATTATATGAGTTCAATGGCTATTTGGTGTAGATGGACACAATTTTGGCCTTGAAGATACAATTTTCTTGTAGGACCAAACTTAGTACTTTGATGGCACTCAAATTTGAATACTTCTACTTATTCCTATTCTTTTCAAAAAGTTATGCAATTCCAAAAAAGAGCACTTCATTTAAGTCTATATCTAAAAGTTTGGTTTATGGAAGATGGAGGAAATTACTAAAAGGACAATTTGTAAATATCAAGTGGTAATTTGAAATTGTCGGATCCTGTTAGGGCAGGTTATAATGGCCAAAGAAGTTTTGAAACCATCCAAATGATAATGAAGCTATAGATTTTCATGAAGGGGGGTTCTATTGATGACAAATGAAATTTGATGTCAACTGTTAGATGTTTGCTCTTCCAAATGCAGTTATAAATTCTTATGCATTGAGAGAATCTAACATATATTTAAGGACATGAGCAAGTTGAATTGGGTAATGTGAGGAATCAAAGGCATCCCATAGTGAATTGGATCACAAGCAGATTGTATTACATGATTGAGGATAGCTACATACCAAATTACAAAGCATAGTATAGAGAAAGTGAGAGCATAACATAAAAACCATGCTAGGTAGACTGTGATGACTACCCAACTTGTGTAGTAGAAGTATTCAAAACTCAAGAATAATTGAAAGATAGAAAACAAATCATTTGAATTTCTTAGATGTGTAATTATCTTAAGTAATGTAAAGAAGCTTAAAAAAATGTGTGATTTCCTTTTTCGATTAGTTGTCCCAATCTTAAGGTTTATATAGTAAAATTTTTGCCTCTTTATAGCTTGATTGTTTCTTTTATCTTCCTATTTTGATTTCTGAATATAAAAATCCACAATCATTTGACTGAAAATTCAAATAGTATGGTTTGGATTAAAAATAGTTTGAGAGCTAATTAGCACAAGCATAGCATGTAGATGATAACCAATATTGATTTGAAAAATGTTTTGCATTTGAGTTGATTATTGAGGATGGTGACCTTATATTTATGGAGGATAACAATAGATGAGTTGACTCAAGCTGGTCATTAGGTAGTGATGGAGAAATTTGGGGAGAAGTGATCTTGTACAACTAGAGACAAACAAGTTATTGAAGATAATCTTGTTGCTACCTCTTTTATGAATAGGATGGTTGTAGCTACTTTTCTAACATATGTAGAACATGGCAGGTTCCAACATCTTTGAACCAATTTTGGGAGGATTGGTTCTTCTCAATTTTGTACCTTTCTTGTTGATTCTAGCAACACAGATTTCTAATTCCAATTTTGTATACAAGAAAACAACTTGATGCATAACAAACTTTTCTTTTATATCAACTTTCAATATCTTATTTTAATTTTTATCCCTTCTTGTATGCATTTTTGTATGGTGGATGTAATTGATTAAATTTTGTGTTGATTTGAAATTGATTTAATATGGAATGCATTATGAAAAGTACCTTTTTAGTTTTTTTTACCCTAAATTTCTCTATTTTTGAATGAATTAAAATTATGTTTTGTTTTGAATAGGATTTTACACAAAGCCTACCCTATGTCAATCAAAATTTTGTTCAAGTCTCAAAACTATTGACGATTTCTGTATTTCAACAAAAGGTTTGTCTAAGATATTTAGATATAATAATGTACCTAATTTTTTTTAATACTTGATAGAACACAATAATGATGTCAATATTTTGGATTATCTATAAATAACATTAGGGATCAATTTGAAATATAGATCTCCTCATCACCTTGAGAGCAATGGTCATATAGATAGAATTGATCAAGCTTTGGCATATTTAGGATGTATTGCATGGATAAATATACAAGAGAGAAAAATACTTTCTCTTAGTAGAATAAGTTTCATTATCCTACCCTTGAGAAAACACTTTTTGAGGCATTCTATGTTATAAAATATAATATTTTTTAATTCTATGACATGACAAGAGATCATTGGGTAAATGTGATTAAAGTAATGGAGGGACTCAAACTATTAAGAAGAGTTTAGCAAAGAAAATATGCAAGAAAAGAACTTTTAGATGTTTTTCAATTAGTTAACAAAATTTCATCATGTATCTTCAAAAGTTCTGTCATTTGTACCATTGTAGAATGGATGCCTATAGCAGTGTTGTCTAGTTTTTGGGAAAAATGGTCCAAAAAATTACTTAGCAACTCTACAAAACAAGAAAAAGCATATGCTTCTACATGGACCTATGTAGCAGCCAAAATGATTGTAATTAGGATACAATGAATTGCAATCGAGATCTACATATCAAGTAATTTAAGGTTTTGAATAAAAGTCTAGTGCACATGCTTTGACTAAAATATGCATTTTAAGCAAGTAACATTGATGTAAACTAGTTTATAGCCTTAACTTGAAAAATCAATTTTTTTGTGGTTAAAAGTTCTATAGCCTACAAAGTTAGAAAGTATTCAATTGTGCAAGAAATCAACAAGAGGAAAAATAGTTAGTTGTGTATAAATAATCCTTTGAAGTAAATGGTCTAAATTGGCCTCCTAAAGTAGACATGTACATTCTCTTTTCAATAGATAAGAAACATGTACACATTCTTTCAATGTATTCTATTATCATCTACAACTAGCCATCTAAACACTGCATGTTCGACATTAATGATTTGAGGCATCTTTGTCCTGCTGGGTAGAGAAAATGGAAAACATATTCTACCTAAACTAGACTACTTATCTAATTCTATTAGTTGAATCTACTTCTTTTAGTTAGTTCTCGTGAATGGTAATGTTTCATGCATGTTTCATCTACATTTATGTGTTTTTATTTATGGAAAATAAATTTCCACCTATTGACACAAAATAATGTCAAATCTAGAGGAATTGCAAATGAGTCTGGGCAAGTGTTCGAGTAGTTTACATCATATAGTATGACCAAACTGTCAATATATTTAACTCTCACATAGTTGCATCCAGATGCATTCCTAATCAACAAAACAATTGAGAAAAGATTATGTCTAAAAAAATGAAGGACTTTGCTTGAATACAAGAAAAGAGAGTTTCTATATTTGTTTGCCCTTGTAATTTATTGATATGCAATGATTTGTATTTCATATTCTTCATATCTCACAAAAATTGGATGAGCATTTTACTTCTTATATAATGTCAACTGTGCACAAAAATTTATGGTAAACTAGTAATCTACAAATGAGTTCCCACTATTATGGTTGGATCATCTTCCTTCAAAAACTAACACTGATCACATAACAACTACTACATAATTTCTTAGTAGGAGAGGCCATTGATGTGGGACCAGTTATGCGCCGATGTCTCAGGGACCTACCACTACTTATTGTCAATGCAAGATACATGCTAGAAGCAACAACTTCTCATTCAAATGAAATGAGACTACAAACTAACATCATTTGCTTCTTGCATATTTTGCTAGGCCATGTGTTAGAAGATATTCATCAATCATTTCCACAAACTTTCTTTTGATGGTAGATAAATGTAAAATGGAAATAACATCTACCAGTGTATTTCTATCAAAGCAACCATTTCACTAACATAGGCTTGATGATAGAAAAAGGAGTGGCTTATTCTATGTGTCATCATATACAAGAGTCTGACAATTGTGCAATGGTTGTGTCATTTAATTACATTTTAATATTCTAGATTTTGAAATTATATGTGGTAAACCAAGATCAATGAGGTCATTCCCAATGGATCAAGGGTTGACTTTAGGTCTAAATATTTGTTTAGAATAAATCCATCCTACTTAACTACCAATCATGGAAAGGCACACAAATGCATGATAGGTTTGTGAGTCAATATCCATGATTACAAGGCCAGTTCTTCACCTGTTCTAGCATAAGCCTTATTGTAAACAAAAGGAGGAAAAAAGAAACAAAGGAAATAATAGAAATTAAGAGTCTCATTCTCAACATATATCCTCTTATAACTTAAATAGAGCTTTATAAATCATGGATCACTAGTCCACAAAAGTAACAATGATTAAACACATATGCATTAGACCTTCATAGACATAATTAAGAGTTGCACTTTTGAGAACAACCATCTACAATGCAAGAGACATACACTTACGTTCCTTTGTTGATTAATAAGGAGTCAAAAAGTGTTATATATATGAGACTCAATAGCTCATTTACATGAAAATGATTCTCCATTAAAAATGGGCACAATGCTACTCACTTTGGGTAGCATAGATCTCCTTTGCTAATTGTTGGAGTACCTATAGGATGGGTGAAAGGTAACTAACCTTGAACTTCAACTCTATTTTTCACATATGCAACTAATGGGGTTGCATTTCTTGAAAATTCTTAGAGCATGGCCACTAAGATTTGAAATCTTTTCAAAAGCCGTCCATGATATTGCCAAGATTTGGATATGAAACAACTCAATTCTTTTTTAAAATGCATCTCTTGGATTATAACTCAAAAATGATACTTGGTACTTTTATTTATAAATATAACATAATAAAGAATTGTGAATTTTTCTATATTATTCAGTTTTCTCACTTACACACAATTTTGAAAATAGACTTATCATGATTTTCTACTATTATCGTCTTCTCTATTTCCAACTATTTTACTTGAATGTTTGTCCTTGATGCCTAGACAATTTATAGGTTTTTGTCCAATAATTTGATCGGACAAATGTTGTTCATCTTTAAGTCTCTAAATATCCTTGGAGGGGTTTTGTTCACTTTGGCTTTAACAATTATGTGCAAAGTCACATAATATTCATTCCCAATAGATGCTCCTTTTCTTAATGACTTGATTTCCCTTTTATACAAATTGGTGAAAGATTCACATCCATCCCTGCCCTTGGAAATTAAAATTTAATTATTTGGGTAGCACCACATCCTGAATATTGTTAGTGCTAGTTTTATCATATTATTAACAACGTTGGCTTTTATGATATGAATGTTATTTAAACTTCAATTGCACAACAAATGGTTTTCATGTGTTGGAATGTATGGCAATTTTGGTGGGGGCATGACAATAAATTGTTCCCCCATGATTGTGCATACAAATTGTCAAAGAAAGTTCCTAATGTGAACATGCACACACAAACAAACAAAGAAAAGGCATAGTATAGGAAGAATTGAAATATTATATCGATAGGCACCATACATAGATGATGATTTTAAAGCCCAAAAGAGAAACAAATACATTCTAAAATAGATGATGTTATATTAATGTTATAGACTTATAATTTTATTTTTACTTCAATTTAATCTTATTATTAATTTTATAGTTCTTCGTTATATTACACAATTATTAATTTACTGTCAAACCTTATTTTGATGGGGTCATTATAGTAACTGCCTCTTGAATTGTGCCTAACTTCAGCGAGCTAGTTAAATCTAATCCTTTTCTATTACACCTCTCTAGGGATCATTAAATGTGCTCTTGTCTTTTTTTTAAATAGAAGCTATATTATGTAAATTAGCTTTTAATTTCCCAAGAGTTAATACTTATTACTAATAATGTTTTTTGAATGTGACTTTGTATTGATTTATGCTTGTATAGTGGCTTAGTATGGTTTAAATAGTATAACTCACTGTCAAAATTTAACAGTTTCAATGGTTCCTAAAAAGTATGAGAGTGAAAGGAATCAATGACTATTTTTCTTTGTGGTTCATTTTTTCAATGGTTCCAAAGCTGCATAGGCATAAGGTTCATTTAAAGTGATCCAATGTTTCACTCTATCTCCACACTCTTGAAAGCATACTTCAATGTAAGCTACAAAGTCCTTCCTACATTGTTAGGAACATACTCTCTTTTATGCAAGTACGATGACCAAGAAAATAAATTAAATTTTAATGATTTACAAGTGTTTCTTACACAATGATTTGAAGCATATTTTTTTAGGAGGGCTACACATATTGTGTTTCAAAGAGGCCTCGATCTTGCAGCTACAAGGAGCACATATGTTACCACTTGCATATGAATGATAGTTAAAAGTATTTTTCCTCACAAGGCCTCTCCAAGGATGGCTACACAAAATTTGTCAAGATTTTTTCATATTGACACAAGGGGTAGGTAGATTTCTCAACCCAAATTTAATTTTCTTCATACTAAAGCAATGCAATTGGGATTATTTTAGACTTTTCTTGCATACTGACATCTTGGGTCCTCTATTTTTGTAGAGGGCATCTAGGTTCCCAAGTAGAAGAGCATAATAATCACTTCAAGAACCTTATTTGAAGGTAAAAATTTAACATCTTTGAATAATTTATTGCACTTAAGTATTTAAAATACTTATTCCTACATTAGCCATCTCTAATATTGAATCACTACACATAGGCTAGTAGGATGTTTTGTGCTTTGATAGCAATATAGGATGCTACACTATTTCATATTGAAATTTTTGTAACCTAAACTCTAAGAAATTTTTTCAAATAGTTTGCTTTATTTTACCACTATGAAAACCCAACTAATTTGTCCTTCAAATAACTCCACATTTTGGCCTTCTAGAAATTATAGGATCATTTTAGTTACATTTGAAAACATTAACTACAACATGTCAAATTTATTTGTAGATATATTTTCCTATGAAGAAAGACCACACTTGACAATATGAACCTAGAACAAAATAATGAGATAATGGCTACATTATGGTCTTAGTTCTGAAGAAAATCTGATAAATGTTATTGTCCTTGCAAAAAGTGTAAAGGCTTAAAGAGTCAAAGAATTCTAATCATAACTATCCAAAGTCATTGTAGGCAACATGGTCACATTGAAGGGGGCTACAACTTATGTCCATTGCTGAATGTGGATTTCCTACTAGAGGAACATGGAGGTGTGAATATCCAAGTTGATGATAAAACTCCCATGGAAGAAGATGATAATGTGCCAGAGGACATGATTGAAGAAGATGGTATTGGGGTAGGTAATGAAGAGGCTCACAATGATGGTACTAGTGAATCTTATAATGATGATGAATATGGTCTTGATATATCTTTACTTGAGAAGGCACATGAGCCCTTTATACAAAGGCTTCCAAAAAACTCTACTCTCAGCTATAGTGGTGTTGGTGAACTTAAATGTTATGAATGGTATATCCAATGTAGAAATGTCACATATAATAAGGTATGTTATTTTTGTCATCTTTAATGTTAGCATACAATTACTATTCATTATATTAACAATGCATATTTGTTGTTGTAGATTGATTAGTGAGTTTTTCTTACCACCATCAAACATTTTTCCTCATTCGTACTGAGAATTATCTAACATTATGAATCATATTGGAATGAAGTATTAGACAATACATGCATGTCCCAATGATAACATTCTATATCATAAACAACATGAATTTGCAATAGAATGCCTTGATTGTCATATTAGTAGATATCAGTCAGATCAAATAACAAAAAAAGTGCCTCACAAGGTTCTTCGATATATTCTCATTATTCCACGTCTTCAAAAATTATTCAGGTGTGCTAGCTTGACACAATTTATGGATTACCATGCATGCAATAGAAGTCAGGATGACATTATGTGAATGCCTATCGATGGTTCTACATTTAAAGAGATAGAAGAAACATGGTCACACTTTAAAGAAAAACCTCATAATCCAAAGCTTTCATTGGTAGCAGATGGTGTCAATCCATATGGAGATATGAGATCTATTTACTCAGTGTGGCCTATTTTTTTAATTAACAATAACATTCATCCTTGGATGTCCATAAAGAGGGAGCACATAATGTTGTCAATGATTGTTCTAGGTATTTTTCATTTTATAGTTATCTAAATTAATTTATAAATAGTGCATGAAAATGGTCATAATAATTATGTAATGTTTATGTTCATTCAATTACTAAGTAAATACCAAGTTAAAGATATGAACGTGTATATTGAGCTCCTAATTGACGAGTTGTTGAAGTTATGGAATGGCATCACTATGTATGACATCTCTAGACCGATAGGACATCAACAATTTCAATTCCATGTAATGCTTGTATGGACAATACATGATGCCCCTGAGCTATCTCATTTTTTTGGTATGTTATATTGTTAATATTACATATTTTTGGTCTATTATAGTGCTTACACATTACTATCGAATGCTTAAGTTATGCATGATAATTGTACATGATCTAGTTATACATGATCTTTTAGGTCTTCAGATAAAGAAAAAATTTGCATGTCCAGTTTTTGGTCTGAACATGAAATCTTGTCATTCGAGAACTTTAGGAAAGCAGGTGTTTGATGAGTTTAGACACTTTCTCCACAATAATCATAGGTATCGAATTGCCAAAAAACATCTTTTTAATGGGAAATAAGAGACATCATCAAGGCCATGAAGAATGACACCTCATCTATGGAAGTTTGAATATGATCGACTAAATCATTAAGGTAATGTCCAATTTTTCATCCAAAGTTTAAAATTTTTATTTTGATATTGTCTTATATTTACTAATGTTGTAATTGATACTTGTGAAGGTCGTCAAGGTATCGATGACCAACTTTCTAGAGGAATGAAAAGTTATCCTACTCAATTTAGTAGGTAACCATACTACAAGGATCTCCCAATCATGCATTTGTTTAATGCTATGCATATTGGAAAAAATGTAATAGAGACACTATGAAAAATTTTAGATGGAAGGTGTGATAGAGAATAAATTGACAAAATTTGTACTGACATTCATGAATCTAATCATGCACTAAAAGCTTTCATTGAATCAAATAGCAATGGGGACTACATATATACAAGTGCCCTTCCTTGGTTATTAATGAAGCAACAAAGTGATGCATTAAAAGAAGTCATAAAAAAAGAAACATTTCTAGTAGAATTTGCTACAAATATAAGCACTCTTCTATCAAAGAAAGGTGATTTGGACGAGGGTTGAAAACACATGATTGGCATACCTTCATCAAGGTAAGTCATGTTTTCTATTTACAGTATATTTGTAAGATTGAATGTACTACCTATTGCATTATTTAATAATATATTGAAATGATCATTTTTTAATGACTATAGTTCATCCTACCTCTATCCCTTCCACAATAGTTTGACAATAGTATTAAACAAGTTATATATGATCTTGGAAAATACATGAGGTTAGAAGTATTTTTTCTTATATTTGTAGCTCTTTATCTAAAATCTATTGTATAATTTCATTTGAAATCTCGTTTATGTGTTTTTGCATGTTGAATCTCTTTTAGGTAGTTATCGTCTAAAGAAATTGATTAAAAAGATATAAACTATTAGAAGAGAAAAATTCTATAGCTTATGTGTGAAATGCAAAAAGTGTTTACCTCCAACCTTTTTCAATACTCAAGAACACTACCTCATACATCAAGTTGAAGAGATTGAATTGTGTTGACTTGTACAACCTAGATCAATGTGGATGGTCGAGAGACACTTGAAATTTATGAAGCACTTGGTTTGACAAAGAGCATGCCTTGAGGGTTCTATGATAGAGAGATATATGATATACTAGACCATGGTGTACATTAGTGAATATCTTCCAAAGTCTGCAGCAAATATCCATGTAGATCATATTTGGGATACCAACTCTAATGAAAAATTCAAAGGGGAGTACCTAACAGGGAAAGGTAGATTGAGGATGGTGAGAGGTAATTATAAGTTATTTTTCTTGTAGTTTAATAATTCTTATCTGTCATCAATATATATATAATTTGTTTCTAACTGGTGTAATTGTCTTCTTTATAGTTGGTCATGAGTGGGATGCATTACATTTGTATATTGCAAACAATCTTGATTTGATGATGGTATGAATTAAATAGTCTCGAGAAAATGGTTTCTCATTAACATGGGATGATGTTGCATCATTGGTTAAAGAAGCTCATCATAATGGAGATCCCAATGTTACACCATTGGTATTTGATCTAATATATGGCTTAAGAGATGTATGCATAAGATTACTAATCATGAGACATAAGTTTAATATCAACTTGCAGATCAATGCGAATAATCTTGACATGTTTGAATAATTTCAAGTCAAACACTACAGAGAAATGTACTACCATGGCTATAAATTTTGCACAAAAAAGTTAGATGAAATAAAGAAAATGTGTGATTTTAGGATAAGTGTTGTCTTCACTGTCACCAATATGTCATCTAGAACTGACATACAAACTCAACAATCTAAAAATTGATACTATGGCATTTTGGATGATATATTTTGAGTATGACTTTAATTCATTCAAAATAGTTCTATTTTTTTTAAAAAGTAGTTCAGGTTATGACTGAATTGAAATGATCCTGATAGGACTGTTATTGAACATGATAGTGAATTTACTATGATTAATACTATGATTAATACAAGGTCATTTGAGCTAGTCAGAGATAAGACCTATGTTCTTCCAAGCCAATGCAAGCAAGTGTTTTACTTTGGTGTTCCACACAAACTAGGTTGGTTATTTTTTGTTAGACATGACCCAAGAGGAAGGCTAGTAAAGTATAATGTGATTGAAGAAGCACAAGAGGAAGTAAATGACTATTAGGAACAACAGTTACCTAGTGATGAAGAAGAAGAAGATAGTGATGATTTCGATCATGTTGAAAATAATGGTGATAATGATCATGATGATGTTGATGATGATTATGATCATGGTGATGAAGATGGTGATGGTCATGGCGATGATGGTTATGATGACGATGGTGATGAAGATGATGATGATGGCAATGAAGATGGTGGTGGTGATGACAATGATCAAAGTGACAAGTACAATGATTGTGATGATGATGATGATGATGATGACATGGATGAAGATCATGATAATCAATAAAATGTCTAGGTAGGATCAATGTCAACTATGATGGGGTCATGTACGACCAAATTTTTCTTTGCAAACCATATGTGCACATATAAACATTAAGTAGAATATGTCAAATATATTTTTAGATATACACATTAGTTATACTAAATTTTTAACTTAAGATAAATTATTTACATATACAATCTACATTATTATTTTTTTATTTTTTTGGTAAGTCTATTACTTTAATTTTGCTATTGATTATTAAGACTTACTAATTTACCATCTCAGACACCTTTAGCAGAGGTAAACATTAATTATTGTAAATTTTAATGTTAATATAGAAACAAATATCATAATATTATGGTCTTTTCTTTATGGCTTTGGAGCTATTTTGATGAAATTTTATTGATATTTGATGTCACAAATGATAGGAAAAAGCTAGAATGATCGTTGATCAAAAGTGATCTAAAATATGGGCATCATATCTGCATGAAATCACCCTTATTACTGACCCTATGTTCATCACCTAGTAAATTAAGCAAAGATACACTGATGAACTTGTTAACATTGTCATTGAGGGTGATAGAAGCGAGGAGAAAGAGGCACTGGGAACAAAATTGGACCGTAGAATCCAATCTTTGAAGGTAAGCAGTCATTCGACTAAAGTAATAATAGAAGTTCAATAAATATTAATATTTTATAGTATCTTATGGATCATATTCTCTAATTTTATGTGTTCTTATATAGACATATGTGCCAGTTGTGACATCACATGGTGAACATGATGAGAGTTGTCGCATACAACCTTCGTGTAAGTAACACTTTGTTTGTTTTCATCAATATTATAATACTTACCTTTTTTTTGTGGACATTTCTAGCTAGTATCCCATTTGATCTTTATCCATTACAAATGTCTTTGCTAAAAATATTGTATTCTTTAGCTCATTATGAAGTGTATAATCCTCCTTTGGTTGGAAATCTAGTATTGCCTCATGCATTGTTGACAACAAGGACCATGCAAACATCCTCGTCTATGCCCACTAGAACTGGTAAAACCTTGTTTTGCTAAATTTTGTAATGTATTTCTACAAGTTGATGAACAATGAAGTAGCATATCAATGCTTAAATGATGTCTACAGAAGCCTACATACACACACCACGCATACGTACATACATACATACATACATATACCCACACATAGAGAGACATGGAGATAGGCAGGGAGGTATCCTTTTAGTTTTGTCCTATATACCTTTTCCTTATGACTTCTCATTTGCACTTCCAAAAATTTTGGGCTCATGACCCTTGACTATTTCTCCTTGTAATATGTTGGTACAAGAGTACACTTATATTTACTTATCCCAAACAGATGAGCTAGAATGCATATTACTATTTAGGTGATGTAATTGTCTATTCCTATCTCTAGTTGTTGGTTTCACATGCAATATTTAATCTCTACATGACTTATCATTTTATAATTTTGTTTCTAACTTTGTGTTCAAATTACCAATAAGAATAAATCCTTGTGGTGTGTCATCCACAAAGATGGCCAAGATAGATTTGCTTCAACCCATCTAATTGTATGCATAATTCACAAAATTTTCACTTGTACTTTTTCTTAACTTTTGTTTATTGCATGTATAACTACTCTTCTACATTCAAGATGCTAATCTTACATCAAATTGGTGAACAATCAGATCCAATTTAGAAGCTACTACTAACAACGTTCTAAATGATGCGAGGAAAAAACATTTTTGGCTAGTCAATTTCTTCAATTTGATTATATCCGTAAGTATGCATATGTATTTGCATTTGAAATCTATTCTGGGAAAATATACAAGAGCTTATAAACTTGATTATTCAAGGATGAGTTGTATCTTTAATCCAATATTTCTTTGGTTATTATTGACTACACCTTTCATAGTCTCTAGTATTGTCTTCTTCTCAACCATTAGGTAATAATCCATTAATCTTGACTAGGATTGGACCATATAAATGTAGAAGAAATGATAATAGACTAATTCATAGTCAAACAAACTCATGCATACTTAAAATAATAATAGTAGTTTGTTTGTTGAATCTTTAACTTTTACATTCTTATTGTCATTAATGTGCTTTTAAGAATGCTACCATGTACCATTGACCAGGACCCTCTTGCTGCTATTTGTTGAAGAGTATTAAGATTATATTCTATAATATTCTATCCTTTTCCTAAATTTTATTCATTTAGATTTATGATTAAGATTATTGTAGTTTTAATTTATATCATGCTTAGTTTAAAATGACATTCATAAACTAATTATAGCTTAGCCAACCTAACTATAGATCACATCGCCAGTGAAGCATGCTATGTTTCTTGATTGATTTAGATTCTTGTTGTGATAATATTTGTTTTTATTGTAAGAAAAAGAGGTGAAGGAAAGATATTTGATATGTACTTGACACATGGATTATATTGTTAGTAAATTAAAGCCTTTTAGAAAGTTGACCATATTAGGTTAAGTTGGTCACAGCCAATTTGAAACATTATTCTACTTGGTTAGCATTATACTTTACATTTTTTTCTAGGTAGCAAATTAATTGGTCATATTAACAAAGTGTGACTGGTGGCATCTCTCTATCATTCAATTCATTTGGTGTCTACTTTAATTGTCATGATGTTTTAGTTGATAAACCAATAGAGAGCAATACTTTTGAGCCTGATCCATTTCCTAGAGTAGTGCATGTGATTATTACTAGTTCATATGAAGGGACATTGTTGCTAAATAAGAAAACTATGTTTTTGTTAAAAGAACAAAAGTTTCTAGGTGCTTTAAAATTGTTATTATTTAAAGTGTAAATTGAGTTTACTTTTACATTACTCATTTTGGACTAATAATCCTTTATGTGTTTTTAGGTAATAATGTTTTCTTTGAACATCTATTTCATATGACATTGAGACTATTTGGACCCACCATACGTAAAAGGTATGTAGTTTCAATTCATTGCTACATAATTTTTCTTTCTTCCATTTATTGTAATATATTAAAGTTATTGATCTAACAATCTATTTGTTTTTTAAAAAGTGGAATTTACAAGTTGTGGTATTAAAAATTAGCTGATTGCACCTTTTGAGGAGAAATTTGGAAAAAAAAATTTTGACACTAGCCTACCTCTTAAAAGAGCATCAAAGCATATAAAGACTATGAGGGATCAATATAGAAGGGCTCTTAAGGATAATCGAAAGTATGACTGTCCTCCTATGATTTCACCAATGGAGTGGAATGAAATAATAGAAGATGCAAAGGAGAAAAGGCTATGCGATAATAGAGTAAATGAAGCAGCATAGGGAAAAAAAAGGTATGTCATGATAGTATTAAGTACATTTTAATCATGCATTAATTATTGATATTTGTAAATATATAATCTAAGATGTTTGAAATTGTTCATAGTTTGCAAGACACATCTGTGGCTACAAAAGTGAGACTAGAAAAGTTTGGCCAATACAAACTAGGCTCTGGTGGCTATGTGAATCTCTAGGCTCGACTTGTAAGTAGGCGCAATGAAATTTCACTTTTTTTAAATATAATGTTGCAAAAAATTTGTTTAATGAAACCATACATGGAAAACTAATGATATTAAGCAAAAAATATAGGGCACAAAATTCAATGTGGAGATCACAGATGAAGATAGAAAAATTGCCTTGAAGGAAGGCTATAAAGTCATGGTTGCATGCCTATGTGAAGAATATGTAAGCCTTTCCCAAGAATCTAGTGCACCAAATGATATCTCACAGGTAAATTGGTCAAATAAAAAGTAAATGAAATTCAATAGTTGAGAAGATTCTTTTTTGGTATTAGTTTTGAATGTAAATTAATTGCATAACAATGCACATTACATTTTACTGTAGCCTTCATATCCTACCATAGAACCTTCTCATGACAAAGGCCATGATGTACATTATAGTGGTGGAGGTATTAATTTGCTATTGGAAATTAATTATGCAATTATGAATACAATTTAACATCTTCAATTGCAATTTGACATGTATCATTTTTTTGAATATTTCAAAGCATGTTGAACATCATGCTGAAGGAGTGGAGCATGTTCCAAGTGTTCAACATATTGACATGGAGGTGGATCAAAATGTTAATGTACATGATATGAAATTCTCAGGTAAGATTAATGCATGTTATGTTGTACTAGTACTTAATTACAAACTTGTGATAGTTTAAAAAAAAAAAAGAGTATGCCAATTTATCCCATTTACTTGTTCTTGCAACAGAGCTCCCTTTAGTGCAGCAGCCTCCTACTCCTCCAAAGAGAAGGATCCATTGTAATTTGACATTACACGTGCTAGAAGAGGAGGAGAATGATGCAGATATGGATGCTCCTATGAGCACTTTTCTTAAGAGAGCTCAGAAAAAAAAAAAATCTTTATAAAATCCTTCTTTGATAAAACTTGTTGGATAATGAAAGAAGTCTGTTTTAAGTAATTATGTATGAATGATGCATATTAATACTAATTTTTATTTTATGTTAATGAATATTGTCATGTGCTAATGAATTCTTGATTAGTATTGTGTATTTATGAATTTTATATCATATTAATGAATGTTATGTGATTGTATTGAATGAGTGTTATAGTTCATAAATGGATGAATGAATGAATGAAGTATGTAATTAGATGATAATGGGTACTTTAGATTGATGTTAGGGGGAGGCGAGTGAGGCTAGATGAGCTTCCACCTTCACATGGTTGGCCTTTTTAAGTACATAGTATTATAGTATTCTTGAAACCAGGTGAAGCTCAAACTAACATAAAATGGACACTTTGCATGTGGTAGGTCTAAAATGATCTAGGACTACTGATACCCATAACATGAATTTGTGAAATACATTCTGATATCACCAATTTCAACACTCTATTTGAAGCATAGGATTGGCCTATAGTCTTGGCATGAATTTTGAGTAATGCCTTAGTCCCAATCCTTATTGATAATCTTGTCTTCTAGCATATCTTTGACAAAACCTAGTGCAACTTTTGAATCACGAGAAAAGTTAACCTTTAGTCTCATGTTGGAGACATGACCACACACTTTTAGTTTCTTTCCCTTTCTTGAACTATACACTTGCTCACCATCCCTCAGAAATGGGTTTAGCATCAATGTTCCTGCCAATCCTCCTTAATTGATGTTTCAGACATGCCTCATGTGAAGTGTAAAATTTTTAGACATGCCTCATGAAAACAATTTTAGGTTCTTAAAAAATAAAATGGCTTAACACACGCTTGTTAACATGATCATATCTAACAAACTCATGGTGCTTGAAAACATAGGTGTCTTTAAAGATCAATACAAGAACTTTGAATTGAATGGAGCCCTTAAAGATCAATACAAGAACTTTGTATTGACTATAGATAGTGTGACTTTAAAGATCCATGCAAGTAGCAAGACCTTTGAACTGACTATAGAGGGCCATTACAGGTTCTTGAATGATTCCTTCGTTAGCAAGATAATGTGCTACATGATTGGAGGTCACTTGCAATGTGAAAAGCTGATAGAATCAAACTTCTCCCTAACCCAAATGCTTATTCTACATATTTACTGAGCATTCAATTCAAACTATTCCTTTTATTAATTGCATTATCAATACCATAGTCACCTTCAACTATTAAAATTTTCTAGTTTTGAGATTATGCCAAATCCCGCTAGCAATGCTTCCTATTTTACTTCATTTTTTGTACTTATACCAAAGAATAGAAACCTTCCATAAATCTCCTTTAGTTCAAGCAATTTTCTAAAGTTGGCAAAATGTTCAATGTTTAGTGTTTTCATTATGGGGAGGGGTGAAGTGAGTTTAACATAGAATGCAAATGTGATATGGGATTTGTGTGGCTACCTACAATTTTTGATATTTTATCATCTTGTTCCCTTTATATATTTACATTCTCAGGGTAGATTTTGAAAAGTCATTGTGGTCTAGCAATTTTGACTTTTGAGTCCTACTAAACTTGTTATTGTTGAATATGACTAATAGGTGATAGCTACCCTGAGAGAATTTTGGTTTGAGTCGTCAAACTTGATTCTTGGAATTGACTTCACCAAGAGTAATGAGTGGATTGGTATCAAAATCATCTCACATAGAAAGTTTCAAATTTGTTTAGTTTAACTAAATTGAGCATTGAAAATCAATAGGTTTATTTTTTTGATAAATGCAAGGAAGCACTCTTTTAATAGGTGAAGTTTGCATGAGATTGGGAACATACCAAACCGATATAAGAAAGTGATTTCAGTCATTGGTTGAAATTTTTCTCCATTTGACGAAGATAATATGATCCCCTATTTCTGCTTCGGTGATGGTTTGTACTTATAATTTTTTAACATTAAATAAAATAGCTTTATGAAAATGCATTACACATAGATATAGGCTATCATGTGATGCACACGGTTGCCATTATGTTCTTTGGAATTATAGATGCTATCAGATTTTGGTCTTTCTATAACAGTTCAAGTAGTTGTGGATAGAATTTTTTTTCAAGTTTTGGGAACCTTGGGATATGTAACTCCAGAATACCTTGTAGATGGTATGCCTCAAATACTAGGTTGAGCTTTCCAATTATGTTTATGGCATGTTTGCTTCCCCAAAAAGTCACATCCTAGGAAAATAGATATAATTAATATTAATTTTGTATGCTATGAATGCCCCCATGACATTGATTCACCTCTACTTAGATAATTTTCTTTGTACAACCAATGACAGAATTATCTTTGTGTAACCAATGACAAGGAAATTGATGGGAAAAAGTGATGTCTATGCATTTGGAGTAGTTTTGTTGGAACTGATTACTGGAAGAAAGCCTATAGACAAATCTATACCAGAAGGAGGCCAATCTCTCATTACGTGGGTATGGTTTATCTTATTGCTTACTAATTATATATATTTTATCGATAAAAGGTTGAAGTCAAGATCATTATTATTATGTATTGTGATCAATTCTCATATAAGATACTCACAATTTACCATTGTATTGTAGGCTCTTGCCTTATACAATGTATTGTTATTAATTAGGCATTTATAACAATATAAATATCCTTAACTTTTTAAATTCAATTTGAGATTAAAATACAACATTCTTTACCATGGTTTCTCATTATTTCTTTAACTTTTCATTCTTGTAGTTATATACTAGCAATAATTCATTCACTTGTGGATGAACCTATTTAAGATCCATACACATCTTATATTGTTTGAAACCTGATTCCAAGCTTCATGAAGAAATCATCTATAATAGACAATTTAGTTTGTTCAGTTGGGTGTTGCACTCCCCTGAAAATCACAAAAACAAACATAGTGAAAACCAAAAGGATAGAACAAAATAATAATTTAGGTTGCTTAAGGGTGGAATAAAGAGAAGCAACAAATCTTATAGCAAAATGCTTCTCACACTACAAAATAACAACAAAGAGAAACCAACTAATTACTTAGAAACCCTATAAAAAGTCATGAACACATGAATTGCAAAGATGACAAGATAAAATAGAAATGAACATAAATGCAATATAAGTAGATATATTCTTAGAAACACATTAGAAAATCATTTAATGGGATACTGTCACATTATGCTTGGTGAGTTGGCATTGGCAAGCCTAGATGGCATTGTCTTCAAAGTTTAAATATATTGATCTTCATGAGATAGACATCCTCCTTTACATTAAAGGCCTTAATGTAATCAAATAATTTTGCAATTATTGAGCACTAGGCTAAAAAGGAATATTTATACTATATGACCATTTTATTCAATGGCCTACTATCTATGTCACATGAACATAGATATGAGAAGGGTATTGAACATAGATAGAACAATCTAACCCCAGATACAATACAATACAATTGAGATACAACATATGCCAAAAAATAGACAAGTGTAGACCATTTGATTAATTCAAATATAACCACTTCCTCCCCACCCTACAACACACCAAATACACACACAAGCATATCAGATATGGATTCATATATAAATTAGCACAACTATCTATTTGTTGAACAATGAGCTCTCATCTGGGCCACATCACAATATCCTGATACAGTAACAAGCTATCCATGTGTCAAACAAATAAAACATTAAAAGAAAGCAACTTTGTTGCAAAAAAAATAAATATAAAGCTAAAAAACCAAAAAAATAAACAATAAATTGTTATATAATATAAGTCTCACTGACAACAAGCCTCACTGGCAATACAAGAGTCTTACTAACTGCAATTAGGCTACCAACCCTTGGCCACTACTCAAAGAAGAATGATTAAAACACAGAGGGATACTTTATTTCAATTCAAAACAATAAATTTATTTTCTCATATTCGTAACAATATGCATAATCTTCTTATATGTATTCAAAGATTGCGAAGAATGAAACTCTATAATTCACCAATCTTACACAAAAGCCAACAAAGTCTCTCGATGAAAAATTTATTGTAACCTTCACAAACTTCTTTTTCCTAAAACATCAAACTCATTGCATCATATCCACAGAGATAAACATTTTAAATTTAACCAACTACTCAGTTTTCAAATTCTACTAACAATAGTTGACCATTGGAATTTGAAAAGAGTGAACAAATATCCATTCAACTTCTATCAATAAAAATTAATAGAGCTTCTATTGAAACCTTACATGACCATGAGACTCTTCAACTACTAATTGTTGCAATTTGAAAATAATCAATGGCTATCCATTCATCTTTTGTCGAGAACTATTGGTTTTGACTTCAATGAAAAACACATCATGTGGTAAACACATTGTGTTTTCAACACCATTGAAAAACATCCAATGATCCTATCTTTCCATCACCATGTCACCATATTTCCATGAACAATATTGAAATACTCTTTTCACATTGTCTTCATAGTGTCATGAATAGATTTGAAACACATAAACACTACCCAGTAGTTATCATCCTGATAAGGTGGTATAGCTAGTGAAGGCATTCTGAACATCTCACAAACAAAAAACTGAGATAGCACCTTTTGGCATCAATGAAAAACATGCCTAATCTAACATCATCAACATTATATCCACCATTGTTATTTGTTTTGATAAATTGAAAGCCATTGATGCTACCAAGCACAACCATATTGTGCCAAGTGCCTTTTTATCAAGGACCCTTCATCTATCATATTTGTCATCTTTTTTTATTGTCCACCAAGTGATAAAAAAGGATCATTCTAATATAGATACTCTTCCATTTGAATCTTTCATAGCTAATAATTTTTGAACATTAGAATTCAAAAAGACAAACTGTGCAAGGTGATGCCCTAACCCTCAGAGGATGGTCTCAAACTAACATGTATCGTACTATCCTAACCACTAGAATGTGGAAAGACAAATTGTGCAAGGTGATCAATGTACTTGTTATGATTGAAGGAACACTAATTATGAGGTTTGGTTACAACAGTGAGCAATCTACCTAAACAACATTATGTTTTTATGATTGGGATGAGTTTATTATGTTAATCTAATGCTGAAACATCTTTCATTTAGTTGAAACTTCATTGGAGAGTCATATAATGAGAAAGCCCTAGTTAGATGAGGGTTTATAAGAGCAATTTGGTTCTTTCATAGTTATAGGGTATATGAGACCAAATTGGTTGTAATTTCTTTTGATTGGGGATAAACAACAACACTGTTGAAAGCTTGAGGGCTAGAAGCCACATATGTCACACACTTGTTTTGTAAAAGTGGGGTCAAATAGGTCAAAAACCAGTGATAGCCATCTATTGGGGATAGTTGGTCCAAAACACCAATATCTAATTTTGAGATATGTTGAAATATAGCCAAATGGGTATCAAAATATGTGATTATGAGACTCTTTTGGGACATTTGAGAGGGAAAAAAAAATGCTCACTAGAGACTTAATTGCAAATTAGGCCTAGTAGGACAACAAGTTTAGTTACCAATGAAATGAACACCTAGAACTTTGAAAATAGAACTTCACTTGAACCACAATGAGTGACAATTCCACTTCCACTAGCCATGTGTTGTACAACTGTCTCATGTAAAGAGATTTCTAGAAAATTGTGCAACAATAACATCTATGTCAATACACTCAAAGGTCATATCCCAATTCTTTGTCACCTCTTCATTATAATAAAGTTTCATATATGACAAGAGATCCCAAAAGTAATGGAGATCTTGAATATTCAATTGAATTTGTCTTGCCTCTAAATATAGATGTATAAACTATCAGTGTTGGAGCTCTATTTCTCATGACAGATTTTGAGTTTTTGATCACTTCATGTATAAATCTTTTAGGCTCTGAAGAAATTTTTGGATGGAGATGCCATATTAACGTTAGATCCAAAAATAAATAGAAACCATGCTGCAAAATTGGTGATAGAGAAAGTGTTATTAAGGAGTGTTTAAAAGGCTTCGCAATGATCTGGTTTTGATCAATTAGGTATGCTCCATGTGTGTAGACTCTGTCTAATCAGAATTTAGCTCTTGTTTATGGCCTATTATTATTATGAGCTTTATAAGTTTATATAGTTCATTTCTCTATTAAAAATTACTATTACATTTTGGTTTTCTTTGTGTTGTACATAATCCAAATTAAACCCATTTATTTCTTATTACAGGGCTGCATTAGCCTTATGCTCAAAAAAAGAAGAGGAAGCCTTATGTTATAAGATTAGAACCACAAGAGCCATAGGAGAATATTGAAGATAGTCATGATGTGCCTATTAGCATTGTGACTATCTTTGGCATTCTCCTATGGCTGTTGTGGATTTTTTTTTTTTTATTGCAGGTTATAGTAGTGAGCTTTTAATATGCTTCATAGATGAGATTGCATTGTATGAGATTCATTAATATACTCGAGAATGGACTCATCTTCAATCTTTAGAAGATTGAAGATGAGCCCATTCCTGACTCTAGTAATGAATCTTAAAGCTCCTTCAACCCAACCATATCATGTCCTTCGAGCAATCTTTTTGAAGCTGCATCAACATTGTATCCTTTAGGTGTTTGATTCTTCATCTTTATTCTTTATTATTCTACAAAACAATTCTTTGGTTTAAGTTTTTCAGCATCAATTTGTAATTTTAGTCAGAAATCTCTATATATATTTTCTTTCCAGATAGGGTTGCTTAGTTTTATGTAAATGTCTTTGCTTTTGCAACTTGGACTTGAATTCACCACTAATGCTCTTTATACTATAGTGGGGGTGGCCATATTGGCCTTTTTTGTTCAGCTTCTAGGCTCTTCTATTCAGAAGGCGATCTTTGCTGGAGGTTTTGAAATAGTATTGTTGACTCTAGTTGGTCATGAGGTAATTAATATTACTTTATTCTACCATCAAAAGGGGCTCTACCTCAGCTATGGTGTATTGTTAATAGTTTGTTCAAGTGTTTGATGTTGTAATGTGTGCTTTGAGTTTAAGACTTTAGTTTATACCTGCCAACAACTAGACTAATTTGCTTCATTAGAATCATGAATAAGGAATGCAAAGGTAATCTTTTATGGGTTTTTGCTGAGAAAATGTTGATATTAAAGTAGTGGGCTTACTTGGCATTTTATACAAATTTGTTTGGTGTAATTTAAGATTTGAAGAAAACTATTGAAATTTTTCCTATCCTTCCTATTTTATGCAAATTAAATATGAGATTCATTGTTACTTGACTCCTCTACAGTTTTCAATAACCACTAGGATACTAAGAGCATATCTTCTTTGAATGTTGGTATCATGATGCAAACTTGCTATTATAGGTAATGTGCTTTACATGTTTTCATCAAATAAAATATCACAATAAACAATAAATGGTCTCCATCTAGGTTGACATTTGGTAAAAATCACAACATTGAGATTGTTATTTTTCATTTGAGGATACTCAACATTGGTCCACTTATGTGTGTCATGAATGATATTTGCAAGAAGGTCTCTTCTTTATTCTAGACTCCCGTAGGTGGTTATTGAATAGCCTTTTTTCCTAATAATTTCCTCATGGTTAGTGATTTATGTGAAATGTTAGTACTTTTAGAATCAGATTTTTTTTATATAGCTTATGTCTGGTGGAAAAAACTAGATTTTGGATATGTTACATGCTTATTACCTGGCAACACCATACTAGATTTATGTAGGTAGTTAACAGAGTGAGTGAAGCTATGAGAAACTCAATCCACAATTTCAAAGCACAATTCTACTTAGTGGTTTTAGTTTAGAGAATCCATTTTACAATCCCAATTGATTATATAATTCAATTGTAGGCAAAGGTTGGACAAGAGAAAGAGTTTAGAGTAGCTTTGCAAACCCTTTGAGGAAAAGATTTTGATGTTTCTACCAAGGCAGCTGAAATCAAGGTCTGTGCTAATTTTTTTCTAACATATATGTAATTCTAAGTTATTTATGCAACACAGATAGTTTAAATTTTAAGTTTTGTGTTAATTATCTCATCTATTAGAAAATAGATATAAGCTTTGTCAATAAAAAGCCTATCCACTATTTTAAATTGAATGGTTTGTAGAAAGAAGTTGTTTGAATTGGCTACCTACTAAAGGTCCCTAATCTGAGACCACTTTATCTATAGCTATTGAATCAAAGCATATTGTTGAAGATGCTCTTGATAAAGTTTCTCAAGACATATCTATTTTTGTTGTATATCATCTTTGTATTATGAAAGTTGTAGACAATTGGCTAAGCTACACCTCCCAGTAGCTGCACAGGTATTAAGATTCATATTTCATTATAGTTGGAGGGATTTTTATTCTTAGAAATAAATAAATTTTTATATCTCAATATAGATAAAAAAACAACACAATAACTGATTTAAGCTTTCTTCTTTTCATTTTCATTTCTAGATTTTTTAGGGAGTATTTTAGATCACTGTGAATGTACCTATTATAGAAAAGAAGATGAAATAAGGAAATTAATTTTATATGATAGAAGACAAATAGATGTATTATGATCATAAAGTAAAATAATAGTCTCTATATTTTTATAGATGGCCAAAATAAGAGTTCTAACCAAATGCACATTTTCTTTTATGGAGAGTATAATATGTTCTACAAATTATGTTCATTTCCTAGTTTGTGCATATCTAGCAACCATGGCTTTTGATGACCACATTATGTTTAGGCATCCTGTCAAATAGTTCACATGACTTATCTAAGCTTCCATTTTGCAAGCATGTCTAATTTAAGCAATCGATAAACTACAAATAATAAATTATGCAACAGAATGGGAAAGAACAATATGTTTTATTGACATACCTAGGAACTGACACTATGTCATGGGACTTAGCCAACAATATATTTGTACCAAGTATAGTGTACTGTAATGGTATTGTTCATACAATGTTGATATTTACTCAAGAAGACTATTTTTAATTAGTTTTTTATTTGCCAAGTTTCCTTTTTAGTTTTATTTTGAGCTAGTGATGCTTGAGACTCAAATGCCTACAAATGCTTCATGTAGTGTCCAATCTCAACCCTTGAACACTAGGCAAGCTCCTACCTCTTATTATAGTTTTCTTACTACAATGTCACATCTAGTTTGCATGTGATTCTACTAACCTAAAGGATCCTTAACCACAAACAACAATCGTCTCATTTTCCCAAGATAATACAACTTTGTTTGGATTTAAATGAGAAAATTGTAGCAGCATTATTAGTGAGGATTTGTGTTTACTCAAAAACTCCTTATCTAAGAAAGCCCTCCTAAGGGTTGTGAGATTGTCTATTCCTCCTTTATGTCAAAGGTTCAATGCGAGCATGTTGCTAAGAGCCTGCCCAAGGTTAGAAATGCAAAGTGAACTAGTTTTTTATTACCTCTTTTATTAGAGTAGATTTACCTGTGGGGTGTAGAGCATATAGAGAGCTTGCCCGCTTATTTAGAGTTTTTTTTCTCATCCTCTTCCTAAATATCATATCACATAAAATAAAAAGAGCTTGCACAAGTTTGTAAGATTCTCTTTCTAATTTTGGTAGATAGAAAACTATTATGGCTTGAGGCTATGTTCAACATAATTTACAACCTCAACAAGAGTTGGAATCTTGATTTTATACATAGGTGGCATTGGTTGCAATAACAAGAATGTCACTACATCATCTGGATATATTCAACAAATCAATATGCATATCTTGCCATATTGGCTTGCCATTAGATGACATTTCATAGAGGCAATCAATAAAATAGTTTAAATGCCTGACCTATGATTCCACATTTTGCATGCATGTCTACCAAGGAAGTTGCAACTTAAACAAATATATTCTCTCAATATATCTATTTTGTGCATATCTAGCAACCATGGCATTTGATGACCACATTATGTTCAGGCATCCTATCAAATAGTTCACAAGACTTATCTATGCTTCCATTTTGCAAGCATGTCTCCCAAGACAAATACTACTACTTCATCTACACCATCTAACAAAATCATTTATGCTTTGATGGATTCCTATAGCTTATCTCAAAGCTCTCATTCAATAGTTATGAGATGAAAAATCAAGAGGAAACAATTGAGGGCTTAGAGTCACACAATTTTTAGATGATCATATGAAATGAAATGGGCGTGCAGGTAGAAAGAAACTAGAAAGACATTGTGTATAGATGAAGGCATGAAATGGATGGTTTTTGAGCACTCAACATAGACACTCAACACTCAGTACATATCATCATTCAAGATCAAATGGGTGTGTGGGATTATATGCATAGTGAATAATAAATGAGGGAATTGAACCCTCCCTAAGGCTCACACTTGTTGAGGTCCACTTCAGAAATGGCCCTTCCTATGAAATTGTTGTCTAAAACCATTCTAATGAGATAATGTTTTATGAGCTCTTTATCAATGGGATGGAATGTGAATCTAGGAGGCAGTTGTGCATTACCCATATCATGATTGTAACTAAAGTTAAGAGGCTCCATTATTGAATTCTCTTCCCTATCACCCATATTCATTTCCTTTGCTATTCATGCTTCACATGGGAGTCTTTTTATATGATTATTTATTTTCAATCATGTCCATTCACTACCAAATGATTCATATTATACAAATTCAAGATGCTAGAACTTTTGTGGATGTGCAAGCCATCAGAACATACTGTAGGGAGGATGATGAACTTATTCTCAACTATCAGACTCAAGAAAGTGATACAAATTGTAGAATCTTAACATATAGTTTTTCAAATTCTATATCTCCTAAATGATTTCATTTTAGCATATAACTTTTTGTGCATAGTTGCCAAGTTTTCTTATTGTATCTAGCATATTAATGAAGAAGCATATTAGTTACTATCAGTGTTTATGATAGTTTGATTAGTTACTATCAATGTTTTTTAGGCATTCTATAAAACAATTCACATGCCTTGCATATGATATGAAATTTTGCATGCATCCTACACTCTCTCATCTAGTTGATGATGGATTATGAAGAGTGATCTAAAATGATGATGCTAAAAAACAACACAATCAAATCCAAAATGAACTTGCATTATAAATGGATTGTGAAAATTTGATATTGTTAATTTTGCATGCATGTCCACTAGCACAATTACAACTTAAACATATATTGGGTGTTTTCTACCTTCATTGGTCAAAATTTCTACCTTCATTGGTCAAAATTTTCTACCTTCATTGGTTGAAATTTCTACCTTCATTGGTCAAAATTTTCTACCTTCATTGGTTGAAATTTCGACCACTTCCTGGTAGAACTTGCACCATGGCTGTAAAAGCTTTTCAACCAATAGGTTGGTTGAAATTTCAACCAAAATTTTTTGGTCCAATGGGTTGGGCAAATTTGTTCAAAATTTGGTTGAAATTTGGGTCAAATTTTTGACCAATAAAGGTTGAAAAATGAGCCCAAATGTACTAGTGTCTCAATGTTGTGAGGAAAATATTAGATCTTCTCTTCCAATTTCTACTCCACTATGGATGCCTTAGATGATAGACATAGGATGCCTTCATTTGAGATATTTTGTGATTGGTTGACACAGGAATAGGAAAAGATCCAATAGGTGGATGCTTTTGGCTCTTCCAGCCGTAGATTGGTTGCTCAAAATTCTAAGGGGAAATCAAAGCAGGAAGCAAAATCAAAGCAAGATACACCCAAAAATGATACTAAACCTCTAGCTAACCCTCCTAAGGGTAAAGATTCTTCAAAGTCGATTGAGTCTACCTCCATGACCAAGAAAAAATCAAGTGAGGCCTGCAGTTTTTGTGGCAAGGATAGACATCCCATTTCTAGGTGTTGGAAGCATTTGGAGGCTTTAGAAGAAGCCATGTAGGGGCATTATATTTCAACTCCTAAGTCTTCATCCCCCCTATAGGGAAAGGTCATGCTCTTTCTACTTGAGCTATGACTTCAGGGCCCACCTAGATTCTTGATTTTGACACCTCTCACCATATGGAAAACACTTTGCAGTTGGTCACCTCCCTTGCCCCTTGTTCTACCTCATAGATTGCTATTGGGAACTCATCACAACTTTCATTTATGGGTTTTGGTTCTATTGCACTAGCTGGGGGCCCTCTTCAAGATGTTCTTTATGTCCCTAACATTTCGATGAACCTATTGTCCATCTATCAAATTTGGCACTCTAGCTCTAGTAAGATAGTTGAGTTTTCACCATATGATGTGGTTACCTAGGACTTGCATGATTCTGAGATGGTTGTAGCTACTAGAAGTATTGACTATGCATCTTGCGTCTACAGATTTGATGGATTTAATTCTTTTGATGACATAGGTTCATGTCTTGTTGCACATGTAGATTCAGTAAGAAGACTTTGGCATGAGCATTTAGGTCATGTTAATTATAGATAACTTCAATAGATGAGTACACAGGCATTTGTTCTTGGGCTTTCGTAGATTTCCTATATAGATGGTGTTTGTTTGGTTGTGCACTTGGCAAGCAACATAGGGATTCTTTTCCACATGGATGATCCACTCATGATTTGACACATTTAGAGTTGATTCATAGTGACCTCATGTCATTTCCTACTCCTTTTTCTAGTGCCAGATATATGCTTACATTTTTTGATGATTTCTCCAAATGCACATGGGTGTACTTTCTCAAGTACAAGTCTGATGTCTTAAATTGATTTCGAGTCTTCAAGACATTTTTTGAGAAGTATAGTCTTTTTATTTGGTAGATACACATGAATAATGGGGGGAGTATCTAAACCAAGCTTTTAGGGATTTATTCTATAAACATGGTCTTCAACATCAATTTTTAGTGCCCTACACCCCTTAGTAGAATGGTGTGGCCAAGAGAAAGAAAAGAACACTTTGAGAGATGGCTAATTGTATGATTCAGTCTAGGTCCATGGATTCATCTTTTTTGGTAGAGGCATTCAATTGTGCCAATTACATTTAGAATCAAATGCCTCAAAAGGAAATTCAACATATGACTCCTAAGGAGGCTTTGTCTCATGTCAAACCTGATGTGTCATCATTATGAGTTTTTGGGAGTGCAACTTGGGCATTTATACCTAATGCTCAGAGGAAAGAAAAAGAATAGAAGAGACAACCACTCATTTTTTTTGGCTACTATGAGGATGTTAAGGCTTACAGGTTGTTTGATCTTGATTCTAGAGAGGTCCTATTTCAATGGGATGCCCAGTTTGATGAGAGCCTTCCTGCAATTCATACCCCACATCTAGCACCTACTTCACTTCCCACCACTCCCTCCTCTCTTCTAGTTTGTTTTCAAGATGATGAGGATGATGATCTTGGTGATCCCCATTTACCTCCACCACAAGATCCTCCATAGATGCCTAAATCGGCTCAGGATACAGTTGAGTCTATAGGATCTTTAGCTAATGACCCTTCCACTTCCTGTCACACCCATTCTCATATAGCAGGTTCTAGTCTTGTTAGTCATGCTATTTGTGATGATCCTCAGGAATTTGCTGCAGCAACATGACATTCAGAGTGAGATAGTGCAATGGAGGAGGATTATTCTTCTTTGATGAAGAATCACACTTGGGATCTTTGTACTCTTCCTAAGGGAAGAAAACTAGTGCGATGCAAATGGATTTATCATACTAAGTTTGTTGTTGATGGTTCAATTGATAAGCACAAGGATCATCTTGTTGTGAAGGGTTTTTCATAGGTTGAGGGTATTGACTACACTGAGACATTTTCCCCTATCACCAAGATGAATTCTATCTACCTTGTCTTATCCCTCGTAGCTTCATAGGGATTACCTATTTTTTAGATGGATGTGAAAAGTGCCTTCCTGCATAGTGATCTCATTGAGGAAATTTACTTGGAGCAGCCTCAAGGATTTGTGTAGAACTCTTCCTTGGATTGTAGACTTTGATATTCATTGTATGGTATCAAATAGGCTCCTTAGACTTGGTATGAGAAGATGGACTTTTTTCTACTTTCTATAGGCTTCACCCACTACCATTCTAATCCTACAATGTACATTCATCATCTTGGAGATGAGATTTTGATTCTTGTCCTCTATGTTGATGAACTTATCCTCATAGGTAGCTCATCCTCTATGCTTAAGGATGTTCAAAATTCATTTATGGACTAGTTTGAGATGATTGACCTTGGTTTTCTACACTATTTTCTTGGTCTTCAGATTGTTTGGTCCTCTAAAGGGATTTTTTTTTATCAGCAAAAGTATGCTCTTGACATTCTTGGTCACTTTGACATGCTTGATTGAAATCCTACTTTGACACCTTTTTAGCTAGGTGTCACTTTGTCTACCTCCTACTCTTTACCTTCCATGAATTCTACTTAGTACTAACAGTTGGTTGGTATCTTGTTGTACCTGACACACACTTGTCCTGATCTCTCCTTTGAAGTAGGCCTTGTCTCTCGGTTCTCTTAGGATCCTCATGAGAGTCATTGGCAGGCTGCCAGGCACATTTTGAGATACATACAGGGCACCCTTTTGTATGGAATTCATTACACATTGGGGACTCTTCACATTGTTGGCTATACTAACTCTGATTAGGCTGGTGATATTGATGATTGGAGGTCTACTTCTACCTTTGTGTTTTTTCTTGGCTCTAGTCCTATCACATGGTCATGCAAGAAGAAACATGTTTGTGTACTCTCATCTACAAAGGCTGAGTATAGGGTGACAATTCTTGCTAGTCAGGAGATTTTATGGCTTCAACAATTGATGACTGAGTTTGGTTTTTCTCCTAATCATCTCACTATTTTGTGGTGTGATAATTAGAGTTCCATTCACATTTCTCACAACTCGGTGGAGCATCAGTGCACCAAAAAAATTAAGCTACATATGCACTTCATTTGTCAACTGATTTAGGATGGTGTTATCTCTTTGGAGTACATTCCTACTGACATATAGTTTGTTGACATCTTCACCAAACCTTTTGCATCACCACACTATCTTCAATTGTGATCTATGCTTGGGGTTATAGAAGTTGTCCTTGGGAGGTCTTGTTGAGGCCTTCCTTCCTTCATGTTTTTCCACATGCTTGTACTTACCTCTTTTGGGGGAGGGTTTTTCCCATGTGGTTTTCTCTCTTTCCCCATTTTTTGAGGTTACATTTCTTATCCATTTGTACATGGGTACCTTTCTTGGCCTTTTTTTCTGGGACCCATTTTGCATTTCATCTTAGCTATTGTGAGCTCAAGGCATTACCCTAAGTCGAACTTAAGGGGGGGTGTTAGGGTAAATAATTATTTATTATTTATTTATTATTTTACTTAAGTTTACTTAGATAAATGCATTTAAATATTAGTTATCATCTAGGAGTTGTTGATGAGTTGTTGACAACATGGGAGTTTGTTCCTACCTAACCATACTTATCTTATTGCCTACTTGGAGGGTAATCCACCTTTTGTGGATGTATGCTTAGTTGTCACACTTATCTCCTAGTTCTTTCTAGCTTGTTCTAGAAGCTTTCTTGAGGTCTTTATATTCTGGCTCTCTCATTGTAATTTAACACATTCACATAACATTTTCATTTTCTCATTGTGAAATATATTTTCTCACTTTGTTGAATTGCTCCAAGCTCTTGTTCTCTTCCTCCTTTGGTTTCTCTTTGATAGGTTATTTTCATGCAAGTGATCTTGGTGCACTATAAAGTTGGATTTCATCAACTTCTACAAAATGTCATTAAACTTAATAAACTTAGTTGTAGAATCATACAGAAAATAACATAAACACAAGAGACACTAGGATTTAACATGGAAACCCAATTTGGGAAAAACCACCAATTGCAACCCTGTTTCTTGTACAAAACAAATAGCTCTTTCTTGATACCCTCTTGATCACATAAATATTTGAAGATATTTGAGGTATACTCACCTCCATTACCAAACCTCCCTATCTTGAACTTTATTCCTATCTAGTTCTCCACAATAGCCTTAAACACTTTGAACCTACTAATGACCTCATCTATGTTTTTCATAAAATATATCCACATCTTCCTAGATAAATCATCAATAAAAGTAACATAAAATACTCATTCTCATTCAAATATCATGTTGGCATAGGCCCACATATGTCTGAGTTTACAAGATCCAAAATCCCTTTAGATCTACTATTGCTACTTGGAAAATTAGTCTTGACATATTTGAACTTGGAACACAACCCTTGCACACCTACTTTTTAGTCTTCATCTCTAGTAGCTTGATCACTATTTCCTTGAGCACATTAAGTGCATCATGGTGATCATGAGCCATCTTGTTATGTCACACTTCTCCTTGACCTCTAAAACTTCTTATCAATGCATGTGCTATCTCATAATATAACCAAAATTAGTTTTATCTAACGCCAATCACTTTTGCACTTTGGAATCCCTAGAACAAATATTTTTTTTCCTTTTCAAAGGTTGCAATGTAACCCTTGTCTTCCAAAGTAGAAACTAAGACTAAATTATTTGTCATACCAAGGACATATAACAAAAGCTCCACCAAAAATAGTTTTCCAATCCTCTAAAACTTGACAATGCCAACACCAGTTACATGGTACTTGGCATTGTCCTTGAGATCAATATAGAAATCCAACTTCTTCTCCTCCAACTTGGTGAATTGACCTCTATATCTCATCATGTGGCAAGATACCCCACTATTAATATACCAAACCTTTATCTCCCATTATGTGTAAAGAAGCCTTGGTGTTTATACAACATAGATTATTGGGAAGTAAACTTGAGAAATGGGAAATGAGTGAAAACACATTCTCAAAGTGTGACAAAAACTAGTCTACCTCAATTATAGCAACAACTTACTCTTTTTTACTATCCTTATTTGGACATTGACTTGCATAGTGACCCATGTAATGGTATCTAAAATATTTTATCTTTTCTTAAATCTTTCTTTTGTCCACTCTTGGAAGAACCTTTTGTTTCCCTTTATTAGATTTCATATTATTGGTTGCAAGAGAAAGATTTTTTTGACCCTTCTTGTTTAGTCTCCTCACTGAGCACCTTCATAGATTTTCACTTGGAAAAAATCAGCCCAAAGTGTTATCCAATCAAGGAATCAATATTTGCCAACAACACACTAACCTTCCACTACAAGAAATCAAATTCTCCCCAAGTTAGACCTTGCCTCAAACACTAGTTGTCATAATGAAAAAATAGAGTCTAGAACGAATATGATTTTTCCCCTATACTCTAATACCATGATAATTTTTCATAATCCAACAATAGATAATTATACAATAATATAATAAAATAAAAACTCTATATATCTCATAGTTGAATCCAAAAAGGAAGTAATTATCAATATGAATTGTTGAAATATGATAAACCTGATCAATTTATATCCCAATTTATTTTTATCAAGCATTAGGCTCTTTACAATTTGCAACAATAATTTAGCTGATAGGCTATTTGTGGGAGCTTTGTTCCCAAAATTTAAATACTTGACAGAAAAAAATTTGATTACAAAATAAAGATTTGAAGGGGCCTTGGAAACTGACTACAAAAAGTTGTAAAGATAAACACGTATGGTCCAAATAGAAAAGATAAGAATTACGCACTAAAAAGTGATACAAAGCAAACACAAAGAAAAACATAGACAGGTGGGGAGAGAGCCAACTCACAAACCCAATACAATAAGCTGGTGGTCCAAGAAAGGATAATCACTTAGTAATCAAACCATCTATCAAGATAACAAATTTTAAGATTTCCCCTTAATGCCCAAGTTGTGGAGAGTAGAAGAAGACTGAAGGGGAACTTATTCTAATTTTTTTTCATTTAATCATGATCCATGCCTCCTCAATCTTAGCATCCATAGAATGAAAAGCCAACGAATTAGTAAAAATAGCATCAAATTTGATAGGATCAATAGAAGCAAACTCTAGTAGCACAATCATCACCCATCACTGAGTCACTATGAACATGGCCTACAACAACACACTTGTCCACTAAAGCCACTATAAAACCACTACCAACCAAATAAACTTATTGGGCTGAACCAACCAAATTATTTGTATTCTAATTAGTAGGAATAGAAGCATCAGAAGTTGCAATGATAGAATCAACCACAATATCATCCTTATGGAAAACCTCAACAACTCATATAGTAGAAGGGACAACATCAGTGACTTGGCATTGAAAAGTATCATCTTGAGAACAAACCACTACAAATTCAAGGACTTTCACCATCATATATTGTTGTCATTGAGCCCCCAATCATGAAGTTGGTTTCTTGGATTTGATCTTTCCAATCACACAATTTGTAGCAACATACCCATTATTAAAGAATTTCCTACATCTAAATAGGAGGCCCTCATAATTAGATGACTAGTCCAAGAGCCAATAGGGCTATAGAGTTTAACCTCTAACAAAAGGCCCTTAGAAGCATGTATATTAAAAAATATCCTCATATAGGTAGAGTGTAATATATTAAAGGATTTAGAATCTACCATTAAGAAATCATCTAAAGCCTCAACAACTTCCTCAAAAACATAATCATGCTAGAGATAAAGAGGAAGATTAGAAAGATGAACATAGAAGGGCATTTTACAAAAATATTTAGTGGCAAGATTGAAGTTCTTGTGCCACGGTTTAACCATCAATTGGAAGTTGTTATCTCAAGTGAAAAAAAGATCACATAGAATTGCTCTCCTATCATTCACCTTATCAAATAAAAAAATAAAAAAACCTCTTACTAGAGGAAAGATCTAGACAGAATTAGTAAGGTATTGATCCTAGTTCTTTGAGATCCAAGTATGAAACTCCTTGAGAGAGAGGCAAAATCCCCTAAATCAAAAAATGAGAAAATCCACCTCAAGAGCCTCAATGCATTTATCAATCTCTAAAATGGTGTCTTTATTCAAAATGACAAAAATAGGGTTACAAGTAGGAAAAGGTTTTGAGACTATAACCTTAGTGACGGCCCCCAAGCCACTGCCATTACACAAAGAATGGGTGAAAGAGGGCCCAGAAAAAAATCCCTATAACTACCTTCCAAGCCCTAGCCTCTTGTAACATAGCCATGTTTGTAGAATAATGAGACCCCAATGTTAAAACCTGAGAACAAGGTTGCCTAGACACCAATTGGACCCATCATGCTTAGCCAATTTGTCAATAGACCATGCATGTAAGCCAACTGAATTAGGGGTCATAAACCCTACAATCACACCAAGATTACAAGTATTGGAGCAATGCAATCCACACATATATCATTAGGAATGGAGATGGGATTTCATAGACAAAGGACTCCCAACCCACAAGGTCCTTGGCAATCAAAACCCACACACTTTCCTGTCGATGCCATACTTCAAAAGAATGCATAATATTAATAGTTGTTGGAAAATATGTACGTATAAAATCAAATTTAGTATCCAATTATGAATAACCAAACATGTTTATAAGGATGTAAATGATGTCCTAGATAGGTCAATGAATTTGTGAAGGTATCAGTAGTCATGAAGGAAGAGGATGCCTTTGCAAACATGGTGGAAAAATTTGTGGTTAAACTTGTGATATTAATCGATTCCAAAAAAGAGAGATGAAGTTAAGGGAGATTTAGGGGCGACAAAGCTAGGATGATAAGTATTGAAAGCAATCATAAATTACCAATGGTAATGGTAAAGTATTGTCCAGTGTAAGACTCAAAATTCAAGGATAGTATGAAGTCAACGTAATGATGGTATTGGTTTTGGAGAGGAAGTGGCTTCCAAGGAAAATGTGACATTTTTTAATTTTGCAATAATCACTTAAAATCTGACCTATTCTTAGGTATTCCTAAGACTTTTCTCAATAATGAGATTTTCCTTTATTAATATTATGATATTATCATTCTTAGTTGTATAAGCACTTCTTGTTTTACAGTATTTATATTTGTAGTATTGTCTAGTGTAAGACTCAAAATTCAAGGGAGAGTTAGGGAGACAATGCTAGGATGATAAGTATTGAAAGAAATCATAAATTACCAATGGAAATTTTAAAGTATTGTCTAGTGTAAGACTCAAAATTCAAGGATAGTGTGAAGTCAACATAATGATGGTATTGGTTTTGGAGAGGAAGTGGCTTCCAAGGCAAATGTGACTTTTTTTAATTTTGCAATAATCACTTAAAATTTGCCCTATTCTTAGGTATTCCTAAGACTTTTCTCAACAATGAGATTTTCCTTTATTAATATTATGATATTATCATTCTTAGTTGTATAAGCACTTCTTGCTTTACAACATTTTTATTTGTAGTATTATAAATTCTATATCAGGTTCTTACAACACATGTAGAATTCCTCAAATCTTTAGTGAACTTTGTCAATACTAACAAACACCTACCATCAATTTAGAGGAAAAAGAGCCTTTATAAAAACTAGTTGTCTTCCATTTTCGTACTTGTAATTTCTGGCTTTTCATGATTCAATCAGCTTTTAGTACCCTTTCATTTTCTAACTAGGTATATGTTTTATCAGATATCTAGTAGTCATAAAATACTTTTGTTCTCTTTTTGATGGATTTTTCATGCCTTATCAATCAAGTCAAGCTTGTTGTATGGGTTTCTCTTTTATGAAAAATTTTAATTTTTTTTTTAATGTATTAAACATGATACAACTTTGAAATTTAAGAATAAGTTACAAAGTGGCAACAAATGAATGGATTTCTAAGTTTTTTATTACAAGTTTACAAAGATATGGGCTATTGTTCACATTTTTTTCTTGCCTCTGACCATCATTGTAAATTTTATGTATGGTTCTGGTGTGATCAATATTTTGATTCACTAATTAGCATGTACTCCTCAATTATAGTTTTATTTTATCCACTCATCAATTTCTCAACCTTCTCTCTTAAATTATATTGTACCAAAAAAGTGTGGAAACGTAATTAAGTTGCTCTATGTGAATAGATCTTTTTCCATCCAACAAAAATAATATAAAGAGAAAGCCCTTTCAGTTAATCAGTAATCATTGCATGCAATTGTTGATTTGCCACAATAATGGTATACATATTACAAATGAAATAATTTTGGAAAAGGGGTACTTAAGATCTATCATTATAGATTTTGTCATCTACTAGCTGCTCAAAATATGTCTACAAATTTAAGTTACTCTTCTGAGATAAGAATTTCTAATTTACCATTGTGGCATATCCTAGGCTACATCAAATAACCACTTCTAAAATATGCTACCCTTTTCCCTTGTAATTCCTCAAATAGAAAGAGAAGCAATAATATCTTGTCCCAATGAAACATGGGAACTATTAGTTTCCTAGTCATCTTAGTGAAGAGGGATTTCCATTCCACCTAGGCCCATCCACTAAGGAACTCAAGGCTCTTCTCTAGGCTTTTGCCAATACTAACAAACACCTGCCATCAATTTAGAGGCAAAGGAACCTTTATACAAACCAGTTGTCTTCCATTTCCATACTTCCATTTTTTGGCTTCTTATGATTCAATTATCTTTTAGTGCCCTTTCTTTTTCTAACCAAGTATATGTTTTATCTGATATCTAGCAATCATAAAATACTTTTGTTTTCTTTGTGATAGATTGTCCATGCCTTATTAGTCAAGTCAAACTTGTTGTATGGGTTTCTCTTTTGTGAAAAAATCTAATTTTTTTTTTAATGTATTACACATGATACAACTTTGAAATTTAAGAAATAAGTTACAAAGTGGCAAAAAATGAATGCATTTCTAAATTTCTTATTACAAGTTTACAAATATATGGGTTGTTGTTCACATTGTTTTCTTGCCTCTGACCATCATTATAAATTTTATGTATGGTTTTGGTGTGATCAATATTTTGATTCATAATCAGCATGTACTCCTCAACTATAGTTTTATTTTATCCACTCATCAATTTCTCAACCTTCTCTCTTAAATTATATTGTACTAAGAAAAGTGTGGAAACCTAATTAAGTTGCTCTATGTGAATAGATCTTTTTCTGTCCAACAAAAACAATATAAAGAGAAAGCCCTTTCAACTAATCACTAATTGTTGCATGCAACTATTGATTTTCCCCAATAAAGGTAAATGTATTAAAAATGAAATAATTTTGGCAAAGGGGTACTTAAGCATCTAACATTATAGATTTTGTCATCTACTAGCTACTCAAATTATGTCCACAAATTTAAGTTACTCTTCAAGGATAAGAATTTCTAATTTTCTATTGTGCCATATCCTAGTATGCATCAAATAACCACTTCTAAAATATGCTACCCTTTTCCTTTGCAATTCCTCAAATAGAAAGAAAAACAATACTATCTTGTCCCAACGACAAATGTGAAGTATCAATTTCCTAGTCATCTTGATGAAGAGGGATTTCCATTCCACCTTGGCCTATCCACCAACGCACTGAAGGCTCTTCTCTGGCCTTCTTAGGGTCTTATTTTCACCCTAACACTAATGAAATACTTACTCTATTCCCCTTACTCTAGCAATCCACTCCGATCAATTTGAAATGCTTCACAAAATCCAAGGCTTAACTCCATCCATTGTCTTGAATCCCACAAAGACTCACACTAGGCTTCCATAACTAGTAGAGCTTCTATTCCATCAAATTCCATGATATTTAAGGTGCTTTAAGGTATTTGAGTCATTAGTTTGCATACGATCCCAATATTTCCTTGTTTAGGAGAGCTAGTAGCAAGTAGGCCTCCTAATTGACCTTATTGTTTCTAGTTCCAAAACTTTCCAAAGGACTTGTCAAAAAAACTCCAAATCATGATACCCTTTCCAAAGCCTCAAAGATTCACCAAGTTTTAGGTCACCAAGGTGTTCATACAACCTCTTTATGATTTACCCTTATTTTTTAGGGTTTCAAGGATTCCAATCAGCAATTCAGTAGGGTTTTTTAAAACCCCTCCAAGATGGCTTCCCCAAGACTTTGGTTTGGTGTACCTTCATTCATCAATCTTCCCATCCAAACAACTAGATTGGTTATTTCAATCCATCTTTCATGCCTATGACCTCTATCTTGTTGAACTTATGACCTCTCTCTTGTTGAATCTCACCTAGCTAGGTAGCCTCCTACTCACTTAAGTCCTTGCTTTAAAAATAGCAACCCACCTTCCAAGCACTCCAAAATGGAAATATATACACTATATACATTGATTCTAAATTATAGAGTTACAATTTGGTTTTCTAAACCTACTTAAACAAAAATTCAAGAAACCAAATCAAACTATTGAAAACTACATTCAATTGTCTAACTAGAAATGCAAAGCAATAAGCCCAATCAATCCATTCACATTTAGATCTTGAGCATGCAAGTTGATTGTAATAGGAAATATGAACACCAACCCTTCTCCTTGGTGTGTGATGGTGTTTTATACCACTTTTGCACTTGTGGAAACTTCCTATACATATCCATAACTAAGAAGTTGCAAGTTGCTCATTTTTGGAAAATTATTGTCGCTATTGTCAAGTGCAACTTTTGTAAAAATGAAAATTTTCTTGAGAAACTATTTAAAACTATGCATTTTGGCCATGAATAGATCTCAAGACATCTTGGATGGGTCTAGTAAGGTCTAAAATCAACTTCTAACATGATTCCTCAACTCAGGGGTTTTTGGTCAAAGCTTGGTCAACTCTTGACCCATTCAAGCAATTACAAGCAATTTAAACATTTGAAGAATTGTAAAGTTTAATAGATTGTTTTTGGCATAGACTTATCAAAGTGTTTGATATGTGATATATACTAGACTAGCATGACTTCTTGTTGATAAACTTAATGTACTTGCTATAAAATATGATTTCCTTGTCTATGATTAGTATTGCTAATTTTATTGATATGATATACATTATATATGTGTTGAGACATGACTACGTAGGGGCATGACCCTATGTAGTCATGTCTTAACACATATTCATTATATTTCAAGAATACATTGATTGGAGACTATCGGTGATTAACATAACAAAGTTAATGGCTGCCATTACCATAATGCCTGAACATGAGAAGTACTCAATCATATATTATAAGAAATGACCGATCATATATTCTAAGTAATGCCCGATCATATATTTTATCACAAATACAATCGGTGATAATTACAAATAAAACCGATACATATAAAATCTGATCAATATCATCATATGATGCTCATAAATTAGTTTATATATTAATTATAGTTTAAGGAAGATGTTACAATACTTAACTGTTAACTTTCTTCACACTCCCTCTTTAGCAATGAGGTCTTGAAACTTCTATATACAATTGTGTAGGCTTGATTATATCTAATGAAATATGGTGTCCAACAAAGATCGGGTCTAAATAACCATAATAATTGATTTTCATGATGTGTGGACAAAATGTAGCCTATAACCATGATGGATATCAATGTGTCTAGTAGGGTCTAGCATATAACAATGACACCAATAATTTTCATGATGTCTAGACAAGATCTAGCCTATAATCATGATGGATATCAATGTGTCTGATAGAATCTACATATAACGATGACACCAATAATTTTCATGATGTCTAGATAAGATCTGACCTATAATCATGATGAATATCAATGTGTTCGGTAGAATCCACCATATAGAAATGACACCAATAAATTTCAATACTTTTGGTATTTAAAGGTTGGTCATCTATTGACAAGATTATCACCTTATAATAGAGATCTTTAACAAAGAATTCCAAAGATCATCACTTTCATTTAACAAGTTTGCAAATAGTAATTTAATATAATATTCATGAATAAATTTACAAAAATGTAATTACATATTTGTCGTACCAAGTTTAGATCTAAAATACACTATTTTCAATCTTGCAAGAGGTTTAGTAAAAATGTCAACATTTTGATCATTTGTGTTAACAGAAATCAGCTTGATCACATTCCTGTCAACCATGTCCCTGATGTAATGGTAAGGAGTATCAATGTGCTTTGACCGATTGTGGACCACTAGATTTATTGAAAGTTTGATGTAACTCTAATTGTCACAATGGATCAAAGTGGAATCTAACTCCTTCCCAAATAATCCAAATAATATCTTCCTTAACCAAATTGCTTCACGTGCTCCTATGGAGGCTACCATATATTTTTCTTTAGTAGAACTCAAGGAAACTATAGGTTATTTTTTACTGAACCACAACACCATTTCTGATCCAAGACTAAATCAACATCCTATGGTACTCTTTCAATTTAAGGAACAACCAATCCAATCTGAATCTATGTAGCCTTCAAGTTTGATTTCAACATTTTTGTACTTTAGTCCAAGACCAATAGTGCCACATAAATATCACAAAACATGTTTAGCTGCCATTAGGTGTATTTTCTTAGGTTCACACATAAAGTGACTTATACATTTTTAGCGTGGTAGATATTAGGTATAGTGTTTACCAAAAACATGAGAGATCCAATAATGTGTCTATAGAGGGTAGGACCAATAGATTTTGAATGTGTTGCTTCCTGTTTTAGCTTATGTAGATTAGCTTCCATAGGAATTGCAAGTGGATTGCTATCTATCATCCCAAATCTATTCAAAATATCCTGAGTATATTTTTCTAGATTTAAGAATATGTAATCTTCCTTTTGAGATACTTCTAGGCCCAAAAAATAATGTAGCAAGCCTAGGTATTTCATTTCAAATTCAATAGCAAGGTCTTGTTTGCATTTAGTGATCAAATGATCTTCACCTATTATTAAGAGATCATCAACATAAAGAACCAATATAATCATATCTCCGTTAGATATCTTGAAATAGATGTTAGGATCAACTTCATTTTTAAAGTATCCTAATTTGATGAGATAACTGTCAATTCTTTCATACCAAGCCCGAGGGGCTAGTTGTAGGCCATACAGTGCTTTTTTTAGTTTAATACATAAAGATTTTCATTTTTAATCACAAAACCTTCAAGTTGTGAAATATAGACTTCTTCATTTATGATTCTATTTTTGAATGTAGTTTTCACATCCATTTGATGCAACTTCCATCCTTTTGTTGCTACTAAGGAAAGAATTTTTTTCATTGAAGTAAAATGAGCAACTGGGGAAAAAGTTTCTTCATAATCAATACTTGCTTTCTATGAAAAAACTCAAGCAACAAACATCACTTTATGTTTCTCAATGCTCCCATCTGCTACATATTTGATTTTATATAAGCATTTAGAAGAAACAATAGATTTGACTTTAGGTCTAGGTACAATGTCCCAAACATCATTTTGAAGTATCAATTGATATTATTTAACCATAGCATCTTTCCATGCTTGGAAAGTTAGAGCTTCTTCAACAAATGTAGGTTCAGATTTAGGGAGCTTAGTTACTAGTGTAGTATAGCATGATTTATTTCTAGCTTTCTTGACTTCCTTTGTAATTTCATCTAGTTCAATATTATTTTCATCAATCATTTTTCTTGCTCCCAATGGTCTCTTTTTGGTATTTGAGACGTTTTTATTTTCTATATCTAGTATTGAACTCATTTCTTTTGATATATTCTCCCTCTAAATTTTAGATTGTGGAATTTCATCTAAGCCTATTGAAGGTTCATCATTTGTGCTTATGGATAGTTTTAGAGAAATGTTTTCCTCAAATATGACATCTCCACTTACTTCTATTGATCTTTGTTTGGGAACATAGATTCTATATCCTTTTGAATTTTCAATATACCCAACAAATATTTCTTTCTTTCCCAAAGGTTCTAACTTAGTTCTTCTTTCTTTAGGTATATGTATATACATAGGACAACCAAAGATCCTGAGATAACTTAAGTTAGGCTATTCAATGACTTTTTTAGTGGCAAATCTTCGTCAATTGGCTATTCTGTCTCTTTGTGAAATCATAATTTGGAAAATAAAACCTACATATGGGGTCAACCACATCACCAAGATATTAAATAATTTGGGTCTGAATCCCAAGCTAATTGCTCATTAGTTTACACATAATTGGTCCCAAATCTCGGTCTAATAAACTATTTAGAATACAATTGTTTTAAAAATTTTGCCATCTTTTCCCTAATGTTTTCTTATTGGACAATATTATTTCACCCTTAAAATAAAATAATATTTTCCCTCGGGTTGAGTATTACCTACCATTTTACTGACGCATGTCTCCAACTACCCTCGTATTACGAAAATGTTTATGACCAACAAAAAAATTGCCTAAATTTATTTGCATACCAAAAAAATAATACTAATTTTCCATAGTTATTATTATATTTTGATACAGAAAGGAAAAATTTTCCAATAGAAAATAATTTTCTTCCTTGCCTCAAATAAAAAAATTGCCCTTGATTAGAAATTTTTCCTACATATTTAATGTTGAATTCGCTAGCTTTATACATATTTTTCTTGTGAGGACTTTCTTAAAGTTATTTATGTTCTTCAGGTATTATATTTTCTAGGATAGAGTGTGGACATCTCTTTTGAATGTATATAGCAGTATTAGTGGCTTCTATCTAGAATGAAAAGTGTAGATTTTGATCATGAAGCATAGCTTTAGTTGCCTCAACAATAGTTCTATTTTTTATTTTTATTTTCTGATACACCATTCTATTGAGGATTATAAGGTACTATATCCTGCCTCTTGATCCCAACAAATGTATAAAAAGCTTTGAAATTATTAGAACTATATTCTCCCCCATTGTCAGATCTTAGAGTCTCAATTTTCTTTTACACATGATTTTATACTAATTCTTTGAATTCTTTGAATTTTGATAACACTTCATTTGATTCCTTAACTTTTAGAAATAAAATCCAAGTCTTCCTATTGTAATCATCAATGAAGATTATGTAGTAGGAGTAACCTCCTAGGGAGAGAGTTGGCATGGGCCCACATAGATCAAAGTGAATTAGTTTCAAAATTGATTTAGACTTGTGTTCACTAGTAGGGAAAGGTTTTTTAATGTTCTTTCCCAGAGCACAACCTTTACATATACTTGTATGGGTAGAATTTAAGTTTGGAATTCCATAGGTGATTTTGCCTATCTTTGGTAGTGAACTGAGACCAATATGTCCAAGTCTCCTATTCCATATTTCATTAGAATTTTTTATTTCATGATTAAGAGCTTGGTTTTGAATATTACATAGTTTATATAAGGTCCCATCTCTTGTCCCGATAGTGATAGCATTTTTAAGACTTGTGTTTTTAGGCCAATACAAGACTTTGTCTTTGTTGAAAGAAACTTGAAAACCTTCATCCATTAATCCAAAAATTGAGATTAGGTTTATTTTTATTCTAGATACAAATAGAACAAATTTCAACTTTAATGTCAGTCCAGTCCTTAATTGAATAGAGTAGGTCCCAATGCCTCTGACTAGATGAGTGGAGTTGTCTCCAATAGTAACTATTTTAGATCTATAGTTTTCAAGTGTTTCAAATTTGTCTCTAGATCTTGTTATATGTCAGGAAGTGCCACTATCTATTATCCACACACTTTCATTAGAGTTTATCTCACTTGACAAAGCAGAGTGGAAAACTAGATTTTCATATTTCTTACTTTTAGCTAATGAGGCTAAGATTCTTTCCCTTTCAGGACATTTTCTGAAGAAATGTCTGAATTTCTCTCATTTAAAGCATTTAACTTTAGAGATATTAGTATTGTTGACCTTATTATGCTTTTTATTATAGTCATCTTTCTTTCCTTGATGATTTGGAGCTGAGAAAAGAGCTTGATTTTCTCCCTCTTGATTTGATACAATACCTCTGGAAATTAATCTTGACTCTTATAATGTACAATCAATTTTTAGTTGATCAAAAGAAGGGATTGAAAGTCTATTGACAACTTGAATGAATGTTTCCCATGATAGTGGTAATCCTCTGAGTGCTAATATAGAGAGTTCATGATTTTCTACTTTGATTCCAATGGAACTTAAGTGATTCTTAATTTCAGATATCCTTCCAAAATAAGATGAGATTGATTCTCCCTTATTCATTTTAGTATTCATCAATTTATTCTTCAGAGTGATCAATTTACTTGAATTGTTTATTTCAAATGCATTTTTTATTGTTGTGAATACTTCAAAGGCTTTCTTCAAATTTGAAATGGAAGGAACAATGTGATCCTTTATGGAGCCTATTATGATTTTCTTGGCTTTATTGTTTCACCTTCTCCAAGTGATTTTTTTAGTTTCATTTTCAGGAATTGGATTATCAAATTCAATGAATGATTCTAGTTCTAGTTCTTCAAGAATTGTGGTAACCCTAATTTTCCATGAAAAGAAATTTATAACACCTTTGAATCTATCTTCTACTCTCACATTATTTGACACATTTGTTGTACTTTTGATAGTCTCTCTACCAAGTAGGCTCTGATACCATGTAAATTTTAATAGACTATGTTTGGTTTAGACTTATCAAATTATTTAATATGCATTCTGATATATAACAAACTGGTGACTTCTTGTTGATAAACTTAATGTAATTTCTATAAAATATGATTTCCTTGTCTGAGATCAGTATTGATGATTTTATTGATATGATCTATAGTCTTAAATGATGTACATTATATATGTGTTGAGAGATAAATACGTAGGGACATGACCCTCATAGTCATGCCTTAACACATATTCATTATATTTCAAGAATACACTGATTGGAGACTATTGGTGATTAACGTAACAAAGTTAATGACCAGCATAACTAGAATGCTTGATCATGAGAAGTACTCGATCATATATTGTAAGAAATGCCTGATCATATATTCTAAGTAATGCCCAATCATATATTGCATCACAAATACAATATGATGCTCAAAAATCAATTTATATATTAATTACAATTTAGGGCAGACATTACAATACTCAACTTCTAACTTTATTAACAAGAACACTACCTAACTTCCCACTTTCTCACACTCACCTAGCTATTTACATGACTCTCTAATCACACCCATGGGGCTTCACAAGCCAAAATTTCTGGCTATTTACATTACTCTAATCACACCCTCGAGGCTTCACAAGCCAAAATTTCTAGGACCTTTTACTATGATCCCTAGTCTTCCTACACGACACCTAGTGCTAGATAATACTGCCACATAATGCCCTTCCACCTATCTTCAAACATAAGCTATAGAAAAATTCCTCGATAAAAAGAAGAAACGTATCATTCTTGTTCAACAGTCAGCATTCTGTCATAACAAGGAAATTTGATGGAAGAATCTACAACATTCATCAAGGTGCATTAAAATTAAAATACTAATGAAACTCTATTTTAACAAAACATGGGTACTTACAACCTGTGACAAAAGGAGGGCCTTCATCTACTAAGAAAATGCAAAACATTTGCAATTGTTTACCTACCACATCTCTAACACAACGAAACATTGTTCTGCTGACCCAGAAAATGTATTCTCGAGTAATTTTTAGTACTGATTATTAAAATAATTATATTTTTCTCTAACCTTCACAAGATTTGACCGAGCATCCTATAAAGCGCTACACAATTCCAAGCTAGATTCACAAAAACATTAGTAGCTATCCTGACCTACATCTCAGAATTTTGCTAGCCTTCAGAGGGCTCTGCCTGGATACTAAACTAACATTATTAGAACAAGTAGCATTATGATAAGGAGGAAACAAGAATAAAAAATAATAATAACTTTACTTATGAGATGGAAGGTAGAAGCTGGAGAATTCTACAAAAAAGTCATAAGAAAAATGGCAAAAAATTCAATATGAACAACACCTTACAGTTTGCATCCATTCATTCATGGCAAGAACATAAAGATGCTACCTCATCACATGCATGATCCCTCAACTCTCAGCCTATTCCTGCAAATGGCCATGAAATAAATTCTATACATTCCTCCTACCCACTTTCTGCCATGTTCAGGCCACATTACATGGTGTTCATGTAAGCAAGAGGCATTTCTATTCAGATTGACTTTCAAAACCTTTTGTGAGTCTGTTTCCTGTAACAATGAATTCTACACACAGTATAAATACCACTACTATTTTATTTAGAAGAAACCAATAGAGATGATGTGCATCAAGTTGCAATGTTAAAATATTGAGGCATGCTAGAAATAATAGAGCATAAAAATAAGTAATAGGAAACCACCACAATATTGTATTTCATCTATTTAGGGCACAACAAAAATAATTTTCCAATCTTCTCAATGTTCTTAGCCTTCTTCTTAGGAAAAGAAAAAAAATCCTCTCCTCCCAAAAGATTTTAGAAAGAATTTATAAACAAAATCAAATAATTAAAAATTGGTTTTGGTAACCACCAAACCTATAAAGGTTTTGTTTAAACCTTTACTAAAGTTATAACACAATATTAAAAATATGCCCTAAAATTAAAACACCACCCCAAATCCAATGCAAACCCTAAAATTTAATAATAACAAAATATTTAAACACCACCACAAATGCAATCCAAAAATTTATTCCTGTGCCTAGCAGTTGTTCCTATAGCACATTACTACCATATAAGAAACAAATAAGGAAAGAAAAACATCAACTGGCATAGTTTTTTCTTATCTCCACATCTAGCAAAATAGCAATATATGATCCACCAGATTACATTAAGCAAGATCACACATCTTCGAAAAAAAACTTCTGCCTATTTATTGCATATTGATTGAGGCTCAACAGAATGTGAACCTGGCAAATAATTCATGTGGTCTTGTTCAGCATATACAGAATATAATAGATTTTCTTTAGATGTGAAGTGTCATTTTGCATTCTATTTCAATACAATTTCATGACTCGCTTATACCTAATATAAACTTGAAACTACTTAAACTTGTATGAAAGGTGTGATATTACTTCAAACATTTATGATCTAGTGTATTTCAATATTTTAGTCTTAACTTAGTGAATAGGATGCACTATTGCAAAATCTCTACAACATTAATATTTCTTCAGCCAATAAATAAAAATTACAAGCAAAGCTTGATAATAAAGAATTGTTGAATGCTAATAGAATGAAGTTTTAAATTTTCAATAATAGCACTCCACACTAACTTTTATTAAATAAGTTGTTTCCGAGAGCTACCTCTAAAAACCCTTCAAATTTTGACCCAAAAACAAAATATTGCAATTTTTTGAATGACATTTTGAAAATAATAGGGGCTCAGTGACTTAGATCCAACTCACTCAATATAGACATCAAAAACCCCATGTATATATTATCCATGACAGTCATGTCCTTGTATGTTATCATTTCCTATAGGCTCATAAAATGTGAAATAAAGTTTCCAAAGTTGTTGTTACATAACTTGTTCTATATACCATAGGTCTTTCAATTCTTGGTATATTGAGGAGCTCATGTAAATCAATAGTGCAAGTGGTCCAATAAGAGGACTGAATGAAAAACACATTGCTTTGTTAAAAGGAAATTGTTGTTACAAAGGTTTGCACCCTTGTCCAAAGCCTTACCTAAGGACAACCTTGTGAAACATGGAAACAACCTCCAAGCTGTGGGAGTTGAACTGTGAGGTTGAAACTTTGGAGAAGGCTAGCTTCCTCTTACTATTAGGGTGCACCTAACTATTCTTGGAGGGGAAAAGGGAGAAGAGGTGCATGAAAGGAAAATCTACCTATTCTAACCTAAGGGGGTGATGCACCAAAATAGAGTGTTCAAACCAATCTCTACCCATACATCCACTATTGAAGCATCATGAAACCAAAAGATATACACATTCAGACTTGTTTCAATCAAACAACCACATGGAGATCAGAAAACTAGAATGAATGACACAAGGAAAGAGAGATTCACTTATATATCATTCATAAGTCAAAGAGATATAGTCATGCAGATCATAGATGTCTACAAAACATCAATGAGAGGCAAATAATTCTTGCACTTTCACACTAATGGCTGAAGGAGATAAGTAGGAAGTCATTTAGTTTAGAGGCAAAGGGAATTTTACACTAAATATTTGCAGAGCAATATTAGAGAAATCAGAGAAGGTTAAACCTTGACAAAATTTACAAAATTTGCCTTTATAGTTTAAGCATAACTAAGATGTCTTCTTACTAAAGCTACTCCACAACCACTGCCATTAAGTCCTGCAGAGAATAATCATAGAGAAAATCTGATTTGAGTACAGATCCAAATGTAATGATATCCGATCTTGTTGGAATAGGGTCCTAAGAAGATAGAAATAGTGCCATTAAATCATCTGACCAAGTAGATGGATCGGATTAGAGGTGGTGGAGTGTTCTCCTGGGGTAGCATTCATTCAAGGGTGGTTGGAATTCATTGTAGGGATCAGACTGCGCAGGAAAACTTGATTTCCCCTATTTCTAGCCCATGAATCAGCATGATCAGCCGGTCAATTGAACTCTGTTATCAAGATGAGCCATGTGGGCCAATAGTCTCTTTTCATTTTTCCACCCTACAAAGTCTTCCCAAGTTTTAACATGTCTTCTTTACTAACTATGCCACCTCCTAACCATGACTACCTCTAGAAACCATGACTGCTAGCCTTAACCATGCTGTCTTCACTATTGATACCCTAGTCGGGCCTGCAAAGACATGTGTCACTTAGGTGCTTCCCCACAAAGTTTAACTTCCTTGCACCTTCATATTGCGAAGAAGCACTGATCGTTGATCTTCAAAAGATCAATGACTGTAAAGATTCTTCATATACTGTGCCTGTCTTTCAAAATTTTAGGGCCCACAAAATAGTCAGCATACACTTGGCATCCAACTTAGCAACCACCTTGGCAAAACCTTGGTAACCCACACAAGAAATAAGTCCCATAGAGACAAGTGGCAGCGAGGTGCCTTCCCACATTATTTAACTTCCTTGCACCTTTATATTGTGGGAAAGCACTGATTGTTGATCTGTTTGAATCAAAGGTGATCAAAACCCTACAAAATTGCATACCTGGTTGAGTGGATGGGCCAATGAGATCCACCATCGTACTATGACTCACCTGACAATTGCCAGGCAAGACGGGCTATCATTACCTCCTGAGAAAAGTGGGCCCATGACATCACAGTATGCCATGCATCACAAGGGCACATACTCACAATGTTTAATTACCTCACATATCCATATTATAGGCATGCACTAGCCATTGATCTCATTTGAATCTATGGTTCTCAAAAACTGCATAACTACTTAGAAAAGTGGGCCCGTGATGTCATCTAGGATAGGTGGCAATAAGGAACTTTCCTGCATTGTTTAATCTTCCTACAACTTCATCTTGTGGGGAAGCCCCAACCCTCAATCAGCTTGCATTAGACAGTGCACATAACTCATACCTTCTGAACCTATGTGAATGTCCTTCGTGATGTCACATGGATGTGTGTCACCAAGGTGCTTACTTGCATTGTCAGAAAGTTTGATGAAGCTCAGAATGCGAGAAAGCAGGTGCTAATAGAATCACTAGCTCACCCTACCACCTCCCATCTTGCAGCCCACAAGAAGAACACAGACCCACAATTCCATGTGTCACAAAGGGACTTCCCCACATTACATAAAGGTCATGCATTTGGAGAATGCAGGAAAGTGCCCACGGTAGATCTGGCTTGATCTGGCTTGATCTGATGACATGAAAAGTTGTAGGCTGATAGAACAAAATGTAAGGTTTTATCATTTTATTTTTTAATATTTCTATGGCATTTAAATAATATTAAATCTAGGAACTAGCCATTGGCGGGCCGAATATTTGAATTCAAGTCTTTGGCAGAGAAAAAATAGGTAACAACAGTCTGAAAGACTCCAAAGACAACCTCCACCTTGCTTGCCACTACTTGAACTACTTCTATTGGACCTACCTCCACCCTTGGAAGCAATAGAGCCTTATCCTCAATAGGGTGCCCCTACACCATTCCCAGGCTATTGCTTGATCCCCAATATAGAAAAATAAAATTTCATGAGAACTGTATGGTAAACAACAATTAAGATTACAAATAGTATATATGAACATACAACACATATCCAACATAGCCATCTGGCAGCATCATCGGTACCATTTTCATCCCTATAGGTGTTGGGCCTCTACCATAAATGATTGGCTACAAACAGATTTCAAAAAATTTCATCATATATTAATATCAATCAAAAAGGGGATTGCACTCTTAAAATAAAAATATATATTAACAAGAGTTGAAAAGTAAACTTCAATTTTTATTTTTTTTCCAAATGTTCTAATTTTAAAATATCAATTTGGAAACAACTCTGCTACATTAAGTTTCACCCACTGAATAGTGAATAAAATTGTATATTGAAAAAATAATGTTCCCCTTATGGTATAGTTTTAGTTTACCTGATTGTAGCCTGTTGAACCAAATCCAACACCAAAACTTCCATAGACATTCGTATCTGACCATATCCACCTTGAAGCTAATAATTTGGAATGAGAGACCTTTGAAAAGGATACAAAGTAGAACTTTGAGGCTTCTTGTTGTGAAATTTGCAACTTTAGATGCACAAAACATCAAAGAAAAAAAAAAATCTCTGTATGAATAGAGCCACTAAAAAAAATAAAGCAATTGAAGAAAAATCAATAAAGCAAAAAATTAAAAGAATTCTACAGTTTATTGATGGCAACAAATGCTTTAAAAGTAAATATTACAATTATTGGAAGTGTTGGAGTAAAATCGAGTTCAACCAACACATCAGCCAGTTAACTAAGGCTGGGAATGGTGAAACTAGACATGTGGACTACCTTGGTTTAAGCATAAACTTTGGAATTTAACACACACAATTTGGAGTAGTAAACTAGAGCACATAAATTTCCAAGTAGTGATCCATGGTGATTAACATCATGAGAAATGCATGGAACAACATGTAGTTTGCATTAACCACTAACACCCCCCAAATGCTAGCTACCTAGCTTGAGAAGAGACTGAGGAAAGAGGGAAAACTTAGTGGGAAGAAACCACCCCTCAAAATGAATACTTATAGGAGAAGAGAAAAACAACATTAGAGTCTTTTTCACCCCAAGTAGATTTTGGAGAAGCTGAAACTTCTACTCAGTGAATGACTTCATGAAGATGTCAACAATCTGATGAGAAGTAGGACAATACCATAAATCAATGATGCCTTCATGAATGAGATCTCAGATGAAGTGCATATGGATCTTGATGTGCTTTGTCCATTGTTGCTATATTGGATTTTGGAAAATCTTCAATGTACTTTGATTGTCACACAAAATGATGGTCAATTGATGAAATGAGATACCCAACTCAATGAGAAAATTTTGCAACCAAATAATCTGTGTGGTAGCATTGACCACACCTCTATATTCAGCCTCTTTTGAAGAGAGAGCAATGAAAGATTTCTTTTTTCTTTACCAACAGATGGGACTAGAACCCAAATTGAGAACATAGATTGAAGTGGACTTGTAATCAATGCTATCTCTAGCCCAATTAGAGTAAGTGTAGCTAGTGTGATCCAAAGTGCATCTAATTGAATAATGAATCCTATAGCTAATAGTTCCTTGAACATAACAAAGGATACACTTGGAAGCTTTCCAATGTAGTTCATGAGGCTCCTACATGTATTTGAAAATAATGCCACTACATATGATAGATCTAAACAAGAATGAGTGAGATAAAGAAGACTTCCCACAAGCTAATGATAGAGTGTACATTCAGCTAATGGTGTATTTTTTCCATCTTCCATCTTGAACCTGGATAGAAAAGGTGTGGGTGTTGGTTTACAATCACTCATGTGAAATCAAACCAAGAGATCTCTTGCATACTTGGATTTAGTAACTATGACACCTGATTCATTTTGACTGATTTGAAGACCAAGAAAGAAATTGAGAAGGCCCATGTCTATCATAGCAAAGGTATCATGCAAAGTTTCCTTGGTTGCCACAATTGTTGAGCATGAATCAATTGTGATTAGTAGATCATCTACATAGAGTACTATGAGCAACAAAGAGTCAGATGTTCTCAACATATAAACATTTGGATCAGATTTACATCTCATAAAATTTTGAGATAGAAGATAAGAATCCATTTTAGCATACCAAGTGCGAGGTGCCTGTTTGATGCCATAAAGTGATTTCTTGAGCTTGCATACTAGTGAGGAATTATATACATACCCTTGTGGCTGCTCCATGTAGATCTTCTCCTCGAGATCACCATGAAGAAAAGCATTTTCACATCCATGTTATGAATCTCCCACCTTTTTGCTACTATAATGGCTAGAGCCAATCAAATGGAATCCATTTTTTTCATAAGAGAAAAATTCTCATCATAATCAATGCCTTGAACTTGTAGGTAACTTTTGGCTACTAACCTTCCTTTGTATCTACTCACTTGAGCATTTTCTAATTTCTTTGTTCGATAGATCCAGTTGCACCTGAGAAGCTTGTGATTGAATGGAAATGGAACCAGCTCCCAAGTTTGGTTTGGACTAAGAGAATTGTACTCCTCATCCATGGCAGCATCCCAATGAAGATTCCCTATAGCTTATGCATGAGTTTGAGGATCTAATACTTGAAGCAGATAAACATGCCTTGGAATAATAAAATTGGTAGTTGAAAATGCATGAGGAGCATCATATATATCAACCAAGCTTCATATTGTTTTTCTTCTCATAGGAGATGTTAAATCATCACTAGAATCCCAATTGAGACATGCATGTTCATGTTGATGTTCATATTCATGTTCATCAGATTCAAATGAATCTAAAATCAAATGTGTAGTATCTTCAGGTAAAAGCACAGATATGTGTCACCGTTTGTGATACCAAAACCTATTTTGCTCAAATCTCATTTCTTTATCAAAACTCAATTTTTTTCAAAAACTAAAAATACCCTTTTATAGATCTCAGATTTAATATCATCATTATATGAATTTTTGAGTGTTTTGATTAGTTATAATATGTTATAATCTCAAAGTATTATAAGTCAATATTTCAACATTTCAGAAGATGCTCCCTCAAAAAATGAAAAAAAATAGTAAATCATGTCAAAAAAATTTAAAAATTATATTTATCTCTAGAGGAGAGAATCCTCTTCACAAATATGTAATTTGTTTTCAAGAAGGTATAGATTTCATAGGAAAGCTTTGACGAGAGGAAAAAATTGTTAGATTCTGATAAGGTCAAACTTGAGTACTTATAACAAAGAAAATATACATCAAAAATAAATTATTATTTTTCTATGCACTAGCTATACATGTCATCTATAAGATATTTTCAAATCAGAACAAAAAAAGATGATTTACATATACTTGTTTGACGAGAACTACAACCTATATTTTTTACTATTAAAAAAGGGACTTCAAAATAAAATAAAATGAATAAATTCTTACTCAAAAAAAATTGTAAAAATTATAGTCATAAAATTCATCCAATTCTACACATTTCATCAGTTTACATCATCTTCATATTTTAAACACAAACACCATTTTTTTGTCACTAATGTTGAATTGTCACATTCTGATATCACATTTCTTTATAAAAGGTGACACAAGTTTGTGCTTTTACCCCTTCATCATCCTCAAGATTTGTGAGATGAGGAAGCATAGAAGTGGTAGCTTGTTTCATTTGAGATGCTAGCATGGGACTTTCATCAAAATATACACTCCTCTCAATAAAGAGTTGTTATGTAGAAAGATCTAGCAATCTATAACCCTTTACACCATCTAGATAACCAAAAAAGATGCATTCCTTTCTTTGAGGCTCCAAAGCATTCATTTAATCAATAGAAATGCTAGCCCATGCATGAGATCCAAAAATTCAAAAATGAGTTGTATACCTCTCCATGCTTCAAAAGGATTTTTTCCTTTAACAAATTTGTGAAAATATCTGTTTTGGATATATGAAGCACATTTGGTTGCTTTAGCCCATAGTTTTGAGGGAAGTGACCTAGCATGCAACATGCAACTAGCCATCTCCTTTAAAGATCATTTTTTCCTCTCAGCTACCCCATTCTATTGTGGAGTATATGGAATTATATTCTACAACTGGATTCTTGCTCCATCACAAAGATTTTGGATATCATTGTTGATGTACTCCCCCACATAGTTTGTGTAGAGGATCTTAACCAATTTTCTTGATTTATTTTCTGCACGACCTTTGAAAATCTTGAGATTCTCAAACACTTCAAACTTGTATTTAAGAAATTATACCTATGTGTACATTGAGTAATCATCAATGAATGCAAGGACATATCTAGCTTTGCTCATGGAAGGCTCAAGAAAAGGACCCATTAAATCACTATGAACAAGCTCTAGAGGAGAGGAGACTCTCCATGAGATTCCCTTGGGAAATTTTTCTTGTAGATGTTTTCCAAGAGCACAACCTTCAAAAAATCCATTAGAGAATTCCATGGAAGGCAAGCCTTTCACCATCCCTTGATTGCTAAGCTACTGCATGTATCTAAAATTTAGATGTCCAAATCTTTCGTGCCAAATTCTACTTTCATCATTTTCATGTGTTAGAAGTAAAGTAGAATATGATTTTGCAAAAAAATTATAGAAAGTGTAAAAATGAGATTGATGATTCACCTTACCAATAGTAATTTTGGATTTGTCTTGCATGTCATATATCATGATTGAATCTAGTGTACATTAAACTCTCCTTCCAGTTCCATTATGTGTCATTTGATACACATAAAGTAAATTTATAGAAAGTTTTGGGATATGCAAGACATTCTCAAAACTTCCAATTCTGACCTCTACCTTCCCAATTCTAGTTGCTTCTATAGGAGATCCATCTCCCATGAGAATAGGAGAACTAGAATATTGTTTCAAAGATGAAATAACATTTTTTGTGCCTACCATGTGGTGTGAAGCTCTAGAGTCTATGATCCATGCATATGAGGAAGAATGAATAGCTATCAATGCATGAGCATTGTCTTTGGTTTTTGGTGCATTTTCTTTTTGCTTCTTGGCACTATGAGGAATAAGACCACCAAGATTATGTGTTGAAGTGTCTATGCCATGATATCAATTGTCTTCTTCATACATAATGATTCTGGATGATACCCGTAGTTGCAATAGGTGCACTTTGATTTACCCTTTGTGTCCTTTTCTTTTGAGCCGATAAACCCATCTAAATGATTTGGATTACCTTCCTTTCTTGGATCTAAATCCTTCTTCCATTTTCCTATAGATTACTGATTGGATTTAGAGTTATTCTTCCTGGTTGTATGCACAATGAGTGCATGAGCTTTGGAATTCTTCAAGGTACCCATCTTAATAAGCTTATCTTTCTCATGTATTAGAGACTCAATGAAGGCATTGAGTGTGGGCATCTTCCAATTTTCTCCTATTGTGAGTTTGATTGTGTGGAAAGAAGAAACAAATACTGCATATTCTGGACCCAACTTTGATAGAATGGCAAAAATTAACTTATATTCTTCATTGGACTTATTAATACCACATCCCTTCATCTGAAGCAACAAAGCTTTGAACTTTGTGAACTAATCTTGGATATTGTCAAAATTCCTTGGATCTAATGAGATGAGCTCATTTTCAAGGATATGACCCCACATTTTGTCTTTGTTTCCAAATAGGTTCTCCAAGGTATCCCAAACTTGGCTTGGAGGTGTGCATGCCTCAACATGGAAAAATAATTCTTGAGATATATATAAGCATAACAGACCAAATGCTTCATCTATATAGTTGAATTATTTAGATTTCTCTATTGCCAAATTGGGATCAACCTCTATATTCTTAACTATTTGATAGAGACCTTTACTTCAGAGCTAAAGTAAAATTTTAGGCTTCCAATCAAAGTAGTTGCATGGTGTGAGAATAATAGAGGCTAGAGATTCCATTTTCAGTTCTAATTTTCTATACTTGCAATAGAGAAAGTTGTAGTTTTCCTTTCCCACAACTAAGCTATGATACCATGTGAAATTTGCATCTTTAGCTACACAAAACATCAAAGGGGAAATAAAAAAAATCTCTATATGAATAGGGCAACTAAAAAAAATGAGAGCAAGTAAAGAAAAAACAACAGAGCAATAGATTAAAAACATTCTATAGTTTATTGATGACAACAAATGCTTTAAAAGTAAAGATTACAATTATTGGAAGTGCTAGAGTAAACTTGACTTCAACCACCACATCAACAAGTTAACTAAGGTTGGGAATGGTGAAACTGGACATGTGGACTACCTTGGTTTAATCATAAACTTTGGAAAAAAAAAATTGCATAGTTTGGAGTAGTAAATTGGAGCACATACATTTCCAAGTAATGATCCACAGTGATTAACGACATGAGACATACATGGAAGAACATGTAGTTTTCATTAACCACTAACACTTGTCACTCAATGGTCTTGCTAAAGAAACTATCAGCTCCCACCCTATGTCAAAAAATTTTAAATCGTTAGAACAAAAATGTTAGTTAAAACCAAGAAGTTAATAGTATATACAAAACAAGGATTCTCTATTATAAACAAATAAATTCACTTTCAAGCTCACATTTCTCTATTTTCTTCATAGCTTTAAGAGCAGTAGTGTGGTCATTAAAATGTACAAAGCTAAAATCCTGCTTTGTCTACCCTAGCCTCTATTCTAAAAGAACAACTTTTGTAACCTCCCCACATCTCCTAAAATGATCCTTGAATTGTTCCTCTGTCACATCATTTATCAAATTGCAAACATATAAAAACTTGACCTAGTATATGAAAAAACATCAAAAGTGATATAAAATAGTAAATAAATAGTCATTTGTTGTTCAAAATTTACAACCACAAAAGCACACCCAACAAACAAGAATTACAATTTTAATAAAGTTTAAAATTGTACCAAATTAAAATGGCGTGTAGAGAAAAATGTGAAAAAGTGAAATACAAAAAGGCATTACACACAAAATTAGATTCCAAATGAAACGACCAACATTGTTACCCTAAAAACCTAGGGTTTTCGGCAAAAAATTTAGAATGTCCATCAACTATATTATCTAACAAAACCATTTATAGGAGAAAATCAGAATTGAGACTTCTCTCTAAAAAGATTCAAACAAATATTAATTTTTTAGTCAATACCTTGAATTCATTTGCCACTCTAGATGGCTTGCAAGATCTGAATCTACTTGATATTCAAGATCAAATCTCCAAAGTGGGGATCAATGTGGAAAAAAATCAGACCAGTAGTGTGGGGAGATTTAGGTTTTCACCTCCAAAGGACACCTACAATGGTTAGTTTAATCATCATCCTTATCAATATTCAAACATATTTTGATCTTTTATCTATTCCACTTTTAGTTTAGATTAGAAAATCCATTTCTTTAAGCTAACCAAATATGCAGGATCCAACCTAAACCTTGTATATGCCCAGCAAATAAGTTTTTCTTTTAAACCATATGTAGCACCTTCAGATCCTAATAAGAAGCTATTTGGGAATGAGGTTAATTTTGTTTCTACCCTAGCTCCACCCACCCCTAAATCTTATATTCCTCCCCACTACAAGTCACCCACCCCTAACCCTCTTCTTCATTTTGTTGTATTTTCTCCTCCGCTCCCTAGTTGTTCTTCAATCGAGTATGAAGATAAGGTCATCATCATGAGTGACCAAGACTATGAAAATTGTTGGTAGGAATGCCTAAAGGTTGGACTATTTTCTTTCTAGAATGGGCCAATAGAAAAATTGCATAACCTTATTAATTAGTTTGAGGATTACTACCACAATCAAGTAAGTATTTCTCACCATACTAATAGATTTGATTGATTAATTTATATTCATTATAGTGATGATTCTATGAAGAAAGAAATTTTGTATGCTTCTTATTGCTTTTTAAAGGTCATGCAGTTAATTTTTTTGAATGGTTACTAAATTGCAAGGAAGAAAACTTAAATTTCTTATTCCCAACCTAGTTTTCCATTAACGTTATTCCTCTAGAGTTTAAATAGATAGATGTCATTAAGAAAATAGGTCATTCAATGGGACATCTAATGGTATTAGATGCCTCCTTCAAAAGTTGCAATAACATAAAAATCCTAATTAAATGTAAGGCTAATAATAAGAATCTCAAACCAATCAAAATTATTATAAACAGATCTATCTACAAACTAAACTTTCAGAGGGGTAAAGGCAAAATTTCAAAAATAATCAGGTTCGATGATGAGAGGAAAATTACCTTCAAAAATTTTCAAACTTCATTAGATCTCGATGCTTCCTTCCCCATGATTAGAATAAGGAATGAAAGAATGAATTAAGAGGAGTGTATACTTGAGAAAAATTACATGATGGTCACCAAGAATAACTCAGGGGAAGAAGTGCTAGAGAATGGTATGGTAGAAAAGGCAAGAAAGACAAATTCAAAGAGTGACAATAGCCTGCCTTACCTAGACAAGGAATATCAGAAGGAAGAAATTAAGTCAGCACAAGGGAATAAAAAAGAAAGTCTTCAAATCATGAATGTGGATAAGTCCCCAAGAAAAGATAAGAATAAAGTCATATTGAATTTTCTAGACATGGTGGAACTTGAAGGCATCAACCTAAGCTCAGAGATTCATTCTAAGCTAAAATAAGTAGATTTGCAAAATCCCTAACAAAGCAATAAATGAACACATCCAAGATGGGACTAACATTAGAAGGTAGAGAATAATAGTGTGCAATAAAAAACCCAAAAGGAAAGAAAAGATAGCTAAAAAGGGTAAGAGCCCAAAAGAATTAAATGAACTATAGATTACAATGGAGTTTGAATCTATAATTCATGACACTAAGAGTTTTGTTAAACCACTCAGCAATATAGAATAAATGGAAAACTTACTCTTATTCTATGATGAAGATCTAGACTATGGAAAGATTAATTAGATAGAAGATAAATTGAAGGTCTTGAAGTAGCAAATGGAAGAATCTACAAAGCATACCAGAATATTTGACATTAATGCCACAAATCAGCTCACCAAGTTTTGATAGACTCCCCTTACAAGGAAAGATTCTCTTGAACACAAATCCAATGTGAGAAATATAGAGGGAAATAGGATAAAAGACATCCTAGTACAAGATTTTTAGAATTTTTTGAACAAGGATCTGGAGGAGGATGAAGACACAAAAGCAATAGTATTAAATGAGGATGAAAACACAAATTTGGAATTGCTTCCAGAGGAACTAATCTGAGTATTTGATTTTGAGAATTTAAGAAAGAGCAACAATTCAAAGAAAGAAAAAATTATGTAGCAAGTATTATAGTTAGGTGGAGACACTTACACTTATGTAGATCTTAAAAGAGATCTTTTATCTTTTGAAGTTAGAAATAAGGAAAGTGAAATAGCCCAAAGAATAGCTAATAAAGCTTTAATAGTCTAGTTTGATAATCTAGATGAAGATAACATCAGCAAGAAGTATCCCCCAAAGGATCTACCTTCCACAATAGAGAAGCTCATAAAAGAACTATTCAATGAACATAAAGACAAAGTAGAAGGCAATCAACCCAATATTGCATTGAATATGCTTGAAAATACAGATCAATTAGGTATCCAGAAGAATCAAGAAGGGCTAACATCACCAAACTATGGTAAAGTTAAATCCAAAAGGGGAAGGACATCCATTTAGGAACTTAGAGAATAAGATGGGAAGGAAAAAAAGAAGAAGCAAAAGATCAACTACCTAGTTAATGTAGGGGAGGGCAAGATCTATCCCAAGGCAACATGAAGATTACAACTTGGAATTATAGATGCTTAAATGAACCTAGTAAGAAATGGATATTAAAACCAAATTTAAAACAATTTGAATCATAAATTATCATTCTACAAGAAACAAAGTTAAATATAGAAGAAGGATCTAAATTAGAAAAGAAACTAGGTAGTTGGAATAGTTATTTTTATGAATCTAGAGGAGCCTTAGGAGGTTTAGGTATGATTTGGAATCCTAAGAAAGTCCAATAAAATATTTTAAGTTTGAATAACTCATGGCTAAGAAATAGAGTTAGTAGCATTAAAACTAATTTACACTTTATTCTAATTAATATCTATGGCCCCACCACTAATTATGTTAAAAAAAAATTATGGGATGAAATTAGTATATTTATTAACAATCACAGTAATGAACTCATTCTTCTTGGTGGTAATTTAACACTACTTTAAATTTAGATGAAAATATGGAGGTATTCAACATACTTCCCAAGCTACTAAAGAGTTTAAGATTTGGACTGATCTAAACAATCTAATAGATATCTCGTTTAACAATGGGAAGTATGCATGGAACAACAAAAGGAAAGACTTCACTTATATAGTAGAGAAACTTGATAGGTTTTTTATTAAAGGCGATCTCAGTGAACTTAAAACTTAGAGCCAAGTTTTAGTTCTTCCTATAATAGGATCTGATCATTTTCCTATTCAGTTTACATTTTTTGAACCTTCTAAACCAGCTAGAAACCTATATAAGTGTGAAAAAATGTGGTTTTTAGACAAATATTTCATAGAACTCATTAGAGATTGGTGGAAGCAAGGAAATTTCAAAGGTTCCAAAATGCTCATTTTTGTATCCAAACTAAAAATGATCAAAGAAAAGGTTCTTAAGTGGAATAATGCTAACTTCAATAACATATTTAAAAAGAAACTAGAAATAGAAGGGAAACTAAAAGAATTAAATACAAAAGTAATAAAAAGAAAAATGAATAATGATAGCTACAACTTAGAAAAAGAACTGCTGGCCAAGCAGGAAGTCCTCTTAGCCAAAGAAAAAGTCTTTTGGAAAGAAAGGTCAAGAGAAAAATGGCTAGAAGAAGGTGACAAAAACACAAAATACTTTCACAACAACACCCTTCTGAATAGAATTCAAAGAAAGATAACTAAAATCAAGGACTCTTTGGGTTCAACCATAGACAAGCTAGATAAAATAGCAAAGGTCTTTGTTAGCCATTTTCAAAAATTACTAAATAATTATGAACATTCAAATTTAATAGCTCAATCGGAGATCTTGAAGGCTATTCAAGAGTAGTGTCCCATGAAGATAATAAATTATTAAATAAACCAATAACCTTGGAAGAAGTCATATACATGGTGTTTGACATAAATTTGGACAAATCCCCAGGCCCAAATGACTTTCAAGCATTTTTCTTTCAAAAGTGATGGGATATCATTGGATTTGATTTGTGGAAAACCATCGAAGCTTCAAAAAATGGGTGTTTGATACTATAAAAAATTAACAACACTTTTCTCACTCTGATTCCTAAAAAAAAGGATCCTAAAAATCCAGGTGAATTCAAGCCAATAGCCCTTTGTAAATCCATCTATAAAATCTTCTCTAAAATTCTTGCTAATCATCTTAAACCTATTCTTTCCAAAATTATATCAGAAGAACAAACCTAGTTTGCCCTGGGTAGATCCATCTTAGATGGTCTACTAATTATTCAAGAAACTCTGCATTCAGCTAATAAAAACAAATTGGCTAGCATGTTTTTGAAACTAGATATCCAAAAAGCATATGACATGGTTGACTAGAGGCTTTTATGCAAATTCCTATAAGCTTTTGGATTCTCTCATCAATGGATAAACTAAATTTATCAATGCATCTCCACAACCAAAATATCAGTTCTCATTAATGGAACCCCTAAAGGTTTCTTTAAGACCTCAAGAGGCATTAGGTAGGGTGATCTGTTATCCCCCTCATTATACATTACCATGGCAAAAGCCTTTGAAAGGGCATCAACCAAAGCTCACTTAGAAGAGAAAATTAATGGTATCAAGGTCACATAAAATGTTCCTAATATCACTCATCAATAGTATGTAGATGGTACCATCCTACCTTATGAAAGTTCAACAATGGAGGCCCTAAACATTGAATCTATCATCCAGCAATATATGGTAGATTCAAGCCAAAAAGGGAATGCTTCAAAATCTGAAATTTTTTTCATCAATATGAGGCCTCATAAGGAATCCCAGATTTGTAACATCATGGGTTATAAAAAAGGATCTTTTCCATGAAAATATTTAGGAATAGAGTTACAAAAAGGAAGTAGATCAAATAAGACATGGCTTAGTGTTCTAAATAAATTAGACTCTCAGATGGGAGGTTGGAAAGATAAATGGCTCACTAAAGTAGTTAAACTACTAAGATTAGGGTTGTCCTATCTTCCCTACCAAGTTATCCTCTTTCCTACCGTCCTTTAGCTAAAAATATGTATAAGAAATTTGAGGAAGAATTTAGGAAATTTTTTTGGAATGATTTTGCAAATTTGAATAAGCTAGCTCTTAGTAAATGGGACAGCATATGTAAACCAGAGGATTTAGAAGGCTTAGGCTTTAAAAACTTATGTTGGTATAATGAAGCTCTAGGGGCTAAACTTGCTTGGTGTCTCTTCGCTGAAAGAGAACAAAAATGGGCCAAAGTTTTGTACAAAAAATATCTTAATGTAGTTGATCCCTATTCTATTTTTAGAATGAAGTCCCTCCCCAAAGGCTCTAAGAGCTAGAACTTCATTGCTAAAATTTGAGACCTTATTTGCAGATACCTTACCTAGGATGTAGGGATGGGGGATGAGGCCTTCTTTTGGGAAGACTTGTGGGATGGGTATCCCCCAGTAGATAGTTTGGGGATCCCAAAAAGCTTCAATCATTATTTAACTAATTTTTGGCAACATAATGTTAGTGACTACAAAAATAAATCTTGTTCTGATGGAGTCCTTAGTTGGGAATGAATGTCAGTAGATAACCTAGATTTAGACCCAACTACAACAAATGTGTTCAAGGAACTCCTCTAGAATAGGAAAATCAAGCAACTAGAATGAAAGGACAATCTCATATGGGCTACCTCTAAATATGGGAGCTATAGTGTCAAGAATTATTACAGATTCATCATTAACTCCTTTGATTGGGAAGAAGTAGACATCTTGTTGAATCTACATTGGGATGTGTCCTATCTACCCAAGGCTGGCTTCTTTCTCTAGCTAGCTTCTAAAAAAAAAATTCTAACAACCGATCATTTAAAAAAGATAGGTCTCAAGGGTCCATCAAGATGTGAATTATGTAAACAAGAGAGTGAAGACACTAACCACATTCTGTATAAACGTTCATATTCCCAACTTTGTTGGGATTGGATTTGATGGAGGTTAGGTTGGATAACTCCTTTTCCTAATTCCCTCTCCAAAGTCCTTAAGGGGTGGCCTACTAGGCCTTGCAATAAAGTTTATAGTAAAATTTGGAATATTAGTCCTTTTATTCTGATGTGGGAACTCTAGAAATAAAGGAATTGTCAAATTTTCCATAACATGGATATGCAGTCAAAGGAGATCCTCCAAAAAATCAAAGTTCACATAGTCAAAACCTTAAATTCCTATCTCAAGAAAACTTAGATTGAGGAAGGCTCTTTTTCAAATTGGGATGGCTTTATAAAAAATAATTGGAGGAATCTTATTAAACCCCCTCTTACCTATAAAAAAAAAAGAACAAAGAAGCAAGGGAACTCTACAAATGGATTCTGCCTATGATGGGGTGGATCAAGTTAAACTTTGATGAGGCCTCCAGAGGTAATCCTGATATCGTCAGTGTTAGGTATATTGTCAATAATGCATCTAGTAGATGGATCACTAAAAGAGATAAACCTTTAGACCTTACTACTAATAATCTTGTAGAATTAGAAGCTTTGTAAGTAGGTCTACAAATATATCTAGATTTAGGATATACAAATATCATCATCAAAGGAAACTCCCAGATTGTTCTTAATGCTATTCGGAAGCACTCAACACAAAATTGGGTCCTCAAATCCAAATTAGAAGAAGTTCTCAATATTATGGACGTCTTCCTAGACATACAAATACAACATATTTTTTAGGGAAGGTAACAAAAAGGTAGAGCAATTGGCTAATAAAGGTGTTCATGGAGAAGACTCTCTAATTTTTTATAATATATAGTCCTAAGTGGCTGATTGGATATTTTAGGTTTTTTCTTCCTTTTCCCTCACTTGTATTTATTTTAAGTCCAATTTTATATGATATGTCTGCATAATTAGCCTGACAAATCAACTCAAGTTACATTTAGTTTTTCTTTTTTGTACCCCCTTGATTGGTCAGAATATTATTTTCCTTATAGATTTAAGCTTATCAATTTCATAAGGGAGCTCATTCTTTTAGTAAGGAGCCTCTTTGATGTAGGAGCATCAAGAGGTATAAGGTTAATCCTGTGTCACCCAAAAAAAAAGTACTTAGACTTAGTTTCTATTTCATGTGTCTTCCTTTTTGGATACCCATTTGGGTCAAATAAAGGTTCCAACTCTCACAGCTCCACTATCAGTGTGCTAGAAAATCTTGAAAAAATAGGAGCATGTAATTGGGCCATCATTTTGGTGAACTAGAAGGTGTAAATTAGCCAGATGAATGTAATTGTAATTTAGAACATTCCAGAAAAAGAATCAGGTCAAAAGGCCCCACGGTTTGAAAGTTATTGCAATTTTTTGGGTTGGAGACCTCCTAAGAATGCTTCAAAGTCAGGTTAGGGGCATTAAATGACCTCAAAAAGGGCTGAAAATGGGGGACAAGTGAAGCTTTTCCATAAGTCTATAGAGCACTTCAATAGTTTTTCGAAAATGTAAATGATTCGTCAATCGGAGCTACGGTTCAAAAGTTATGCCTCCTGGAAGTTTGGTTACCATTTCTGGATTCTTCTAGATTTGTATCGACTTCTAACGCAGCTTTTGGAACCTTCCATTTTTTTCAGTGGATGCCTACTAGCACTTTCTAGAATGTACTCCTAGTCCTTAACCCTCTGGGGTCTATTTAAGGAGATTTCTAGCATTGTAAAAGGCAGTTCAGAGTGGAGTTTGAGAGGAGGTACTGAAAGGAGAAATTATCTCTAGATTTATGCTATTGTAAGCCCTTAGGGCATGTTTTAAAGTTTATTTTCTCTGTATTGTTTTTACTAGCTTATTTTCTCAATTAATACAATTTCCCTTTTCTGTTGTGTCCATTCTGTTCTTGGGTTGTGTCCCCATCAAGTGGTATCAGAGCTAGTTTTCCTGAGTGTGTAGACAGACTGCTGACTGTGAGGCAGTTTGCACCAAGACTGTATGGTTGTGGGTTCGAGTTAGAAGATGCCTCCATGAAGAGAGCATGGAAAAAAGGCTAAAGCTATTAATCCTAAGGAGGTTAGAGCCCTCCAAAGGTAGGTACAAGCATTGCAAGAGGAGCTCCGTAGAGGAGCAAATGTTGCCACTAGTGATGACAGTGAGGATGAAAATGAAGAAGAAGTTATGGGACCGAAAGGGGAATTTGATGGGGAAGTTCTAAATCATGTAGAGGAAAGGATTTTTAGGGCCATTACTAAGTTTGGGAAAAGACCCACAATTGAAGTGGGTGTATTTTCAGGAAATTTGAAACCAAATGAGTTGATCGATTGGATCAATGAACTCGAAGAATACTTTGAGTATGAGGATATCAGGGACCCAGATAGGGTTAAGTTTGCAAAGGCCAAACTGAAAGGCCATGCCAAAATCTAGTGGCAAGAGGTCCAATTGGAAAGAAATAGAAGAGGAAAGCAGAAGATCACAAGATGGGATCACATGGTGGACAAATTGAAGAAGCAGTTCATTCCTGTGGACTATGAGCTAGATCTGTTTAAGAAGATGCATGCATTAAAGCAAGCAGGAAGATCAGTCCAAGAATATACATAGGAATTTTATCGACTCTTTATTGGAGCGGGACATACAAAAGCAAATAAGGAGAAAGTTGCTCGTTATATTAGTGGGTTGTGACCTAGCATCCAGGAGGAATTAAGTCTAGGAAGAATGACTAGCATTGAAGAGGCATACCAATTTGACCTACGAGTTGAAGAGAAGCTGAATAAAAGGTTTGAAGGAAGACAAAGAGGGCATGGTCAAGGAGGAAGGGGAAGTGATAGATCATCTGGAGGCCGCAATGAAACCCAAAAGAAAAATGCAGATTTGGGTACTGGCAGGAACCAGAGGAATGAGGGTTTCAACCGCTCCCATGATCAAGACTTTGGAAATTAGAGAGGAAGAGGTAGAGGACGTGGACAAGGAAGAGGAGGCTTTCATGGTACCTATTTCCATTGCAATGAAGAAGGTCATCATGCCTTTGAATGGCCTCAACGACGAGGAAGGAAAGATAGGAGAGCTGAGGGCCAAGCCGGGGTTGCTCATGTAGATGAAGATGCACAATCGTCACATTCAGAGGATGCAGAATGAGGAGAGACCTTGGTAAATGAAAGAGTCCTACTAAGTGGTGAGATTGAACCAGGACAACGGGGGAGTTTGTTTCGTACTAGATGCAAGTGTGAGGATAAATGTTGTGATGTGATCATTGATGGTGGTAGCGCTGATAACTTGGTATCAGAAGAGATGGTCTCTAAGCTGAAGCTCAAGAGGGAGAAACATCCCCAGCCCTATTGGATTGCTTGGGTAAAAGATTATCATAAGGTCCTGGTAAGTGAACAATGTTTAGTAAAATTCAAAATTGGGAGTTACCATGATGAAGTTCTCTATGATGTTATTTTGATGGATGTTTGCCATCTATTATTGGGTAGACCATGGCAGTTTGATAGACATGTAAACACATACTCTCTGACAAAGGATGGAGTTCGCCATAAATTGAAGCCCATGAAAAAGGAAGGTGAAAAGGTATGTAGCAGTGCTAGGATTTGTCTTGTTGATGAAAGGAAGTTTTTAGATGGCATGAAACATTAGCATATGTGCTATGCTTTGATTCCTAGGAAAGATAAAGAAGGTAGTAGTGAAATACCATTTGAAGTTTCAAATTTACTAGGGGAATTTGGAGATATTATCTCTGATAATTTTCTAGATGGATTGCCACCAATAAGGAAAATCAGTCATCAGATAGATCTGATTCCAGGAGCTAGTTTGCCTAACAAGGCTGCTCACAGGATGACTCCTAGTGAAACAGAGGAGCTAAATAGACAAGTTCAGGAGTTGTTGAGGAAGGGCTTGATTCAAGAGAGCCTGAGTCCATGTGTAGTACCTACAGTACTCGCACCAAAGAAGGATGGAGAGTGGAGGATGTATACAGATTCTCGAGCTATAAATAGGATTACCATCAAGTACCAGTTTCCTTTGCCAAGGATGGATGATATTATGGACTGCTTGAGTGGAGCTCAGTACTTCACAAAGATAGATCTAAAGAGTGGTTATCACCAGATACAAATTTGACAAGGAGATGAGTGGAAAATAGCCTTCAAGACCAAGGAGGGTCTTTATGAGTGGTTAGTCATGCCCTTTGGATTGACGAACGCCCCAAGCACCTTCATGCGACTCATAAATGAGGTACTTAAGAAGTTCTTGGGAAAATTTGTTATTTTCTATTTGGATGATATTTTAATTTTCAGCAAGACTTTGGAAGAACATTTACTGCATATTCGTAGTGTCCTTGAAAGGCTAAGGGAAGAGAAACTGTTAATTAATCTGAAGAAGTGTAACTTTGCAAAAAGGGAGTTAGTCTATTTGGGGTTTGTTATATCACCTGAAGGTCTCAAAATGGATCTGGAGAAGGTAAAAGCCATCTTGGAATGGCCTACTCCAAGGTCTGCTACTAAGGTAAGATCATTTCATGGTCTGGTTAGTTTTTACAGGAAGTTTATTAGGAATTTTAGTGGCATATGTGCACCCCTAACTGATACAATAAGAGGGGATAGAAAAGAGTTCAAATAGACTGCAGCAGCTGTGAGAAGTTTTGAATTGCTGAAGAAGGTGGTAACAGAACAACCTGTATTGGCACTTCCAAATTTTAGAAAAGTGTTCCAGGTGGATTGTGATGCTAGTGGCAGCACTATTGGGGCTGTATTAAGCCAAGAAGGTAAGCCTATTGCATATTTTAGTGAAAAATTGAATGATGCAAAGAAGAAGTATTATGTTTATGATCAAGAGTTCTATGCAATAGTTCAGGCCTTAAAGAAATGGAGGCATTATTTATTGCCAAAGGAATTTGTTTTGTATATTGATCATTAGGCATTACAATATCATTAGCCATTACAGTACCTAAATAGCCAAGGTAAATTGAATCAGAGGCATATGAAGTGGGTAGAGTTCTTGCAGAGTTAGACATTTGTGTTGAAGCATAGAAGTGGAAAATCTAATAGGGTTTCAGATGCACTAAGTAGGAGACAGTTTTTGCTTACAGTAATGCAAGTTGAAGTAGTTGGGTTTGCTGAACTCAAAAAATTGTACCCCAAGGATCCTGATTTTGCTGAAGCATGGAAAGCTTGTAAAGAACCTGTTGCTGTAGATAGAACCAAGTGGTTAGCCTATTTGATTTAGGATGGCATGTTGTTCAAAGGTAGTCAATTGTGCATTCCAAGGAGTTCCATGAGGGAAAATCTAATTAAGGAGAAACACAGTGGAGGGATGGCAGGACATTTTGGTCGAGATAAGACCATTTCCATTCTTAGAGAACATTATTTTTGGCCTCAAATTTCACAGGATGTGAAGAAGTTTGTACAGAGTTGCCAGGTTTGTCAAGTTGCCAAGGGGTTTAGTCACAACACTGGCCTATATCAGCCATTTCTTGTTCCATCAAGGCCATGGGAGGACATAGGTATGGATTTTGTTCTTGGATTGCCAAGGACACAAAGGGGTAATGACTCAGTATTTGTGGTGGTTGATAGGTTCTCCAAAATGGCACATTTCATTCCATGCCACAAAACTCACGATGTTGTCCATATTGCAGACTTGTTTTTCAAAGAGGTGGTAAGACTACATGGTCTTCCAAGGAGTATAGTTTCTGACAGAGATACTAAATTTGTGGGGTATTTCTGGAGGACATTGTGGAAAAAGTTAAGAACCGACTTGAAATTCAGTTCCACACATCACCCACAAACTGATGGCCAAACAGAAGTGGTAAACATGAGTCTGGGCAATTTGCTGAGATGTTTATTTGGGGATAAGCCCAAGGGATGGGATTTGATTCTACCACAAGTAGAGTTTTCTTATAATAATTTTGTAAATAGGAGTACTAGAAAATCACCATTCCAAATTGTATATGGGAATAGCCCACAGACTGCACCAGAATTGAGGAAGATATAGCAAGGGGAGAGGACAAGTGCTGAAGTGGAAGAATTTGCTGAACATATCAAGCGTCTACATGAGGAGGTTCAGGCACACATTACCAAGATGAATTAAGAATATAAAGCTAGGGCTGATCAAAGGAGAAAAAATAAGGAATTCCAAGTAGGGGATCTAGTCATGGTGCACTTACGAAAAGAAAGATTTCCAACCGGTACTTACAACAAGCTGAAAATGAAGAAATTTGGCCCCTGCAAAATTTTGAAGAAACATGACTCAGGAAATGCATATGAAGTGGAGCTGCCATATGGTATTCAAATTTCTCCCATTTTCAACATTGCAGATTTAACAGAGTATCATGATGATGGTGCAGATGAGGAGCGGATGTTAGAGCCATGTCCAATTCCTGCTTATAAGAAGGAGGAGATAGAAGACATTCTAGATCATCGTGTGGGTAGGAGTACCAGAAATAGGTAGTATGAAGAGTATTTGGTCAATTGGAAAGGACGACCGATCAAGGACTCAACTTGGATTTTAGCAGCTGAGGTTTCCCATTTGGGATTTCCTCTACAATTCATAAAGTGACAGGGTCACTTTTCAATCTACCCTGGGTGTCTGATGCAGGAGCATCCAGAGGTATAAGGGCAATCCTATGTCACCCAAAAAAAATGTACTTAGACTTAGTTTTTGTTTCATGTGTTTTCATTTTTGGATACCCATTTGGGTCAAATAAAGGTTCCAACTCTCACAGTTCCACTATCAGTGTGCTAGAAAATATCAAAAAAATGGGACCATGTAATTGGGCCATCATTTTGGTGAACTAGAAGGTGTAAATTTGCCAGATGAATGTAATTGTGATTTAGAGCATTCCAAAAAAAGAATTAGGTCAAAAGGCCACACGGTTTGAAAGTTATTGCAGTTTATTCGGTTGGAGACCTCCTAAGAATGCTTCAAAGTTAGGTTAGGGGCATTAAATGACCTCAAAAAGGGCCAAAAAAGGGGGACAAGTGAAGCTTGTCCATAGGGCTTTAGATCACTTCGAGAGCTTTTTGAAAATGTAAACAGTTCGTCAATCGGAGCTACGGTTCAAAAGTTATGCCTCCTGAAAGTTTGGTTACCATTTCTGGATTCTTCTAGATTTGCACTGACTTCTAACGCAGCTTCTGGAACCTTCTATTTTTTTTGGTGGATGCCTACTAGCACTTTTTAGAATGTACTCCTAGTCCTTAACCCTCCGGGGTCTATTTAAGGAGTTTTTTGGCATTGTAAAAGGTAGTTCGAAGTGGAGTTTGAGAGGAGGTACTGAAAGGAGAAATTATCTCCAGATTTATGCTATTGTAAGCCCTTAGGGCATGTTTTGAAGTTTATTTTTTCTGTATTGTTTGTACTAGCTTATTTTCTTAGTTAATACAATTTCCCTTTTCTGTTTTGTCCATTCTATTCTTGGGTTGTGTCCCCATCACTCTTTGGATGTATTTATTTATTATTTTAATAGCTTTTTTCTTTCCGCTTTCCTCCCTTGTTTCCTATTATTTTCATTCTTTTTCATTTTTGGGTATTCTCAATGGTCCTTCTTTGTACTTGTGTCTAGCCTGTTGAGTTTTTATCATGATTTTTTATTTTTTTTCCCATCGGTTTTCATCATTACTTTTTCATTTGTTTCCCTCATGCCTCTACCCAAGCTGGTGTCATCCTTAGATGATGTCATGGCATCTAGGTGTTTCTAGGTTCTTCCTTCTATCCCTTTCTATTTATTCATTGGCTATCACTTTCTTTTCTATCCTTAGGCTCAATCTTAACTTTTAGATGGATTAAAACATTAGTCTCTTTCACATTTTGTAAGTAAGAACCATGGCTTTTTGGGGCAATGTTAAGCCAGAGAGATGGAGTAGAATTCTAAAGCCAGTCAATGATATGACAAGGATAGTAGTCAGCAGGGCCATTGGTGAAGGTGCTTTCAACTATAAATATACTTGGTAGACCAATAGCAACATCATTGGGACATTTATTGATTGTTTGGCTAGAGCCAAGGTGGAGCCATTGGCCATGAGCAGGCTTTGTTGTAACTTTTTTTACCCAATCTGGTGAAAGGGGCTAGAAGAAGTAGTTAAAGGAATTGATGAAAAGCTTTGGATTTTCTTCCTAGAAAAGTGCATGGCTCTCACTCTAAGAAACCCTGACTTGGATGTAGTTTTTCATCACCTCTTTAGTTATTTGTGAGAATTTGGCTTTCTACCAGGAATGGCCAAGGATGGAGGCAAGTTTACAATTCTTCCTTCATTGGAGAGGGATTGTAGAGGATGAAAGCAAGGAATGGATTCTTCATTACCTCAATGTGTTTAAGGCTTGCATCCATCCTAGCGTGGTCACATTGAGGCTCTATACTTTTGCACCCCAAACACAAAAAAGTCTAGTAGGGAGAAGTTCGAATTTGAATTCCTACCCAATTTTCAGCTGGAGAAACTCAACAACATATTAGAAGTCATCATGGTCTACTAGAAGTAGGTAGGCTCTTAGGTGTTTTACTAGTGTCTTTTCCTCATTTTGTTTCCTATTTGATTGGTTGTGAGTGTCCCCTATTTGTGTCCTTTGATCTTAGCTCGGTGGTATGTTAGTTATCTGTTATATCATAGTCTGGTTGATTTTTTTTCCTTTTCCTAATTTTTGTGTGGCCTTAGTCTAGTTTTTTCTTTTCCTCCTTCTATTTTTTACTCATTATATATAGTATGAAAGGTTTTTAGTGTGGATTTATAGTGCTATGATTGGCTCCTATCTCTACTCTAGGTTGCAATTAGGGTTTTCTTCTCATATTTGTCATTTATACTTGAATCTATCCTACTTAATAAATAAAGAAGGTTGTTATATTTGTGAATCATTTTTTTAATTTATGTTCTCTTGTATCTTGGATGATTGGGAGCTTCATTTCTCTCATTGATTTAAATATATGAGGAATTTTTTTCTAGCAGTACAAAGTCTATGAGTTTACTTTATAGTAATGTTTTGTTGAATCGTATGACCTGTAATTGTTTTCCCTCTTTCTCCATTGGGTTAAATAAAGTAGACTAGTGAGCTAGAAAGTACTAGCAATGATTATTATAAGATGGGAAGACCACAGCTAGAGTCAGTAATCTGATCCTCATCTTTTATAAGATTCATAACAATTTTGGATTAAGTTTTCATTACCAAAAACTAGAAATTAAATAAACTCAAAATTTTCATTCAAGTTTTCCTATCAGTTTATCAATTTTATATACTTAGATGAAGTTTTTTGGATCTCGGCTTAGGCTATGTACTTGGTTGCTTCTTTGTGATATTGTTCAGTATTGATAGTCTATGGTTTTTAGAATGATAAATTAACTCTAGTCTTTAGGTATTTCATATAGATTCGATCATATGAAAAGAACATCAGGATTATATTGTCAGGACTAAGAGTATTTCTAATCTAATCTAGATAGGTACAAATTTCTCTATTTAGTAGGGTTATAAAGCATGACAATATCTATTTAGATGTCCAATTGAAACTATCTTTTTAAGTACTAACTTCTGAGAAGTCTATTGGCTTAACAAATCAGTTAGATTTGTGAGATAAAGGAAAATTAGCAAAGAAGAGATGCTTAGAAAAATCATCTCTTTAGATAGAAGGAATTTCTTGATACATGAGTATAATTGGCTTGAATGATTCAAAACAATCTTCTGTAGCTTAGGTCTTATATCCGATTTATTGTATTTATTATCAAGAATATAAACTGGGGTAAGCCCCTTTTATCTTTGTAATAATAAAGGACCCAAGTGCCAGGCTAGATTGGAGGTATTTTTCTTTGTTCTTTCCTACTAGTGCCCATTTGAATGGAGGTATTCTACTGTAATTATTTTATTAAAATTATTTATTCAAAGGCCTCAATTGTTTACCAATTTTTTTTTATATATATATAAAGAATAGGATTTAACATTTTTGATTAAAATTATGCCATTTAGAATTAAGGTTATAATTTATTGCATTAATTTTTTTCCACTTATCATTTATTGGGCCAAGGACATGTAGCATGAGAGAAGCAGGGTAGAGCTTGATGGAATTGATTGAAAGCTCACAAGTTTTTTTGAATTAGGAATAATGCATCTAGTTTTTCACTATGAAATTTGATTAAAGCAATAAGCTTTTAATAATAGTTACAATAGTTATATCAAATTTATAAAAATTTCTATTCAAAATATATATGAGAACTATATAAATCTAAATATTTATTCCAAGGAAGAGTGGAAATGATTTCAGTTTTAGAATCATGGAAAAAGGGTCAACATTTTGAATAGAGAAATATTTATAGTAATATGATTTATTTTTTTATAACTATAATTATGTGTGGATAAAGTTTATGTTGAAGGTATTTTATTAATAGAGACGAATAATTATTTATTTGAGAAACATATTTATAATTCCAATCAATATTTTATAATTTCAATTGTATTGAATTTATTTTTTATTAATTAATATTTATATGAAATATATTGAATTTTAAATTTTAATTAATTTGTATTTATGATAAAGGTTTTAAATTTTGACATTTATTAGTAGATAATTATTTTTAAAAGTATATTTAAGTTTGAATTTTAATTAATTATATTTAAAATTATATTTATTGCAATATCACCTTTTGTTTTTTGTTTTTGATCAAAAATTGACATAGCACTTATATAATATATTTATTAATGAACTAGTTCAAGGGCTCATCAGAGAAAGAAATATTAAATCTATGTTTAACTTTAGATAGTAATAATACATTTTTAAAATTGTATTGTTGTTTAATTATATTTTTCTATTGTAATACATTTTATTTCTAAGGGAAACATGATTTATTGGAAATCAAAAATAGATTTTAAGAGAGTCTAGGTTTATGTCATAATTAGGGCTAAGGTTGTGTTAAGGATTTGGTTATGATTGTTTAGGATTAGGGTTTTAGTTAATGTTAGGATTATTAGAGTTGGGCTTAGGATTAGAGTTACATTAATCTAGGGTTTAGAGTTAAAATAATGGTTTTAAGGGAAGGGAGCACATTATACTTTGTTTTATGTGTAGGGTTTAGATTTTTACTACAGTTATGGATAGCTTGAGGTTAGACTTAGGAATATAGTTAGTTTAATGGTTGCAGTTACAATGTTAATAGAGTTAGGCTTAGGAAAATGGTTTAGGTCTATGTCATGATTAGTATTAAGATTGTGTACCTTTTTTGCCATTATGATTTAATATTTTTTAAAGGGTTTTATAAGGTTAAGGTTTATAGTAATAGAGTATGATTAGAGCTTCTTAATTTTAGAGTTTTTAAATCTATTAGTTGTACAAATGTACGCAAAAGAATACACCAATATTTTTTTTTCTAATTGACCTTGACTAGTATTTTTTTCCAATTAACCTACAATATATTTTTGGCATACCTATTGCATCCTAAGGTACAATTGCTAGTCTTATCACCAATTAATTTAATTATACCTTTAAGTAAAACTTTCATGTTAGATATTTAGTAAATATTTAAGCTAAAAAGAAAATTTATATTGTTATGTTACACATAAAATATAGACAATAAAATCAACTTGTGACATTAGCAAAACCAAAAAATATATAAAAGTTCATGGATCTATATTGTCTTACCAAGTCCTAGGGGCCTATTCAAGGTGATAGAGGAAATTTTCAAGTTTAATATATTGAATATGAACCAAGTTGTTATTGTGATAAACATATATACATGTACATAGCTCTAGATCATTTGATATAAAGGTAAATTACTTTTATCTAGATTATTTGATATATCATTTAGAATTTATTTTAATACATAAAGATTGATTATTTATTATTTAAAATTAAAATAAATGCTAACTTGATTTTTCCATATAATGTCTATAGGCACTTCAATCTAGAAATGTCATCTTTTTAGAGGATTTGAGAAATAGTTTTAAGCTAACTCTATTAAGAGAGTTTATACATTGCTACAATTATTAGAGAGTAACAATGATATGACCTGATTGTTGATACAAATTGTACTTGATAATTCTAGATCTCAATTCTAGCTTGAATACTTGATCCTCCTTTGATAATTATATGTTTTACTTTTTCAATTTGTCTTGGATACAATTTCAAATAAATTAAATTCATCTCATGAGATGACTAGAATTAACCAAAAAAATTGATACAAGAAAATCCTTTGTTTGCTGACCCAACTCATTCAATACTAACACATAAATGATTTCATTTTAGATTTCATTTGGTAACTGAATGAGATTAGTTAACACTCATTCCTTGCAAACTTTCCTTCGATTCCTAACTAAGCTTGGTTGCACTTGATATGGAGTTAGTTAACATTGGGACTTCAGGTTTGACTATCGAGTGACCTTAGCATACACAAGACAACATACAATTAAATGATTGTGTCCTACAAACTCCCTCTTTTGCATTAATGAGAACACAACATGTCATGATACATAGAAATTTTAGAGAAAAATAGAAGTAAGGATAATATCCTTAGTTTTATTATGATTCTCATCCATGAGAACTCCCTCTATCAGCATGAACTCCCTCTGTCATCAATCTCTAATTTTAATGGCTATAATATTAAATTCTTCTTCTTTGATATTAACAAAATTCATTCTCCCTCTTTGACATATCTGATAAATGATAGTGAACTCTCCATATCAAACATAATATTTATTTGTTCATGTATGACAAAAAACTCTCCCTCTTTGAAATCTCATGCCAAAGATAATAATCAATGTAGTTTCCATGTACCTTAATGTACAAATTCATATGCAATTTTCTATGACAATACTACATCAACTTGTTTGATCTTTGACATGCTTGGTTAATGCATCACTAAAATCTGATTAATGAGTTTTCAGATAGGGGAATAACCCATATCTTACCTCTTAGATACAAAAATGTATCCTTAGCTAATGTCTTGGTGAATATGTCTACAATCTATTCTTTTGTATTCTCATATTCCAATCTTACTTACTTCTCTTGCACCAATTCTATCAAGATGTGATAATTGATTGCAATGTGCTTGGTTTTGGTGTATATCACATGATTCTTGGAAATATTAACTACACTAGTGTTATCATAGAAAAAAAAAATTAGGACCTTGGTCTCCTCCTTTATCCCTAACAAAAGTTGATTGAACCACACAATGTTGGAACAATTGACTACCACAACAACATATTTTTCTTTTCTTATACACTGAAAGATACAATTTTGTTTCTTGCTTGTCAAAGATACTAACACTATTCTAAGAAAATGTTCTCCTCCACTAATGCTCTTTCTGCCATCAACACTTCATATCCAATCTCCATTAGTGAATTCTTTTAAATTAATGTCTCCTCCTTTCTTATACCAAAAACCATACTCTTCAATACCTTTTAGATACTTCATGATTATTTTGATTTTCATCATATGATTTTCTTTAGGATTAGTAGAGAATATAGCCACCACACCAACTACTAGTGCTATATTAAGTCTTGTGTGTACCACATATTGAAGTTTTCCAATCATTGATTTGTAAGTAGTTTGATGTAACTCTCTGGAATCATCATCTTTGGAAAGATTATGTCCAATAGATATAGGTGTTCCAACTAGTCTAGAGTCCTCCATTCCAAACTTCTTCACTATCTCCTTGATGTATTTTGACTGAGTAATATAGATGCCATCCTTCACCTATTGAATTTATAAGCTAACAAATAATTTAATCTCTCTAAACATTTACATTTCAAATTCCTTACCCATTTCATCAAAAAAAGATTTACATAAGTCACCATTTTAGTAAATAATGTATCATCCACAAATATTTTTTCCAACACAATCTTCTTATTTGATCCTTCTTTGATGTATATGTTGTCTGAAGCATGAATTTTGATGATAGTTCTATGGGGAAGTACTATAGAAATATGATTAGATCATTATCATGAAGATATGTTACATTCATGACTATGTTTGTCATTGATGTCAACACAACAGTTTTTTGTGCTATCTGATGAAAGAACAATGGTAAAGATCAAATTGCTATTGATAGATCATTGAGTATTTTCCCTAATTGAGGTTAAAGGAAGATACTTATAAGTGTCTAGTATATGTAGCTAACCTTAGAAGCATAAGATATTGAGTAAGGAATAAGTTATGCAAGTTTTGGTGAAGATTGTTCTAAGATAGAGTTTATAGAAGCATGTACTAGTAAACTTGTAATATATCTTAGTAGAGTTGTTATTCTCAAAAGCAAGGTTAAAGGCATGTAGAAGACATGTTGGAGATGACATCGATAAGCTCACTCATCATAATATTACATGAAAAAAAAGTTATTCAAGTTACAAGGAAATTGATTGATGTTATCACTATGTATAACATGTTCGTAATGAGGTCCTATATTAATTAATTGAGATGGTGTAATAGCCAACTCAAGGAATTTTTTTATGGATCTAGTATAAAGGAAATATATTTTTCTTTCTTATCTATGGATGGATGAAGGATTGCAAGAAGGAAAAGGAGCAGAATAGAAGAGAAACAAAGTTGATATGCGAGGATAAGAAAAGTAAAGAAAAGTTGGAGAGAACTTTGTTGCCAAGGTTTTATCTTGAGATCCAAGGTTTGATATTTGGATCCAAGTTTTGTGACCTGATCTACAAGGTCTAATATAGATTGGTCTAGTTGATAGGATAGAGGAAAGAGGTTAATTCATAGTACAAACAAGTATTCTACAAGGAATAGTTAAGAGATTGGTTGGATAGTGAAGTTTCATAGTCTTTCCCTAGGAGTTTTTTTGGACAATAGGTCCTTTTGCCTTCTACAACTCCTAACAGGGTTGTAATATCCTAACAAGGATTCAAAGTCTCTTAATAGGGACTCTTATCAAGGTCCATCCTTATTAAGGAATATATAAATTGGTATATTTTTGTGAGCATCACTCCCAATAGGGTTTTCCCTAGTTAACAAATTTGGTGTAATTGTGTATGTGCATCTTGTTTTTTTTTTTTTTTAGACTGCAGGAATTGGTGCAATACGGCCCCCCTATAAACTATAGTGCACCTGGTAAACTTTTTAACGTGACCGGTAGTGCTGGCAAGACACACCCACCAGTACCACGAGGATAGGGGAGACTAGAACCCGTGACCAACCCCCTGCAATAGGGAAGATTTTACCAACCGAGCTAGGGCCCCTGCCCTAAAAATGTGCCAGGTAAACTTTTTAACATGACCGGTAGTGCTAGCGCAACACACCCACCGATACCATGGGGATGAGGGAGACTAGAACCCGTGACCAACCCCCTGCAACAGGGAAGATTTAGCCAACCAAGCTAGGGCCCCCGCCCTGTGTGTGCATCTTGTTATGGTTGTTGTTTACTTTAATTGGATGGTTAAAATTAATTAGGTTTGATAAATTTTTTAATTGGATAACTAATTCAACCCTCCTCTAAGTTATCTTGGTGGACTATTATTTCTAACAATTGGTATCAAAGCATCAGGTCCTTGAAGATAAAGTTTAACAATTTTGGGAGATCCATGGCGAACATATTCAGAAAGGATAGTTTGAAGTTTGATGGAACATATTATGAAAACTACAAGAGAAAGATGAAGACATATCTACTATGTATGAGTCCATGATATTGGATCTTGACAAAATTAGAAAAGACAATTATTGTTGAAAGTGCATTAGAAACTTGTACCGATGACGAGAGAGAAATTTTCATGTGTGACATGAGATCTAGAGAAGCACTATTGTTTGCACTTCCTAAAATTGAGTACTACAAGTTAAAAACAGTTGATACTTTTCATAAGATTTTGAAAGCTTTGGAAAATATTTTTGAAGGTGATGAACTTTATAAGAAATTGAGGCTATAGAGTTGGATTGGAGAATTTCAAGATGCTAAAATGATGGAAGATGAATCTATAAGAAAATATGTAGGTATAATATTAGAAATTATTGTAGGTATTAGATCTCAATGAGGAATGAAGGAAGATGATGAGGTGATCTAAAAGATATTGAAGAACTTAATGCCACCATTTAAGCAAGTAATTCAAATTATACTTTAGTTAATCTCTTGTACCAAATATTTCACCAAGGAAACATTAATTGTGGGACTTGAAGCAGTTGAGAATGAGCTTAGACAATCTAGATAATTTTCTAGAATAGAGATAGATTTTAGTGCCCTAAACATTCGACCTAATCTATCAAGGAGCATAGGTGCTAGAGGAGATATTTCTAACAGTAGCAGATATGATGTGGATATAAAGATAGAAGGAGTAGCCCTTTTGGTAAGAAGAGATAAATATGGTGAGAAAATCTTTAAATGTTGGTCTTGTACTAAGTTTGGTCATTATGCATCTAAGTGTTGTAAAAGAGAGAAAAAATATAAAGAAAAGTTCAAACCTAGAAAAGATAGAGATTTTTTGTATGCCAATGAAGAAGATGATTCTTATGAACAAATAGTAAGTGCTAGTGATGATGAAATAGGATTTCTAGTTATTAAATAAGAAAGTCTAGAGAAAATGGCTTTGGTGTCATAGGTTGAAAAGAAATATGATTGTATAATTGATAGTTGTTGTTCACATCATATGACTAGTGATATGAACAAGTTTTTTGACTTCAAAAGTTATGATGGAGGCATTGTTAGAGTTGGAAACAATGTAGCTTGACATGTTAAAGGTATTGGTCTATAACTCTTGATGGTAAGACTAACACTGATGATGTATCTTTTGTTGATGGTTTGAAACACAATCTTTTGAGTGTTGGAAAACTAGTGGATAAAGGTTATCAATTATAGTTCATAGTGAAGACATGCATGATTAGAGACAAACATGGAAAGGTAATTGGAACAAGAACCAAATCTAGAGGTTATGTATTTCAACTGAATCCCACTAAAAGGACATGTTTGGTTGCAAAGGTAGATGATAGTTGGTTATGGAATAAGAGATTTGGTCATATAAACTTTGATAGCATTGTGAAAACTAGTAGTATGTTTGTAGTCAGATATTTTTCTAAGATTGTAAAGCCTACTTACATAATTTTAAAAGAGTGTGTATTGGCAAATAATACCAGAACTTCTTTTCCTAGCAAGAAGTTCACTACTATAGAAAATTTGGAGATTGTACATAGAAATCTTAGTGGTCCTACAAAGACTAAAGGATTCTACATCGAAAGTTACTTCATGATTATTGTTCATGAATTTTCTAGAATGATGTGGGTTATGTTTTTTAAAGAAAAATCTAAGGCATTTGACAAGTTCAAGATAGTCAAGAATAGAGTTGAAAATGAATTAGGTATGAAGATTAAATGTTTAAGATTAGATAGATAAGGATAGTTTACTACATATGAGTTTAATATCTTTTGTCAAGCTAATGGAATCAAAAGAAAATTTTCAACTCCTAGAACCCCTAAACAAAATGGTATTGCAAAAAGAAGAAACAGGTCAAAAAGAGAAGCAATGGGAGCTATGTTAGCTGAGAATGATGTATCCAAGATGTTTTGGAGAGAATTTTTGAATACAATAGTCTTCACTATGAATAGAGTGCAAGTGAGGAAAGACACAAACAAGACCCCTTATGAACTATGGTTTGGTTAATCATCTACAGTTAAGTATCTCTAATTTTTTGGCAGCAAATGTTATATCAAAAGAGATGATGATGTTGGTAAATTTGATTCTAGAAGTGATGAAGGTATGTTACTTAGCTATTCATTGAAAAGAAGAGCTTATAGATGTTATAACCTAAGAACTAATACTATTGTTGAAAGTGCAAATGTAAGAGTTGATGAGAAATTTAGGATACAAGAAAGAATAGTTGACTAAAATTCTAATGATGAAAATATTGTTTCTAGACCAAGGAATGATGAAGTATTCTTTGAGACTAACAATGATTTGTAAAATGATGGAGAGATAAGGAAAGAACAAAGTTCAAAACCTAGAACAAAGCTAAGAGTTGAGATAAAAACTCCTACTTCTAGTAAGAATATGACAAATAATCATCCACCAAGAATATCATTGGCAGAAAAGATGAAGGTGTAATTACAAGAAGCAGAGTCAATGAAGAATTATGTTTGATATATCAAGTAGAACTAAAGAATGTAGATGAGGAATGTAAAGATGATATTGGAAGCAAGCTATGAAAGAAGAATTGGATCAGATAGTGAAGAATGAGACATGGGAATTGGTCCCTAGACCAGTAGACAAGAATGTGATAGGAACAAAATAGGTATTCAGGAACAAGATGAATGAACAAGGTGAAGTTGTAAGGAAAAAAGAAAGATTAGTATGTAAAGGTCACTCACAACAAGAAGGAATAGACTATAATGAAACCTATGCTCTTGTGGCAAGAATTGAAGTAGTAAGGTTATTCTTAGCCTATACAACACATAAGAAATTCAAAGTGTATCAGATATATGTCACGTCAACAATTTTGAATGGAGAACTTGAAGAAGAAGTATAAATAGAATAGCCTAAAGGTTTTCCTTTAACAACTAACAATGCTATGGTATAGATTAAAGAAAGAATTCTATATCTTAAAGAAACACCCATAACTTGGTATGCAAGGTTGGACAAACATTTGACAAAACTTGGAGTTAGTAAAGGTATGGTAGATAGTAATCTATACTAGAAAGAAATAGATGATGGATTGATGCTTTTAGTAATATTTGTTGATCATATCATATTTGGAGGAGATGACGATGAAAGTGACAAGTTTGTAGAAGAAATGAAGAAGTAAATTGAAATGAGTATGATAGGAGAGATAAAATACTTCCTAGGATTATAGATTCTGCAGAATAAAGAAGGAATCTTTATTTCTTAGACTAAGTATTTGAAAGATATATTGAAAGTTTTAGTTTGGAAACATGTAAACTAGTTGGAACACCTATGATAACTAGATACAATTTATCTACAAAGGATGAGACACTTGCTACTAAGTAGAAGAAGTACATATCAATGATTGGTGGATTACAATATCTAACTAACATGAGGATAGATATAGAAAATGTAGTTGGAATTATTACAAGATTTCATATTGATCCCAGAGAAGCACATTATGCAGTAGTTAAAATGATATTTAGATAGTTGAAGGGAATACGAAAGTTCAAATTGTGGTATGATAGATATAATGATTTTTCTTTATATCCTTATACTGATGTTGATTGGACAGGCAATATAGATGATAGAAAGAGCACCAGTGGTGGAGCTTTCTTTCTTGGAGGAATATTTATTTTTTGGTTAAGAAAGAAGTAGGACTATATCTGATAGAGTATAGTAGAGGCAGAATATGTTGCAACAACAAAAAATTGTAATCAAGTTGTGTAGATGAAGCCAATGCTGAGCGATATAAGAATAGAAATTATTGAATCTATTGTCATACATTGTGATAACATAAGCACAATGAATATATCTAAGAATCTAGTGTTTCATTCTAAGACTAAGCACATTCCTATCAACTATCATTTGTTGAGAGATAAAATTAAAGAAAAGGAAATTAGATCGAAGTATGTAAGCACCAAAGAGTAGATTGTAGATATTTTCACCAAGCCTCTTCCCAAAGAGACTTTTGAGTGTTTGTGAGATATGCTAGGGGTTATGACTGTACCTACATCAAAGTAGATGATGCAAGAGTGCATCAGTCCAAAGTTATAGAGAACTATTTTTTGTCTAGACTAAATTCTTGTGCTTCTTGTACGTGGGAGTATCTATGATGGACCAAGTCATCTAGGACTCTTGATGTTTTTTATTTTTTAACAGTGTCTTTGGACACTTGAGAAAGTTAGTGACAATTATTGTAGAGATAGATAGTTTCTAGAACCTTTGACATAGTTGTCAATGGGGGATATATTATGGCATGAAAAATAGTTTGATATAGAGTACATTAAGGTTCTGAGATATAGTTTATAGAAGCATGTTCTAGTAAACTAGTTATATCTCTTAGCAAAGTTGTTATTTTGAGAAGAAAAAGGCATAAAAAAGGCATGTTGGAGATTGCATGGATAAGCTTGCTCATCACAATATTACACACACAAAAATTTATTCATGTTACAAGGTGATAGATTGATGTTATTGCTAAGTATAACATGTTCTTAATGAGGTCCTATAATAATTAATTGAGAAGGTGTTATAGCAAACTTAGGGAATTTTTTTATGGATTTGATATAAAGGAAGGAAATTCTCCTTTGTTATGTATGGATTGATGAATGATTTCAAGAAGCACAATGCGTAGAATAGAAGGGAAACAAAGTTGATATGTGAGGATAAGCAGAGTAGAGTGAAGTTGGAGAGAACTTCATTGCTAAGGTTTTACTCTGAGATCCAAGGTTTGATATTTGGATCCAATGTTTATGACTTGATCTACAAGATATAATATTCATTGGTCTAGTTAATAGGAAAAATGAAAGAGGTTAAAGTAAAATACAAACAAGTATTCTACAAGGAATAGTTAAGAGATCAGTTGGATAGTGAAGTTTAGTAGTCTTGCCCCAGAAGCTATTTGGATAGTGGGTCCTTCTACCTTCTACAACTCCTAACAAGGATTCAAAGTCTCCTAATAGGGACTTTTATGTACTGAATGTTTTTATAGGTCACTCCTGACAAGGTCCATCCTCTAACAAGGAATATATATATATTAATATATCTTTTTGGGCATCATTCCCATTGGGGGTTTCCCTCTGATCAAGGGATTCACTAGTTAACAATGTTGATAATTGGCTTTATGTAGTGATGTAATTTTTGTCATTATTGGCCACACATGATGTACTTACTTGCAAAAAAAATGACTCAATTAAATGTCTCACAAAAGTATCAGAGTACATGACCATGGTTTACATCAATACTAACTACCCGTAGGTGTGGACCATGAAAGAGCATAATAGAAACCAAAAAGAAAAATAGAGCCCTCTATTCATGAGTATGTCAGTGTCATCCTATGCTATCCCTCACCTCACAACCTCTATTTGGCCTTGATGATGATCCCTCTACTCTCTATGGTGGCCTCATAGGCTCCATCACCCCTGCATGACTCTATGTCCTATGTGTCTAATGGGGTGAGATCTCAATGCATGGAAGCTCTCTACTCTCTATCCTAGTGGCACCACTTTCTCATATTTATCTCTCTAGTATTGTGCTTCCATGTGTGTCCTACTCATCATCATTTCCATCTCCTAGAAGTTTGCATCTCTAATACCGCCAATGAATTCCTGAGACTCCTACACTTCCATCTTTGCCCTGCGCAATGTGACATCTCTCTCAGCCATAGCCCAATCTCTCTCTACTACAAATACATCTCTCTCTCCTATCATGGCATCCCTCTCTACCACAACCTGATCCAACTAACTCTATAGACCTCTAATCACCTCCATCATCTCTAACTGACTAGGTCCTACCTATACTATTACTAGTACCCTATTAGAATCATCCACTAGATCCCCCTCCACATCTATCACATCTACCTCCCTAGCCTCCCAATAGTCATCCTCATCCTCTCCCTCGTCACCACCTCCAACACCATCCCCACCACCACTATCTCCACCCTCCTCATTGTCGTCTCCCTCATCCTCTCCCTCAACATCCTCCTCATCATCTCCCTCATCCTCCCCCTCAGTATCCTCATCATCACCCCCCACATCTTCCTCATCTCCCTCATCATCATCATCACCCCAATCCTCCTCGTCATCATCATCACCCCCATCCTCCTCCTTGACATCATCCTCTCCCTCCTCCTCCTCCTCCTCCTCTCCTCCCTCCTCATCCTCTCCCCTATCCTCCTCCTCCTCCTCCTCCTCCTCCTCCTCATCCTTCTCTACTTGAGACCTCACTTGTGGTACTGGTACTATTGGATCTATCAAAGGCCTCAGACAATGTTGTGCAAACCATCTATTATATTCTATCATGGTGCTCGCATTGACTACATCTACTATTGCCCCACATATCCTTGACTGTAACTCCTCTAGCTGTGCATATGCTACCTATGTCCTATGGGTGCTCGCCACCCTTAGACCTCTACCTTAGACCACACAAATAATGCTAGACCAGTTGGTACATCTTGTATCTCACAAAACTATCTCTGCACATGCTCTAGTAGGTACATCTCTATCACCAAGTGCCCAATCACTATGCACCCTATGAGATAGTGCTCTTGCCTAGAGTATGGTAGGTGAATATCATCATCATCCCATTTGAGGAAATCTTTGTAAAGTCTCTAGATAAACTATGTCATAGTGTCTATTTGATGCCAGAAGTACCTTGTGTACCCTAGTGGTCCTCGTGCTAGTACACCCCTATAACTGTATGCATATGGCATGTCCTCCACCAACTCTCGCTCTATAAGAGGCCTAAATATTGCAATGTGCTCATAGGCCTAGATCTATAACAATGTATTGCTAGTGCTAAATGATAACCCAAATCTATATGCCACCTAATGTGGATAGTAATACATCATTGCCAACATGCATGGGCCCTAGGAAAACATAGTCCCCTCCATCACCATCTACTCTAACACCCAGCCCTATCTGATGGGAAATCCATGTCCTTGCCTATCTAGTATCAATAGCCCACCAATCACCCAATAGATCACTGCTATCAACTACTTGTGGCATGACACTAATAGGTCCCATCCAATCTCATATCCCTAGCTCCTCATCTCCACATCCAAATAAGTGGTGTAGTGTTGCTAGTCCTATATCTAGGTTATACATTGCTAACTCTCCATGAATAGGGATCTTAAGGATGCACCATACATCCTCTAGAATCAAAGTAACCTCCCCTATCAGTAGATGGAATGAACAAGTCTCTGAGTGCCATCTCTCTATCAAAGCTATCAGTAGAGCTCTATTCCCCCTCACCTCTGGCATGAATGTAACATGATATAAACCAAGACCAACCAAGATCCCCCACTCACTAGCTATCATCTAGTGACATAACACAAGACTATATAGCCTATTTTCCCTCATTTTTAATAGGGGCAACTACTCCTAAATAATCATATAACCTATGTCAACCTCCTATGGTTTTGCATCTAGTTTACCCTACTTTTGAATCAAATTTGACTCTAGTTTGACTAAGTTTGACTTTTCTCAGAATATTTGACTAAGTTGACTTATTTTCTAAACTCTTTCAAGGGTTTTGAACATGTTTTCCAAGTTTCAAGTCATTTTGAGCTCATTTGCATCATTTTGACCCTATCCTTATCTATCTATCAACCTTTTTCCTCTATTTGAGCTAAGTCTAACTAGGTTTGACTTTTTAAAACCATCCTATCCTTATTTAACCTTTGTTTTCAACTCTTCCTAGGGTTTTGAACATGTGGTCCAAGTTTCAAGTCATTCCAAGTTTGTTTGCACCCTTTCAGGCCCCTTGCACTATTCTCTATCAGTATTTACCCAAGTTTGACCTACATTTGCCCTAAGTTTGACCCAATTTTCACCACTTAGACCACATTTGACTACTTTTTAACATGTTTTTGACATCCCCCTAGGGTTATGCTAGTACACCTATAGTTGCGGGTTGATTTGAGACCATTTGGACCCCATTTAGACTCCCGGAGCATCCTAGGGCATAGTTGGGACTCCCAACTATGCCTAAGGCACACTTGGTCATACCAATTATGATCAGTGCACACTTGGTCATGCCAAGTGCACCCATGGCATATTTGGATGTGTTTTAAGCATAGCTAGGGCATTTGGATGCCCGAACTTGGCCCCAAGACCCCTGTTTGACCCCGACACATTCCTAGGTGCCTAAAGAGTGGGAAAAGGTAGGAAATAGCATGGAAAAGAATGAAAAATAATTAAAAGTACAAATATGGTCTCTATGTACTCACTAGAGGTCCAACATCTGCCTGGCATTTGAAAGTTTGCACTCATTCACCATGGTGTTGCTCCCTGGGTAGCCGATCCATTCTCCTTGCTCCAAAGCTCTTTTCTTCCAAAAGTGAAGGTGAAAATGACTTTCAAAACCCTCTCCAAGCCATTTTATAGTATCTTTCTACCTAGATAGATGTGCAAGAGACCTTTTTTTGGTTGGTTGTGATGCCATTTTACACTCTATAGCCCATGACTTCCATGTTTTAGCTCCAATTTTTGATCTGTTGGTTGCTACGGTTTTGTTTTCTCGTTGTTGATGAATTTGACCTATCATATGCCTATTTTTGTCAATTTCTTAAGGGGGAATAAATATATACCACCATTACCGAGGCATGCTTTTATGGCTTTTTCATTAGCATTCTTTGACACAACCCTCTAAATCATATTGTATCGAAGAAGGGAAAAATTTAGATGCTCAAAAATGGTTCGCATCTATGGTTTCATCACTTCTTCATACTAATTTATCCTATTTTCTCATTCAACTAATTTTGATCTTTTGGCCAACTTGATCATATCTCAATAGTGTCCACCATCATTTGGATCCTCTTTCATATCAATATCATATCATTTTGAAATCATTTCATATCAACTCAAAATCATTTCATATCAACTCAAAACCATTTCAAATCAACTCAAAATCACCCCAAATCAGTCCTAATCAACCTAGAACATGTCAAAAATCCCAAATCCATCATCATTTGTTCAATCCTAGGCATTTTTATGCCTTTTAGTGCCTTGGAAACCTATCAATCTATCAAATCTTATCAATCTGACCTTGATACTATCATGGCTCTTAGTGCTAGGTCAAACTATCATTCATATCATCTGATCTTTTAGATCGTTGAGTCTTTCAATGTTGGATCATGGAATTATCAACCATTTTAATAATATTGACAATTTTTGTTAATGTTATTATGATCAACCATATCAATCAATCTCGATCCTGTAGCAGTTATGATATCGATTAAAGGTTACATATCTTTAATTCATGTCATGTGTCCTTGGCATGTTATCATTTTCAATCAATTCATCAATTTGACCATGGCTTTGGTCTATCCATCATCATCCTAGTCAATCTCCATTATCATCACACTTCACTGAAAGATATTTTCACACTTATTTAATCAATTTGGCCAATCATTTACTAATTTTCTCTATAGGATTAAATAACCCATAATTTAATCCTATCATTCTTACTAATTATTCTTCTAAATTATCATCCTCAATTAATTAATTTTATTAATTAATTGGTTCATCATTTGTAAACCATGGAAATTCTTAATTTCCTAAGTCATATTTTCCAACATTAATTCCATTTTCACTAATTTCTATTTGTGTGGAACAAGGGATTTTTTTAATTCAAATATTCCACAAAATATTGACATCATCATGACACTTGGGTATGACACCTAATTGATTTTTCATTGAAATTTGGCCAAGATATGTCATAATCCAATATTCTTATTTATGTTATGCACATCCATACTTGGCTTCCTTTTTCATAGATTCTTGACTTTATGGGTTTGAGGTATCATATGATGCATCATAGATTCTCTTCCATCTTTAGCCAAGTTTGACTTCCAAGCATCATACAATCCCACACTTAGCATCTGTGTCATATGCATCATGGATTCTCCAAGGAATCTCTTGCCATGTCACATATCCAAGGTGACAATTCCAATGCTCTCATCCTCCATGTTTATTATAAAGTGAGCATTCTTTCTCTCATTTTGGCTCCCTAGTTTTCTCATTTTTTCACTCTTGCTCTCATACTAAAATCACAACTTCAAGTATTCTCATAGAATTATCATCACTATAGGATTTTGCTTCATAATTGTGTGCATTATAGGTGATTTTGAGCTACATCACATGGAGAAGAAAGAAGGAAATGGAAGCTACAAATGAAAGAGGGAGTTTTTGACATTATTTTTCTTTTTTTATTCATTTGGCTTTCGTGGTAGACTAGAGGGTGCTAACATATATTTATTGGGTTTGTGATTTTCTCATAGTATGTTACACATTAGCCCATTTTCTAGTCCTATAAAAAGAAGTTTTAAGTGGTTCTTGATTCACCCCTCCCAAACCCCTTCTATCACTTGGCCATAATTACATTTCTAACAATTGGATGGTTCAACACTTGAATTCTTGAAGACTTGAAAACTTTATTTCTTGATCATGAATACCTAGTATGACTTGTAGATAAAAAATGAGGAAAATATATGGGCTTATAAAGGGTATAGAATAACTCTCCCCTACATGCCAACTATAATCTAAATTTAGAACCCTAGATTAACTCAGACTTGGGACCCAGATGCCAACCACAAATAGGTCCCAAGAAGGGATGCACTCCATCCCTCATTGATTAAGTAGGGACACATTACATCCCTAATTGAGAAAGGACACACTAGATCCACACCAACCTAACCCTAAAACCTTCAAGATTCCTTGGAGTCCCAAAACAGGTTTCGGTTATCAAAAATATGGTGTAGTTTCTAGAAAAAATCATTTTTAGTGTAGAGAGTAAATTCTAGGTGATTTGATGAAGGCAATGTAGGACCTAAGTGGTTATATTCTACCTCAAGAGTTATGCCATGAAAAAGGGATACTAGGGAGGGCCTATTATGTCCAACCCAATTTTGCCTTAGTAAAATGAGAATAATTGAGATGAAAAGCATAAAAATTCAATTAAATAATGAATCTTAATTAAATGAGTTATTAAATATCATTATATTTAAGTTCTTTTGATTTAAGATGGTACACCTTCAACCTATTCATATCCATTTTCAATATTATTTTGCATACTATATTTCATAGAGAGATCGACCAAAACTCATCGAAGGATGATGGTGTCTCCCATTTCAGAAAAGCATTATTAAAATTCATTAATGATGTCATGTTTCCTCAATTACTCTCCCACTCCAAGTATGGCATTTTCCACACATCCCGCAATTTCTGGTAAAAAAAAGTCTAAAATTCATCCAACCTCAAGGCTTTTTCTTCACCTACAACAAAAATAATATCTTGAGTTCATTTATAGTCACCAAATCCATTAGCTTTTGGTTTTCTACCTAAGAAATAGACTTGGATTGACTTCCATGATCTCCTTCTATGTTGTCATCCTATCAATATACTCTTTAGGCCACAGTATGAAGAAATTTTCAACCAGTTCTTGATTGATGACATGTAGGTCATATGATATTAGGCCATCCATAAGGGTAATTGAAATAACTATATTGAGATTTCTTTTCAACTTGACTAAACTATGAAATGATTATATTTTTGGTCCCTTTCTCTTAACCAATTCTTCTAGGATTTTTATTTCCAAAAGATATCTTTCCCCTAAATAATTTTGTATCTAGCTTAATAAGGTTTTTTTCTTAGAAAAATCCACTTCATCTATCCCATCACCCACCACCTTATTGTTAAATTCCACTAAATCACCTTCTAATATTTTTTTCTACAAAAAAACCCCCAAAATTAACCTTAATAAAAACTTTGAGATTTTTTTTAATGAATTTTAACTTCCTCAAAAATTAAAAGGCCAAATTGTCATCTTCTTATGGATCAGTTAGCCACTAATGAGACACCATTTCCATGAACCCTTGTTCTAGGAACCAAATTTTATCCAATTTGAAAGGGCATGGCATAAGAACTACATCTATCTAAACAAGTAGTAAGAGAGGAAAATTGTCAGATCCAAGAAAACCCTACACCCTTTTCAAGAATGAGAGGAAATGAATTCTAATTCCCTGCAACGAAAAAATGTTCTAATTTTTCTTCTATGTTTGATAAAAACCAACTCTCATATTGTTCTAAGTGAAAGACCCACCCTCGACTAGTACCTTTGACATCCAATTTAAAGTCATAAATTTCTAAAAGTCTTGTTGTACCCTATCCCAAATTCCTTTTGCCCTCCTCTCTTATCATACAATGCTAAATTTGCATTGAAACCTCCCACCATAGTGACCACTTAATGAATTTCACTTCCAAGAGCACTAGAAATTGTTAGAAATGGTGAATACTGAGAGAGGGTAGTGAATAAGTATTCTAAAAAAAAATTCCCATTACTAGATATTATTAATTACTTTACAACATCCATATTAAACTAAACCAATAATGTTGAACATCAAATAAAACCATACACAAAGGGAACTCATAACACCATTTTTTGTTAACTAGGGAAATCCTAGTGGGGATTTCGCCCACAAAATGATCCACTAAAACAAAAAATCATGTTAAGGATATTGACTCTATTTGGAGTCTATGAATTACATATAGTGTCTCGGTCCTTGTTAGAGGAATAGGCCTTGTTAAAAGCCTCAACATCCCTATTAGGAGTTGTTTCAGCCCTATTAGTAGTCGGTATTACAATTAAAATTGTATGGAAGAAGAGGTCACTTCCCTAACATGCATTTATATAATATAATGTCTTATAGAAAGAGATAGATACAAAAACCTCTTTATTACTAATAGCTCTACCTTTCAAAGCTCTGATCTAACATCAAAATTTGCATCATAGATCTTTTAAGCAAGTCTGCCCATCATTTACATAGTTTATATATTCATCATATACTTTGCATTCACATATATCACATATATCTCACATCTCTTATTTTTCATAAAATAATTCTTTACTTATACTATTTTCTATCACAAAAAATCTTATGTAGTTGGCTTGATGCAATCACAGTTATGCTAACTTAGGGTAAGCATCTAGGATGTAATCCCTACATAATTAAGTAATTATTTCCTGATCAAAATAATTCCTTAACACTTTATCCTCTATTTTTGTTGTACTTTTTTCTTTTGGGCATCTTTCCTTTACTAGTATTTGAATTGTAACTTTGTTTGTATTGATTTGCATACTTAACTACACCATTATGACACTCGATTATACCTTCCCTTAACTTTATATATGCCAAACATCTTTGTAGCCTTCACAATACCAGAAACTATCTCTGCGCTGCTAGTGAAACTATCTAACACTTAGACAATTTTCTATCTTTGATTGTAGAATCTTCAAAGTATATTCTACCATCTCATCTTGAGATATGTGTTTTCATAAATGATGATGCTAACTCATCCTACCTAGCCATACTACAAACAATCTCCCCCTTTGGAATTGATGGAAACATATGGGAAAATTGGTTAAGTCCCAAAATGTTTTGATTAGGTAAAAAAAATTTTGAAGGGGACCTAAAACCCCAAACAAAAAGAAACTAAGACAAGAGTTGGTTTTATAGGGACTAGTAACCTAGAGTTTCAAAAAAAAAATGAAGGCTAGTTTTACAAGGACTAGCAACCAAGTCTAGCTAGTTATACATGGACCAGCAACCAAAATGATTCAACTAATCTAGCTAGGTCCAAAAGACCAGAAAAAGAAAAAAACTTAAACCAATTCTTTAATAGCTCCAATAAAAGAAGAACCTAAAATAGAAACCTCTTTGGGAGAGTCATGAATGATCTTCACAAGGATATGGAGATCAACTTTCTTGGTACTTTTTCTGGTGTGCCTAGTTAGATGAGCAACATTAGAGTATGATTAGTTGAAGTTGCTTCATCTAGAGAGGCTTTCCCTATTAATGTATCAGCAACTAGGATGGATGAAGTAACACCCTATATTCTCATTTCACTATCCTTTATCAAATTCTTGAGGGATGCTTCATGATCCTAAAGTTTAGTTGGGATGTTCCCAACTAGAGCTTCCATCTTTGTCTACTTCTTGCATTCCTCAACCAGCTTCACCTATAAACTTAGGGTTTTTTCCTGAAAGGAAGAAATAAAAACATGGAGTTTTTTTATTTCAATGTGCAACCTATTGTCTAGCCTCATCTCAATATTGGATCTTTTTTGGCTTTGTTTAGAAATTCTAGTACATTGTCATCATCTTTTAAATCCTAGGCCTCCTCAGAAACCTCATCCAGTTAAGGCATTTCCTTAAGTTCATGGCTGTGGGAAGTTGGTTTTCCAAGATTAGTATTGAGTCCCAAAATGTTATACAAACATCTTTTCAAAATTGACCTTCAAAATGTTACAAAAAATATTCAGAATTACAAAATTATGTGGATCATTATGCTTATAACCATCTTCATTATATCTCCTAATATAATACTAACATTTCTCCTCTTTATTATATAACTATTTCTATATACTACTACTCTATACAATTTTCTTTCTTCTCCCCCTTTACATCAATGACAAAGTATCAAAATTTATTTACATGTCAAAATTGTGTTCCATTACCTCTTCTTAGGCTAACAAGAAAGAAATATATAGTCATGAAAACTAACTGCAAGACTCTTCATATTCTTCTCCAATGAGTCCTTGACTCCTTCTAAGATTCTAAAAAGTGTGCACAATCCATAAGATGCTATCTCTACTAAATTTAGATTTGAGTACATAAAACTACCAAAAGATGTCTTGACTGAAAAACATTCCTCCAACTATCACTCAATTGTGCTTAATCTCACAGACTGAAGTTCTCTTAGAAGTGAAAACCTCTTTGTTATCCTTGATTTTCTTTCTTCCAATAGACTTATCTTATTGTAAGTTTTTTGAACTTGTGATTCTACTGCTTCAATCCATACACCAGGTTGACTCAACTACTAGCCAATGCTTCCACCTCTACACATTTTTCTTTAAGATCCTTGACCATGTCTTTTGTGAAGATATAATACATTTCATAGCTAGAATACATAGTTTTTCCTTCAAGATCACACTTCCTTAATGAGTTGATGAAAGTATGAAGATTCAATAAGTCATTTTTGATGTTCTAACAAATAGTAACAAATATCTTTACATCGTGCTTGGCTTGATCTTGTGTTGGTTTAGCCTATAAAAAACTTTTGAATTCATCATTAAATTCTTGAATCACATATTTGGATTTTTCCTTGGGGTTAGGATCAAGTGACTTCACAGTAATGACTACCTACAACTTGTTTGTTACCGCCATAAGAGTTTTTTGCAAACTCTTGATCTACTTGTTCTTGTTGATTCTTTTGTTGAGTGATGATATCAATTTTGATTGATCATCATCATCATTTAAACTAGTAAGTGTAGCTAGGGTGACATATATTTTGGGTTCATTGTCTTCTTATCCTTCTGTTCTTTCTTATTCCTCTATTCTTGATCCTATCTTCTCTTTTCCTCATCCTATTTTTTCTTTTCATCTTCTTTTTCCTTCTTCTTTTCTTTTTCTTTTCTTCTACTTCTTTCTTCATCTTCTCTTCTTCTTCTTCTTCTTCTTCTTCTTTTTTCTTCTTCTACCATCTTCCTCTCTACATCTTCTTCTTCCTTCCTCTTCTTGTCTTCCTCTTCCTTCCTTCTCTTTTTCCTTCTTCTTTCTTCTTCTTGTCCTCTTCTTTATTCTTTCTCTCTACTTTTTCTTTCTTTGTTTCCTCCTCTTCTTTTTATTTCTTTTCATCTTCTTCTCTTTTTTTCTTCTTCTTTCTTTTCATCTTATTTTCTCTTCTTTTCTTTAACTTCATCCAATAGAGATCTATGAAGATACATCTATTGGTCATCTAAGTTTCCATAGCTTCCACTACTACTACTAGAGTACTTTATTCAATAGATATAGGAATTTCTCCCCCTAACTTCATTCTCACATCTTTGGGTATACAAGTCATGTACATAACAATGGCTTCTCATGTCTCCTTGTTTTCTTATTCATAATTTCCTCCCATGAAAAGTATATGTCTTCTTTTATTTCTTAGCAAGGGCTCAATTCCCTTAATTATATCTTTCAAGTATTCATCACTATTGAATTTGCAAAACTTCTTGATCATATTTTGCCTTTTTTTTATCTTCACCAATGACTCTTCTTCTCCTATTTATCAACCTATTATATAGGTCCTCTAGTATATATCTTTATACATCTTCAAATATTTAACTTTTCAAGATCATATTACTTACTACTATGTTCTCTAACTAAATTCTACCCATATTGTTGTACATGCTATAAAATTTATTAAACTAAATGAAATTATTGTCATTAATGATTTGCATATAAAAATTCTCTACCTTTAGCTTCCAAGGCTTCTTTCTAGTGTTTTTTCTTTCTTCACCAACTACTTGTTCTATAGGTCTATCCTCTTCATCCTTAGATTCATCAAACTCATCTGATTCAATCATCTACAATATGATTCTTCTCTTCCTAGGGCCACATGAAATTTTCTTGGTCCTTTTCTTGCTAGGTGAATCATCTTCTTGTTTCACCTTAGTGAGTCTCTTTGATTTTCTTTTGGCTATAGGAGTAGATGATTTTTCTTCTACTATATGTACCTCCTCTTCATCAATCTTCTTTAAATGTTGTACAATGGTCGATTGTACTTGAGCTATTGTAGCATAGGGAATAGTAGGTATTTAGGAAGTATATCCTTCTACTAATACTCACTTTGAAGGTCCTTCTATGGAAATGTGAGTACCTTCTAATAACTCAGTTTTGCAAGTAGTCTTCATCTCCAAGGCTATATCCTTTATCTCATTGAATTCTTCTCTGGTCATTCCTAATTCTTTAAGAGTTGACTCAAGCTTCTTCTTAACATTATTTTTTTCCTTACCCTAGAATTTTCTCTCTACTTCTCTAAGTTTCTCTGCACAAAGTTTTTAATCTAGGAGTCTCCTTTTCCACTTCAAACTTGAGTATGATCTTTACTTAACTCATATTCCATTAGGTGTATGAAATTAACTCTCACCACAACTACCTCTATGCATATTACATCTATTTCAACCATGAAACATATGTCCTCCTTTTACTTCTCTACTAATGAGGGTGGTATCCTAAACCTCTACTTCATTGCAATTTGAAAACCTTTGATCATTATATTGATATCTTCAACAATATTTTCCTTCGACTATGTTCTATAATGATGGGTCACCAAGCTCATGGTGTAATGATTCTTGCTATCTTATTCCCTATCAGGCATACTAGGGAATTGCTTAATCACTTGAAAGAATAGATGTATCAATAATGACTCAAAACTAAACACTACACTTCCTATCTTTTTGAGTTTCTATATATTATCCAACAATTGATGCCTTAGATTATCACACATATTAACCTTTGCATTATCATATTTTGTCTTGTAAGCTGGATGTAGGAATCTAGCAGGTATTGAGTTTGATCTTAAACTAGGATTCATCTTATAGCCAATGATCTTGCTAATGACTCTCAAATGTGTACTTTATGAGGTCAATCTTCATGTTCCTAACATCTAATTTGGTCCTTGGATTAGTCTTTACCATCTTCTTCTCATTATTTTTATTAACTATGTTTCTTCCCTCATTACATAAACCAACCTATGTATCATGTCATTGTCAATTGTGACATACATATCTCCAACCCAAAACATTCTTTTGTGAATGAGGCTCATAATGATTCTTCTCCATTCACAATTGTCAAAGTCTGTAGAAAACATATAGTTCATAATTTTTAGTTTCTTTATGTTTTTGAACTCTTTATTCAACAAGAAGTCTCCTTGGCACACTACGTCTAGGTCCTTATGAATGTCATTGTCTCCAATGCTCTAAAATTTGTAGTAAATATATGATCTGATATCCTCTACATGAAGAACATTTTTTGAAACTTGTGAAAACAATCCTAAGGGATCATCAACTTGAGATATGAAAGTTTCTTCATAAAAAAATATCTTGGGCTCTCACTAACATCAATGATAGTGGGATTCACCACTTTAGTTGATTCAAATACTTTAGAAAATTTGTAAAATACCTAAATATCATGAAACTAGGATTTTTCACTTCATTTTGAATGCTTTAAATTTTCCTTTACTTTTGTTCTTTGAATTGCTCCTTAACTCCTCACATGATTGAATGGTACTCAAAATATATTTTTCATTCTTTAAATATTTTAAATTTATCTTGGCATTAATTGCACATCTACCAAAATTTGTAAAATTGTCACTCTTTTAGCTAGTAAACTTGTTTGACTTCATTATCCTTCATTTGATCACCAAATGACTTGTGCTCTTAACCAAAGCTTCCTCATGACTAAACTACCTCATGCTAACTTTTCAACTATCAACTTGAATTCTAACTCTTGTTCCATCTTCTAATGCTCTTTGTTTAATAAAAGGTCCTTAATTAAAATGAGATGAATCAAACACAATGGCTGATTTCATTCTTTCTTTAGGTGCATTGAAAATTTGTTCTTCTAAAAATATATCTGAACTTTTTGGATTGTTTTCTCTCATAAACACTTCCTTGAATTCTTCAATGTTCTCTTTGATTACTCCCTTCTTATTATTATTTCTACCATTATCATTTCTTCTATCGTTTATGTTAGTATTCCTTCTGTATTTAGTATTCCTATTGAAATTCTTTCTATCCATTCTGTAAAATATTGATATGTGTCCAAAGTTATTGCATAACTAACATATAGGTACATTCCTTCTCTGATTGGTTCCATTTTGATTAGCTGGTGCTCTCAATTTCCTTGCATTGTGTCTAATGTTGTTACATTTGTAACATACAATCTGATTCTTTAATCCATTAGGACTTTCTCCATCATTGATTCAACTTTGTGATATCCTTCTTTCATTACCTATAGGGTTAATATCCCTAAATATTCTACTATTTTTGTTATTAATATCAAACTTAAGTTTCTTATTGTCTACTTTTTTATGTCCAAAACCATGAAAATTATAACAATATAAATTAGTGATATTTTTAAAAGACTTCATATCTATGAGATTTCCACAATCCATAAATATGAGTTTTAGTTTTTGGATTTGATTGTGTGTAGTTTTTTATCATCAACGTTTCAAATCATATGGCATGATCAATCATCAGGATGCCAAAGAACATGAACAACAAAAAATCCGAAATGTTGATATAAAAAAATACACACAATCAAATCTAGAAACTAAAACTCATATTTAAAAGACTTACTTGTAAAATCTCTCTTTGTATTACCAACTTCATTACATATAAAACATCTACCTCTGTATTTATGTCTAGCCTCCTTAGGTGGTTAAAATTTCTCTATTTGTTTTGGTTCATCACATTTCTTTGGTTGATTAACTTACTTAACTTCTTTAGATACTTCTATAGATAGACTTGTTTCAATCCTATTCTAATCACTTTCTTTAGGCTGAGGGTTTTTAGAAAATAGATCATTTTCCTTCCTAACTTTTATTTTCTTGGCTAATTTCTCTTCAATAAGATATCCAAGACTTGTCTTATTATAAGAAGATCTCTGGAGAAATAGTTGTTGATCAATTTTCTCATTACTAGAATAAAGCTTTCTAACTATTTCTTAGCCTAAGTTAACTCTCCTTTCACAATGGCACTATACTTCTCTAACTCTACATTCTCTAATTTGATATAATCTAATTCAAATATTACTTGAGTTAGATAGGATCTTAAGTTTGCATTCATAGATGTTAGATTTGGTTGAATCCTACTATCATCTTTCTTAAGTTTAATAATTTTCAACTCATTTTTCATGATCTCATTTTTCTTCTTAAGGGTTGCTACTTCATTATTGTCATTAGTCTTCTCTTTTGATTATTTTTTAGATTTTAGGTAATCATCTTATCTTTCATTTTACCAATGTAAAATTTTGCACCTTCATACCTTTCGCTAAGGTTGTCTCTTTCTTCTATAAGAAGATTTATTTTCTTGAGGACTTCTTCAAGATTATTCTTTAACTATTCCATGTCCATAGGGATCTTACTAAAGATTTTAAGGGTATGCGGAGGATCATTGTCAACCAAACTATGCCCTTAAGTGGCTATGAAAAACCAATAAATCAGGGTTATGTCAACTTGATGAGTAATTTTAAAGTACTTATGAACTTTATATCAAAAAATTGTAAGAAAACATCTATAGGAATTTGAATGTAGTTTCTAAACTACTAGGCCTTATTTGAAGAAGAAAAAAGTATTTGGTCAAAATTTTGGATTTTAATGCAGTAATACAAAAGTTTTAGGACAAAAATAAGAAGTAGGTGTGTGTCTGACTACCTTAATCAAAATAAAATGATAACATTTTTTAATAAGATTATAGATATAAGAAGAAAACTCATTCTTAGATGTGACATATATTTTTGGTTATTTTTATTCCAAATAAATAATTAATTATGAATTTTCTACTATATCAATTTTAGAATAAAAAAGCTCTCATGTTTGACCACTTGAACTAGTTCAAAAAAATCAAAATTAGATTTTATTTTATTTTCCTTATTGTACTTAAAGCAAAGAATATGATGCATCTTTTGGATCTCAAAAGTCTTATATGCTTTAAAAGTTATAGTTATTTTCAATCAGTATGTCAATCAACACTTTGTAGCTAACTCCATTACAAAATATGTAATAATTACTTACTAAAATCATAATTTAACAAACATTATATCATTGAAAATATGAGAATGTTCTCAAGAAATCCTCCTTGTTTCATCAAATTTGGATTAAAAAAAAGTTGTTAGCTACATGGTCGAAGAAAATACACACAATAATAGGCCAAAAACATGTTTTTAGGACATTTTTGGAGTTGAACATGTAGGGTCAACATCTAAAAAACCAAGCTTAATAGGGTACTTGATCATATCAGGAACCCGTTCCCAAATTGGATATTCTATTTTCTCAAAAAAAAAACTTTAATAAATAAAAAAATTCAAATATTTGACAATTAATTTTTTTCAACTTTTTTCATAGTAGCATGACCCCTTTTTAGGATTCTTAGTATGTTTTTTTAAAGGATTTAGGACGCTTAACCATACATATAATGGTTCCAAAGGATCAAAAGGATCATAGGGTACCCTTTGACACTCTTTGACCCATTTAATCACAATATGTGTGCTTATGGGTCCTAGGACACCCAACCACATAAATATGTGATCTAATGGCTCAAAAGGGTTCTTTTAATACCCTATGACACCTTTTGACCCATTCGATAACATTAAGTGTGATAAGGGGTCATAAGATACTCTATTACCCCTTTCGACTCATTCTAACATGTGATATTTATTCCTAAGACCCCTAAGAATGTATATTCTTGTTTCATGGGTCACAAGGGAACTTTATGACCCCATTCAATGCATTCAAACACATAATTTATATCCCTAGGGGTCATAGGGTACTCTATGACCCCTTTTGACTCATTCAAACACATGATATATGTTCAAAGGGGTCCTAAGACCCGTAGGAATATATGTTCTCTTTTAATGGGTCAAAATGGGTCATAGGAAGCCCTATGACCCCATTAGATCAATATACACACAATACATATGGCAATAGGGGTCCTAGTACCCCTAGGAATATATGTTGACACATAATGCATCGAAAGGGGTCATAGGGTATTCTATAACCCCTTTCAACTCATTCAAACATATTATATATGTTAGGGGTCCTAGGACCCCTAAGAATATATGATATTAGTTAATGGGTCAAAATGGGTCATAAGGAACCATATGGCCACATTCAACCCATTCAAACACATGATGTATCTCCCTAGGGCCGCTAGGAGCATACATTGTCATATAATGTGTTTTGAGGGGTCAGAGTGTACCTTATGACCCATTTGTTCCATTCAAACACATGATGTATGTCCTTAGGGATCCTAGTACCCATAGGAACATATGTTCTCATATAATAAGTCAAAAGGGATTATAGGGTAACTTATGACCCCTTTGAATCCATTCAAATACATGATATATGTCCCTTGGGGTCCTAGTACACCTATGAACATATTTTGTCATATAATGGGTTGAAATGGGTTATAAGGTACTCTTTTGCCCCTTTTGACTCATACTAACACATGATATATGTTCCAAGGGGTCCTAGGACCCTTAGGAACACATGTTCTCATTTAATGGGCCAAAAGGGTCATTGGAAGCCCTATGACCTCATTAGACCGATTCAAATGCATTGTGTGTGTCCCTAGGCATCCTAGGACTCCTAAGAACATATATTGTCAGATAATAGGTCAAGAGGGGTCATAAAGTACCCTATGACCTCCTTTTGATCCATTCAAACATATAATGTATGTCCCTAAGGGTCTTAGTACCCCTAGGAACATGTATTGTCATATAATTCATTGAAAAGGGTCCTAGAGAACTCTATGACTCCTTTCAACTGTATCTCCCTAGCAGTCCTATTACCTCTAGGGGTATATGTTATCATGAAATGTGTCAAAAAGGGTCATAGGTTATCCTATGACCCCTTTCAACCCACTTGAACAAATTTAATAGGTCCCTAGGGGACCTAGAACCTCTAGGGATATATGTTGTAATGAAATGCATCAAAAGGGGTCATAGGTTATTGTATGACCCCTTTCAACATATTTGAATAAATGAAATAGGACCCTAGTGGTCTTGGTAATCCTAAGGACATATGTTATCATGAAATGTGTTGAAAGGGCTCAGAGGTTATTGTATGACCCCTTTCAATCCATTCAAACAAATAAACTATGTCCTTAGGGGTCCTAGGACCCCTAAAGACATGTTTTTGTGAAATGTGTTGAAAGGGGTCATAGAGTACTCTATTCCCCCTTTCAACTCTCAAATGCATGATATATGTTCTTATGGATTTGAGGACCCTTCATAACATATGTTATCATTTAATAGGTCAAAGAGGGTCATAGGTTAACCTATGACCCCTTCTGACCAGTTTAAACACATGATTTATGTTTAGGTCCCTAGGAACATATGTTGGCATATATAATGTTGAAAGGGTTCATGGGGCACTCGATGACCCCATTTGACTCATTTGAGCACATGATATATTTTCCTAGGGGTCCTAGGACCCCTATGAACATATGTTATCATTTTGTTGGTGTTTCAAAACTACCAAGGAACACAAACCTGACACCAACATGTTTAGAATACAACTTAGTCTAAGGGTTAGCTACCTCCTATATTCAACTAAGAAATCCTCAGATCTAGATCCAACTTTTAATAGAATCATAGGGATTCCCTGCTTTTTAGTTTTGCAAAACCAAGGCAGGTGCACTTAAGAGATGATAGGATTGATACTTGGTATTTTCTTCACACTTCACTTATTCACTAATATTCTTTCATCACAATTATCCCCTATAGTAGATATTGGTCACAATTCTTCTTAGATTTACAAATAATTCTTGGTTACAACAACTAACTATAATATGCAAAGATTAGATGCAAACAAGTGCTAACCAACAATTAAATTCTTCATACATGAAAGTTAAAATTGATTTGATTTTAAAGTTTTGCTTCATGCAACTCCATGATTTCTTCAACATGCAACTAAATAAATGATTAGTGCCTTATCCATTAGTATTCAGAGTCTATGCAATAGTTTTGACTTAATTAATTGCCTTACAATCAATTATAATAGCAATTAATCCTAAACCAAATTCTTATGAATATCCTTCTTACATAACTAGAAATCCTATCAATTTAATGAAGCATTTACTTAATTCCTTGAATTAAAAGGAATAGTAAATTGATATACAACCTATCATAGTTGAATTAAATTGCATAAATCCTATTCATACAATCTCAACATAACCAACACATAATAATGGAGACAAACTTCAAAGAAGATAGATATGACATAATTGTCTTTTTTATTAATTCTCCTTTAAAATTATACAACACTAATGTAAACTCATAAATACTTCAAGGTATGACAACTTCTCATTCAACATGTTCTTGTATTTTCAGATTTATAGATGAATACATCACAAATTAACACTAAAGACTCACTAGACTGAATGCAAGACTAGCATAACACTAAAAATCACATAAAATTTAGACCCTTTTTCTAGCCTTGGGATCTCATTTATATAATATGAGATGCACCAACCATCAAACCTTAGAGAAAAAGGATAGTTGTCCTTAAGAGAAAAAAAAAATTACAAACAAAAGGTCACTATCACAAAAAGAGTTGCCTTATGCTCTCTTACTTTACAACAGAATGACTTTATCAATGATCCTTTTGGGGTGGGACCACTTCTATTGTAGCTTCTTGTTGCTAAGGGGCTTCATTTGATGATTGGTCCATTTGTAGTTGTTATCCTTTGAACTCTGGGACCATCTAATTTTCACTTGATCTTTTTGGTTTCAAAATCTAAAAATTGATTTCAATTAGTCCCTCTCCCTCTAGATCATCAAGGATTGTCATGTCCATAGTTACAATTGGTTATTCTTTTGTTGAATCATCAGTTTCAATAATTGTCTCTTTTTCTATAGTTATTTTCTCTTCCTTCCCTTCTTCTTGTGCATCAATGATCTATAACTCATCTAGGTCCACACAATCTTCATCAGTTTCTTTAGATATCAACTGATTTGTTGGAGCAAGATCTGACATCTATAATACCCCAAAATTGGCACATTGGTATGTTGAACCAATTTTAGTCTATCAATCTTACTCAAAGTGTTATTTTACTAGGCAATTCTAATTCTGATAATTTGTACTCAACATAAGTATCAAATGTAAAAAATCATTAATTTGTATTCATCACTTACTTTAATTAATTCTTGAATATTAATTGAATTGGCTAAATTAACCTTTTAATTGATTTAATTCCATTATACATCCTTGTACTTTAATTAAATTAAATTCACCCCTTTAGCTAATGTACATGATGAATTAAATATATTTGATTAAATTAAATATCCTCATTCTAATTATTGAATTTAATAATTCAATTTATTAGAATATTCAATTTTGAGGTCATATTTAATTTCCTTAAATCAAATTTTTTTTCAAATTCTCTCTTCAGTATAATTTGAGTTGACTGAAATTATAAAAGGAATTAAATTAGTTAAATCCTTATTCCACTCAAAATAAAACTAGCTAATTGCCTCTTGATAAGGAAACTTTCTATTCTAAATGAATCTTCTTTAGATCTCGACCTTTCATTCAATTTGATCTTCATCATTGATCAATTCTTGGATTCTATTTAAGAAGCTCTCAATTCCTCATTAAAAAAGGTTGAAAAGTGAATAGTATCAAACTTATACTTAATTGTTGACTTGATTACTCTTGCATTCTTAGTTTATTACTTCATTGTTATCTCTTTCATAATAAATTAATCATTCATTCATCTAGATTAATTTGTTCTTTATATTTTAGATTAATATTGCATCTCATCTAGCATAAATATTGCATATCATATAGCTTAAAATCCTTCATTCTAGATGTCAAGTTGCTAGCTTCTCATTCTAAGAGTGAATAGCATAGTCATTCTAGTTAGGAGACAATAGATCGACTTGTCAAGTTGTTTTGGATGAACAATCCAATGTTCATTCCAGAATGATTCTTTATATAAGGATCATGTTGTTGAGAATAGATTGAAGGAGATTGTTGAGAATAGATTAATACAAGTGTGATCAATATGCTTCAATCACTATTTTGTCACTAATGTCAAACCTACTATTGGCTGGTAAGACAATTGCTAATATTATTTAAGTACTATCATTTATTTGATTGACAAAGAAGATTTGATCAAAAGATGTAAAAATAGTACCTAAAGGAAAGGTTGATTTATGATTTGTAAAGGAGTACAAGAATCAGTTAAGACAGTGATACGTTACAAAGGTTGGTTGCACTAAGCAAGTATAGAAGAACAAATTAAACAAAGTTTGTCTACCAAGCTTAACCAAGTGGAAAGTAGGTGCCTAGAATAGTTAGTGAAAGCTGAGAAAAAATCAATTGAAGCCAAGTAAAAGTCTATTCTAGCATATGCCGAGAAAAATTGTGGATGTCGAGTAAAGTTTAGTTGATGTCGAGCACCAGTAAACTTTAGTTTGTGCCAAGTGATTCCACTAAGGATTCCAAGCAATGCAATGTGTGTCGAGCATAAGATGCAAGTTAATGTCAAGTGACTACATAATTTGAAAGATTGTGAGTTCGATGAATTTGAGATGACAAGTCTATTTTCTTGGATTATATGAACTAGGTAGAAGATAAGATTGATAAGTTGGTGGCATAAAATTCAAGGTTAACCATTCTTAGGAAAATTCTAAGAGGATTCAAGAATAAGTTTCTAGAAGAGATATGGAATGAGGAGTAGAATCATTATATCCTACCTAATAAGTCCTAACCCTAAACTGGATGATGGGGAATGAACAGAAAAAGATCTTAATTTCCTATTTATAGGAATGACTAGTCAAAAGTAGGGGATGTCATGGGTGAGAACCTAAGGAAGACAAGAAGTCAAGGACTTTTCTTCATCAAGTGATCTAAAAGAAGAGTCTTCATTGGAATGTTATGCAAGAAGGCTAAGAATATGAATGCTTGAAGGGTGAAAAACCTACAAGAGCTGAAATGTATGAAGGCCAAGAAGAATGGAGGACTGAAAGAGAGATTTGTAATATGCAAATGAAGTTATTAGATCAAGCCTTACTATTACTCTCTAATAATTGTATTAGTCTAGGGAAAATCCTTTGAATTAAGGTTGACCTAACAGTCAATTCTAAATCCTTTAATCGGGTGACATTCCATGTGAATGGTATAAAGTCCTCTAACAAGGGTCACTCCTAATAGGGTGATTAAAATCCTTTAACAGGGTCACATTTAACAATGTGTATTGTAACCTTTAACATGATTGGTCTTTCACAAGGCATCACTTTAGAAGAGTGAAAAAGGATAGCATGTTACTGGTGATTTTTTCCCAAATTGGGTTTCCATGTAAATCATTGTGTCAAATGTGTTTTTGAATCTATTATGTTTCATGTTTACATTTTGGCAAATCGATTTGATAGTAACCTACAAGTTTTAAGTGATTGCATAATCTTATGGATGCCTACATGATGATAAATGTTTTATGGATTCACTAAACCGTGAAAAGTTTTTTTTTTACATTTGGACCTTAGATAACTAATTTTCCCCCCTCTTAGTTATTCTAAAGTATTCCAACAATTGGTATCAGAGTCATCTACTTAAGAGGGCTAGTTTGGAGGTACTAGAAGCACACAGATCAAGATGTTAAAAAGAGAAGTACCCAAGCTTAATAGAGATAACTTTCCTACATAGAAAATTTTGATGAAGCTACACCTTGGAGGACTTGTAGAATATTCACAATATACCATTACTATTGAGCATGTTGATCTTGTTGAAGCCCCAAGAGTTGAGGATATGAAAAATAAGAAAGAACACAACTAGGCAATGTTGGAGATTACCTCTTCCCTAAGATATGCAAAATATGATGATACCAAAGGTCTTGAAAGTGAAAAGAAAATGATGGATGCCTTAACCACTATCTATGGAGGAGAAACTAATGTTCTAAGAGCCAAAGCAAAATGTCTCAGAGGTAAGTTTGATGATATAAAAATGCAAGAAGTTGAAAATATTGCCCAATATGCCTCAAGGATAAAAGATGTTGTTAATGCAATAAGAGGAGCCAATGGAAAAATAGATGATGATATTATACTAAGAAATTTTTAAAGAAAATTACTATCTATATATACTATTAGAGTTTCTACAATTCAAGAACTGAGATGTATAGTAGGGAATAATCTACCACTCGATGGTCTGGTAGGTAGACTCATTGCTTTTGAGTTATCTAACTTTGATAATTACAAACTTGAGAATATTGAATCTTCTTTCAAAGATAAGGTGTCATTAAAGGAACCTAATGAGAAGAAGAAGAAGAAGAAGAAGAAAAAGATAAAGTATGTGTCAAGTGACAGTGATACAGATGAGGAGGATGTAGAAAAACTTGAAGCACCACTAGCAAGAAGATTCCACAAAGGTAAAGGCAAGTTCACAGGTAAATTACCTATCATTTATTTCAATTAAAATGAGATTGATCATATTGTTGCTAGATTTCTAGGGAAGAAGAAATAAAGAGGTCATGAAAAGTATAAAAGTAGAAGATATGAGGACAACAAGGATTGTAAAGACAAAAGGAAAAAGTCATGCTACATTACTAAAGAGGAAACAAAAGATGAATTTATTGAACATAATGATGAAGTGCTATATGTTACAATGAAGGAAAAATCTAATGAGGATGAGGCAACTACACTTGTGACTTGTGTGAACAAGAATGAAAAATGGATCATTGACAATGGGTGTTCACATGACATGATTGGAGACAAAAGTAAGTTCATTACCTTAAATTTTTATGATGGAAACAATGTAAGATTTGGTAATGATGCACCATGTTTGATAAAAGGAAAAGGTTATATCAAAATCACAAATAAGATTTTATGTGACAATGCTTACTATGTTGAAGGACTTGACTATAATATCTTGAGTGTGTCGCAATTGAATAATTTAGGATGTAAGGTTGAGTTTGAAAATGAGATTGCTAAGATATATGATACAAATGTAAAACTGATTGGAAAAGGTGATCAGATTAGGAGTAATCTATTCTATCTTGACATAGAGGATACTACTTGTCTAGTTGTAAAATTTGATGATGTGTGGCTATGGTACAAGAGGTTGTGTCATGTTAATTTTGATAACCTAGTTAGTATCAGTAACATGAGAAAAGTTAGAGGTTTGCCTAAGTTGAAGAAGCCTAATAATATAATGTGCAAACAATGTCAATTAGGAAAAATGATAGAGTCAATTTTTAAAAGTAAAACTTATACCTCTAAAGAAATACTAGAGATTTTTCATACTAACTTGTGTGGACCAATTGAAGTGCAAAGCTACAAAGGAGATAAGTACATTATGCTTCTTATTGATTATTATTCTAAAATGATGATAGTTATGTTTCCAAAAGAAAAATTTGATGTATTCCAAATGTTTAAGTGGTACTTAGCAAGAGTTGACAAGGAAATAGGTAAAAGTGTAAAATGTTTGAGATCTGACAGAGGAGGAGAATTTACATCAAATAAGTTTGAGATTTCTATAATGACAGATGTATCAAAAGATAGACATCTGCCCCTAGAACCCCTCCACAAAATAGAATTGCTGAAAGGAATAACAGATCTATAATGGACTATGCTAGAATAGTCATGATGGATAAAAATGTTGCTTTGAAATATTGGAGAGAAGTTTTAAGTACATCTATCTATACCTTGAATAATGTACAAGTCAAGAAAGGTACTCATTCAACACCTTTTGAATTATGGTATGGATAATCACCAAATGTAAAATATTTTAAGGTATTTGGAAGAAAATGCTATATTTTCAAAGACTTTAGGAGTGGTAAACTAGGTGCAAACAATGAAGAAGCCATATTTCTAGGTATTCCATAAGAAGTAAATCTTATAAGTGTTTAAACACTAACACTAAAAAACTTGTGGAAAGTGCAAATGTGAATTTTTATGAATATCTAGAAGTATATGAGGTTGAACCTTTGAGAAAACTATAAAAATACAAATCATTTGCATAGTTTTATGGGAGAATGTCTGCTAAAGAAGATGTTACAAATCAAGCTACAAACCAATAACAAGTTTCAATGACTATCGAGTCAGATACTATGAATGCCAAGTTGCATTCATGAACTAAGATACACTTAGATGCTGAGTTATAGAATGAAGTTGATGCACATTCTAATTCTAAGATTAGTAGAGATGCTAAGCTACCTGATAGATATGTATACAGTGACTCTAATGTTGAAAGATAAAATGAAGAAACTAGAACTGAACCAAGATTGTCCAAATATATCAAGAGACATCATCCTACTATATAAATTGTTGGACATAAAGATTTTAGACCAATGATAAGAAATAGATTGAGAAATAATACATGTTTACTAAGCATGAAGGAACCTAAATCAATAAGAGATTCCTTAGAAGATGTAGACTGGAGTAAGACCATGGAAGAAGAGATTGAACGAATTGAAAAAAATAAAATGTGGACTCTAGTTCCTAGACCAAAAGACAAAAATGTGATTGGCGCCTAGTGGGTATTCAGAAACAAGCTAGATGAAAATGGTAAAATCACCAAAACAAGAAAAGATTAGTTTGCAAAGGATATGCACAAGAAGGAGGAATTGACTATGGAGAGACATTTTCCCCTATTGCTAAATTGGAAGGAGTAAAAACTTTACTTGCTTATTTTGCATACAAAGGTTTCAAAGTTTATCAAATGGATGTTAAGTCTACATTTATGAATGGCATATTAGAGGAAGAAGTTTACATAGAATAGCTAGAAGGAATTTTTGATGTTAACAATAAGAATATGGTATGTAGATTATACAAAGCTCTCTATGGTTTGAAATAAGCACCAAGAGCATGGTATGAGAGACTTCATAAGTATCTTGTGAAGATTGGATTTTGAAAGGACTGGTGATAATATAAATTTGTACATGAATATAGAGAAAGGAAAAGGTATTTTTTAATCTAATTTTTTTATTATTATATCATAATTGGAAGTCAAGATGCTTTAGGTAAGGTTTTTACAAATGAAATGAAGCAATAATTTGAGATGTCTATGCTTGGAGAGATCAAGTTTTTTCTTAGTTTACAAGTATATCAAATGAAATATGGTATATTCATCACTTAGTCAAAATATGTCAAAGAAATATTGAAAACTTTTGGATTGGAGGATTCCAAACTAGTAAGTACACCTATGGTGACAAGACCAAAATTGTCAAAGAATGATGATTCAGCCAAGGTGAATCAAACAATATACAAGTCTATGATTGACAAATTACAATATGTAGTACATAGTAGACCTAACATTGCATTATATGTAGGGATAGTTGCAAGATTTTCCTAATCCCAGGGAGAATTATTTGATGGTTGTAAAGAGAATAATGAGACATCTAAAATGAATAGAGGAGTATGGTATATATTATGAGAAAAATGAAAATTTTGAATTAAGAACCTACACTGATGTTGATTAGGATGGAAACATTGATGATAGAAAGAGCACCAATAGAGGAGCATTTTTCTTAGGAAAGAGATTGGTTACATGGATTAGCAAGAAACAAACATACACCTCACAATCTAATGTTAAAGCTGAATATGTTGTTGCTGTTGTAAATTGTACAAACATTGTATGGATCAAATAGCTACTCAAAGGTATGAAGGAAGAGATCACAGAACAAGTGACACTTTGTTGTGATAATACAAGTAATATAAACATATCATATAATCCTATGCTACACACAAAGACTAAGCACATTGAAATCAAGTATCATTACTAGAGAGAATTAGTTTGAGATAAAGAGGTGAAGATGGAATGTGTTAACACAAAAGAGAAAATTGTTGGTATCATCACAAAAGCATTACCTAAGCATACTCATGAGTATCTAAGAGGTAAAATAGGGGTGATACCCCTATCAAAGGCTATCTAAGTAACAAAAGGAGTGCCCTACATCAAACAAGCTAATTCTCATATATTAAAAATTGATGTAGAGGATCTCACTTTAGGAGCTACCTAAATTAATCAAAGAACTGACAATTACAAATTAGTCACAAACTAGGTGACAAAGGAAGAAATTGGAGAACCTTATATCTACATTTTATGATGACAATTCTTTGTCATTGTTGTCAAAGAGGGAGATAGTTAGTGATTAAGGGAAATACAAGAAAGAGGGAGATAGTTATTAATCAAGAGATATACAAAAGATTGGAGATTTAAAAGAGGGAGAAATCCTAACATCTACAGGTAGTAAGACATAGATATAAGAAGGAATTTAGAGGGAGTTATAAGGATGACATAAAGGAGTTTTGAAACCTATTTAGAAGATGAAAGTTGCCAATAGAGGGGGAGATTTCAATACAAGAAATTGTTTTTCTTTTTTCTTGGTTATTTTGTTGGTCTTACCTAGCCAATTTGGTTGATCAATTTTGTTTTCCATCAATACCAAAGAGGGAGATTGTTGAAGAAGAAGATTATTGAGAATATATTGATACAAGTGTGATCAATATGCTTCAATCATTGATTTGTCACTATTGTCAAACCTACTATTGGCCGGTAAGGCAATTTCTTATACAATTTAAGTACTATCACTTATTTGATTGATGAAGAAGATTCAATCAAAAGATATAACAATAACACCTAGAGGAAAGGTTGAGTTATGATATGTATCAAAGTACAATAATTAGTTAAGATAGTGATAAGTTACAAAGGCTAGCTACACTAAGAAAGTATAGAAGAACAAATTAAACAAACTTTGTCTACTAAGCTTGACCTAGTGGAAACTAGGTGCCAAGCAAAGTTAGTGCAAGCCAAGCATATAATTAGTTGAAGCCAAGTAAAAGTCTATTCTAGTGTATGCCAAGTAAAGTTTAGTGGATGCTGAGCACTAGTAAACTTTAGTTTGTGCCAAGTGATTCTACTAAGGATGTTGAGCAACATAATGTATGTCGAGCACCAGATGCAAGTTAATGCCTAGTGATTGCATTATTTTAAAAATTGTGAATTCAATGAATCTAAGCCAACAAGTCTATTTTATTGAATTATGTGAATGAGGTAGAAGATAAGATTAATGAGCTAGTGGCATAGAATTCAAAGTAAATTGTTCTTAGAAGAATTCTAAGTGGATTCAAGAAGATGTTTCTAGAAGAGATATGGAATGAAGGCTAGATTCAATGTATCTTACCTAATCTATCCTAACCCTAAATTGGAAGATGGATAATGAACAAAAAAAGATCTTAATTTCATATTTATAGGAATGACTAGTTAGAATCAAGTGATGTCATGGGTGAGAACCTAAGGAAGACAAGAAATCAAGGGCTTTACTTCATCAAGTGATCTAAAAGAAGAGTCTGCATTGGCATGTTAAGCAAGAAGTCTTAAGAGTATGAATGTTTGAAGGGCGAACAAGCTATCAGATCTTAAATGTATGAAGGCCAAGTAGAATGGAGGACTGAAACAAAGATTTGTAATTTACGAATAAAGTTGTAAGTTGTTATCAGATCAAGCCTTACTATTTCTAATAATTGTATTAGTCTAGGTAAATCCTTTGGATTAAGGTTTACCTAACAGTCATTTGTAAATCCTTCAATTGGGTGACATTTCAAGTGAATGGTCTAAAATAATCTAACAAGGCTCACTTCTAATAGGGTGATTGAAATTTTTTAATAGGGTTACATTTAACAATGTGTATTGTAACTTGTAAAAGGTTGGCCTTTCATGGGGCATCACTTCATAAGAGTGAAAAAGGGTAGCATGTTATTGGTGGTTTTTCCCAAATTGGGTTTCCATGTAAATCATTGTGTCAAATGCGTTGTTGAATCTATTATGTTTCATGTTTACATTTCTACAAATTGATTTGATAGTAACCTACAAGTTTTAAGTGCTTGCATAATCTTATGGATGCATGCATGATGATAAATATTTTATGTGTTCACTAAGCTGTGAAAAGTTTTATTTATACATCTAGACCTTGGATCTCTCATGTGCCTAGTGTGTCTACATGCAAGAAACATTTTGGTCATCCTAAAATTTATGCTCTAATGCTTATGTTCGCTTGCTATGTCAAAAGAGACAAATGTTCTAGTCATTTTGGATTCGTGTGCCTTGAATGCTAACATTTAATCTTGACAAAACTAGAACATGTGTCATTTTCATATTTCCATTACTGCAATGTCAATAGGGATTGTTTGACATTTGTGGGTTTAGCTAAACACTTAGTGATGATAAATTTACAAGCTTGGTAACCAGACCTAGGGTTGCATTGACCATAGGGCTACATTGCATAAGCACATGGTTCAATCATTGATTTACTCGCATCCTTCATGATGAGGGATTGTTTGGTTTCTTTAAAGGATCATGTTTCTTAATGAAAGCAAAAATGATCAATTAATCACCCTCTTGGCTACTTTGGCTGCTCTAAACCCATTTCTGGGATGGAATTCAAAATCTGACACACTTAAACAAATCAAAATTGCATTTTAAAATTTTGGAACTGACGCGATCAAACCCTTGTGCAATACATATTTCTAAAACTTTGTCAATCTTAGAATTTTCTCAAATCAACATTTTTTCAAAATTCTCAACTTTTTCATCAATAGTCAACTTTGGTCAACCAAAGTCAAACTTGGTCAAATGGACCTCAAAATCACTCTAAATCAAATTCAAAATTTCTTCATGCTCTTCTAACCTGATCTATATTCTTGTGAATCTTTTATCACATCTTTATCTTTAGATCTATTTCTCCACATCATAGTTCTGGTGTGTCATCTTTCAATTTCACTCTCGAAGGGGGTAGGATGTTGACATCATTCAATCTTTCAAAATTAGCTTCAACTTAATTTGAATCTTATGTCCTCATCACGTAGGGAATATTTTTCCCCTCTATCTAGCATCATATGTCATCAATCTTATATTTTGATCAGCTGGTCAACCTTATAATAGTTCTTGTAAGAGTTCAATGGATAGTTATTGAGACAATCTAACCCTGACTCCTCAAGATTAAGCCTCATTCTGGGAATGGTTCTACAACTCATGATAGGTTATTTTTATCTTTTATGGACTAGTATTCATGTGTTCTATTTGGACTCTAGGGTATTAATCTACATTTTGGAGATAATTCCAAATTCTTGCTAAGGGTTAAGCTCCATTCTAGAGATAATCCTAACTCTTGGTGAGAATTAAGCTTCGTTCTAGAGATAATTCTAAGCTCTTTCTTTCAATAACTTTTCAATGAATATGTATTGAGATAGTCTAACCTTGAATCCTTATTATTAAGCCTTTTTTTGGGGATAATTCTATGAATCGTGATTAAACTTGTCAACTTCTAATGGATAGGTATCGGGACAGTCTAGCCCTGACTGCTTAGAATTGAATCTCATTTTGGGAACAATTATGTGAAGTTTTATAATCTTTGATCTTTAAATTTTTATATCTAGGTGTTCTATCTAGATTCCCTAAGGTTAAGCTTCATTCTGGAGATAACCTTAAAAAGCTTATCAATCTCAGTATCTAGGTGTTCTATCTCAATTCCTTAAGGTTAAGCCTCATTGTAGAGATAATCTTAAAAAGCTTATCAATCTCAGTATCTAGGTGTTCAATCTAGATCCCCTAAGGTTGAGCTTCATTCTAGAGATAACCTTAAAAAGCTTAGTGATTGGTCTTTATATCATCAGTTTCAAAACTGATTTCATTTCTTCATCTATGCTTCATACTTTTGATTTCTTTGAATCAAATATGTTTATCACACATTCATTCAAAGAGGGGCAAATCTAATACCCCAAAATTGGCACATTGTTACACTAAACCAATCTTGGTCTATCAATCTTACTCAAAGTCCTATTTTACTAGGCAATTCTGATTCTAATAATCTCTCCTCAACCTAAGTGTCAAAAGAAAAAAATCATTAGTATGTATTAATCACTTAAATTAATTCCTGAATATTTATTGAATTGACTAAATTAACTTTTTAGTTGAATTAATTTAATTATAAGTCCTAGTACTTTAATTAAATTAAATTCAACCTTTTAGCTAATATACATGAGGAATTAAATATATTTTGTTTAATTAAATATCCTCATTCTAATTATTGAATTTGATTATTCAATTGATTAGAATATTCAATTAAGAGGTCATATTTAATTTCCTTAAATCAAATATCTTCTCCAAATTCTCTCTTAAGTTTAGAAATGGAAACTCTAAGTTGACTAAAATTATCAAAGGAATTAAATTAGTTAACTCCTTATTCCACAAAAAAGAAAATCAGTTAATTTCCTCTTCATAAGGAAACTTTCTATTCTGATTGAGTCTTCTTCAGATCTCAATTGTTCATTCAATTTGATCTTGACTATTGACCAATTCTTGGATTCTATTTAAGAAGCTATCAAATTCTCATTAAAAAAGGTTGAAAAGTGAATAGTGTGAAACTTATGTTGAATTGTTGACTCAATTACTCTTGCATTCTTAGTTTGAAACTTCCATATTATCTCTTTCATAATAGATTAATCATGCATTCATCTAGATTAATCTATTCTTTATATTTCTAGATTAATATTGTATCTAATCTAGCATAAATATTGCATATCATATATCTTAAAATCCATCATTTTAGATGTCTGGTTGCTAGCTTCTTGATTTGAGAGTGAATAGCATAATCATTCTAGTTAGGAGGTAGTAGATTGACTTGTTGAGTTGTTTCAGATGAACAATCTGATATTCATTCTAGAATGAGTCTTCATATAAGGACCATGTTGAAGTGTGTGTGAGTCACAGAGGCCCACATTTACCATGTAGACAATATCCACTTGTTAAAAAGTGAATCATCTTGCCAATTGAAGTTCAATATCTCTTTCTATTTCTTTAAGATTTCTTCTCCTAATTTCTCAATTTCATCAAAATCCTTTTTGAAAGAATCAAAGAAAATGTTGACCATCACAACTTCCTCAGTTGTCTTGGTGAACCATATGTGATCTTTTTCATGCATGACTTTATTTAATCTAATGCACATCAATTCATCCAACTCCTTAGCCCATTCTTCTTTATTCTTCAATTTATCTACAACCTTCAGTGCATAAGGGAAAAGCCCAAAACTTTTATCAAGATATTTTGAAAAACAATTGGTAATTTTCCTCTGTAGCACAATTCTCTTATTATCAATGTCAGAAAGTCCATTGGTCATATCAAATGTTTTTTCTACTTGTTCACAAGAAAGACTAATAACTAAACAACATAACATAGTAATGTCACTATCCCTACTATTCCATTTGTTGACAATTTTCTTCAAGATGGCCTCATTACTTTTTAGCTCATTCCACACATGCATTAATTTTTGATGAAGGGTGGTCCCCTTAACACCATAAACCATAAAAAAAAAAATAGAAACAACAACAAATGTGAGAACAAAATATGGACTAGTTATTTGTGCCAAAAATGTGAAATTATAAAATTCACAAGTATAATATGCTAACCCACATGGCCACCTTCATTACAATAATTTTCAAGACAAGTTGTGAACTATCAGCCAAAGTTATTCTAGAAAATGTTCGGGCCTTTCTTAACTAGGCAATTTTATGCCACTCGGGAAGGTTCTAGACATTGAAACTTCATACCTAGGCCTAACAGACCCTAACAATACATATGGTGTTAGCCAAATACATCTTTGACAATTATTTTAGATATTTTAGGTTACCCAACTTTGAAAGGCCATAACTCACAAACTATTGCTATGACTGGCTGTTATAACCACATTTTGAAAATGCTAGCTCCTAATATATAGGCTTGTAACCCTGCAAGCACCCTTCCATCAATTTTTTGGACCTAATATGGTAACTCTAAGGCCTCCATCAGTAAGCCTAAAGAATTTTCCTACAAATTTTTCCACCAAAAATTTGCAATAACTTCTTTGATAGTTAAGCTAATGCAATGAGATTTTTATGGTAGATTTATAAATCTAAAATGAACCTTTATGTAGAAAATTGGAACATTCCAAGCTTATATGAGAAACTTACTAAAAATAGCAATTCCTCATAAATAGTAATTACCTTATCTACTAGTCCTTATTAAAATAGAAAAGACTAAAAATAAAATATTTTTTGGTGATGCAAGATTGCTCTTACACCTAGGATGCTCCTGCATTAGGCACATGGGATAACTTGAGAAGTGACTCCATCATGTCCTAAGTGTTCAGAGGAAAACCAAGATGGTGAACCTCCTCCCTTGGTAGCCATGATGAATCCTCTAATAGGCTTCCTTTCCATTTGACTAGATATTAATCATAAGTTTTGATTCTTATACTTTTGCCAACACAACTATCCAGTATCTCCTCAATCTCCTTTGTAGCTAAACTATCTATTGGAATACTCCACTACACTTCTACAATGTCATATCCATTACCTCCTTCATAATACTCTTGTAAATTTGAAATGTTAAATACTAGTGAAATACTCAACTTAGCAGGAAAATCCACTTCATAAGCATTTCTAGAATCATTCCTTTTCACTATCTTGCATGGTCAAAACTTCTTCATCTATAGCTTATTATATGTGTCCACTAAAAATATATATTTTCTTAAATGAATGATGACTTTATCTCCAATCTAAAATTCCTTATACCTCCTTTTCACTTTTTCCTTAGCTTTATATTGTCTATTCATCTTTATGATGTGTTTCCTCACCTCCTCATGGATGTTCTTCAAATATTCAACAAATTCTTCTACTTCAGCACTACTTATGTCTCCTTTATCCAACTGCCTTAATTCAAAGCATTTATGGCACTACTCCTATATACAATTTGGAATAGCAATTTATTAGTATTCCTATTCAAAAAATTATTATATGCAAATTCTTCTTGTGGTAATATCAGATCCCATCTTTTTGGCTTGTTTCCAACTAAACATCTTAGCAAGTTTCCCAAACTATGATTAACAACTTCTGTCTATCCATCAGTCTATGGATGATGTGATGAATTGAACCTCAATTCTATCTTGAATTTCTTCCACAATGTATGCCAAAAATACCCAAAAAATTATGCATCTCAATCTAAAACTATACTCTTTGGAAGATCATATAGTCTCACCACTCCCCTAAAAAACAACTTTGTCACATGAACAAAATTACTAGTCTTCTTGCAAGGAATAAAATGTGTCATCTTTGAAACCTATCGACCACCACAAAAATTGAATTATGCCTATGTTTCATCCCTAGTAATCTAAGAACAAAATGCATGCTAACATCCTCCCATGACTTCTTTGGTACAAGTAATGGCTGATACAACCCTATATTCTGCTTCACTTCTTTCACCATCTGACATGCTCTAAAAATTTGTACAAACTTCTTCACATCTTTCTACAATTGTGGCCAGTAATAATTCTTAGCAACCAAACAAATGGTTTAATATCTGCCAAAATATCTAGCTAATCCTCCACTATGCTTCTCCTTGATGAGATTCTCTCTCATTGAACTTATAGGAATGCACAACTAGCTCCCTTTGAACAACATAATATCTTGCATCATGAAATCCAACCACTTTGTCCTATCAAGTGTAATAGGTTCTATACAAGCCTTCCACGCTTCACCAAAATTAGGATCATCTAGATACAAAGTATTGAGTTCCTTGAACCCAACCACCTCTATATGCATTTTTGTCAACAAAAGTTGTCTTCTACTAAGAGCATCTACAACTTTGTTAGACTTCCCTTTCCTATGTTTCAAAAAAAATGTATAACATTGCAAAAACTCAACCCACTTCAAATGCCTTTGGTTCAATTTTCCTTGACTATTTAAATATTACAAAGCTTGATGATTAGTATACAAGAAAAACTACTTAGGAAGAAGATATTTTCTCCACTTCTTCAATGCTTAAACTGTAGCACAAAATTCTTGATCATAAATAGAATATTTTATTTTGGCATCATTCAATTTCTCAATAAATAAACAACAGGTCTACCTTCTTGGCTCATAACAACTCCTATTGTAGTGCCACTAGCATCATAGTCTACTTGAAACACCTTGTTAAAATATAGAAGTGCTAAAATAGGTTGCTTAGTAACTTTCTATTTCAATAGATTAAAACTCTTATCTACCCCTATAGTCCACTTAAATTCTTTCCTATCTCATCTCATTGTTTCAATCAAGGGTGCACAAATATTGCTAAAACCTCTTATGAACTTTCATTAAAAATTAGCTAGTCCATGAAAAGATCTTACCTATGTCACACTCCTTAGAGTAGGCCATTCAAGGATAGCCTTCACTTTATCTAGGTCTATTTTCAGACCTTCTAATAGTACTACAAATCCTAGGTAAGCCAACTCCTTCTTTACAAAACTGCACTTTTTTAGGTTTATTAGCAACTTTTCTTCCCTCAACTTATCAACATTATAAATATGGATCAAATTCTCCTCCAATGTCTTACTAAAGATCAAAATATCATCTAGGTAAACAACAAAAAACTACCCAAAAACTCCTTCAGTACCTAATTCATGAGCCTCATGAAAGTGCTTGGTAAAAGGCATGACTTACCACTCATATAGTCCTTCTTTTGTTGTAAAAGTAGTCTTCCACTCATCACCTTCTTTGATGCAAATCTAATGGTAACTACTCTTCAAATCTATCTTTTTGAAATACTTAGCTCCACTCAAACAATCCATAATATCATCTATCATTGACAATAGAAATCTATACTTGATTGTGATCTTGTTGATAGTGAAAGAATCAATGTACGTCATCCATTTTCTATTCTTCTTTGGTGCTAATATGGATGGTATAGCACATGCACTTAGAATCTTTCAAATTAACCCCTTGTGCAACAACTCATGAACTTGTCTATTCAACTAATTACTTTCTAGTGGTGTCATTCTATGCACTTCCTTGTTTGGAAAATTGGTTCCTGGAACCAAATCCATCTGGCACTACTTTTCCTCATTGAGGGAAATCCATTAGGTACATTATATAATAAAATATTAGAAAACTCTCCCAACATATCTACAACTTTTGCAAGCACCTCCTCTACTTCTTCTTTACTATCTTTTAAAATTATAGAAAAATACATATGGTCATGCTTTATACCTTTGAGAAACTCTTTTCCATCAACAAAACATATTCTAGCAGCACTACATACATTTTCTTCTTTATCCTTCAATGGCTTCAACTTATGTTGCACTCCATCTGTAATTAGAGTGTAGGTATTTTATCACCCATTGTGTACAACATGCCTATCAAACTACCATGACCTACCCAACAACATATGGCATATGTCCATAGGTATGATATCACATAGTGCCTCATCCTGGTAGCTTGTAATCTTTCTTTTTTGGAGCACTACTCATTGAATGTGACCTTGTGGTCATCTTGAACCCAAGATGATGTTGGAGCATCTTGACTTGACATGTTATCCTACTCATTTGTGTTCATTCTACCAAATTTTTCTAAGTTACAATTATTGTTGAGTTGCAGCAATTACCGAGTGCCATTATTTTTTGCAGTTTAAGCCGTGTTGAAGTTATCTCATGCCATGTTAACATGTGAGCTAACATGTTATCCCATCTCATTTTATAGTGTGTGTCAAGTTCTACATTGTGTGCTAAGTTATTTTTCATGTGCCAAGCTATCCTTCATGTGTCAAGCTATCCTTCAAATGCTAAGTTATCCTATTGATGCCAAGTGTTAATATTTTGGTTGGGTTTTCTCCATTTCTAGTGCGAGCCAACTTGCGAGTTTTATTTTGATCACAAAATTTATGATAGGATCTTTTCTTGGGATGTGTCTAGACTGTTGTTGTGTCAGTCTTTCTATTGTGTAATCTTCTAGAATTTTTTGTAAGCCATGTTGGAAAGTATAAATAGAGTGTTTATGCTCAGAGTTAGGAAATTTTGCAGAGAAAAATTCTAGAGAGTCTAGAGAAGAACATGAAAGTTTGAAAATTTTGTTGCATATGTGTCTAGAGGTGTGAATTGTATGTTGGATCTTAGATCTTGGATGTATTTTGTATCTAGCTATAACCCAGAAGGCCTTGTAGTTGGGCATGTATACTAATCATTTAATGATTCAATAAAAGAATATTATTCTCTTTGTGTGTGGTGTTTCTCTCTTTATTTGTTTCTTTTCATTGTGTTTACTTTGCAAGGTTGGTTTGGATTGTTGGGTGTGCCCCCAACCCTATTTTTTATGTTCCCTCCTTGCATCAAGTGGTATCAGAGCGTAGTTTTTCTTGAATGTGCAAGCAGATCACCAAAGTGTCAGGCATTTTGTACTAGGACTTTGGATCATGTAGAACCCTATTTCAAATTTGGTTGTAGGGTTTTAGATTTCTAAATTTGACTTATAACTTATAGAGGGTTATGATCTTGTAGGAACCCAATTTGTAAAGATGGTTTGTGGTAGAGAAAATGTTGATAATGTTGTGTAAGATGCATTGAGACAAATTATATCTAGATTAGATGTTGTGGAAATAGCCTAGAGGAGAGGAGCACATCTTGAGGATGTGAGTGATGATAAAGGTAGCACCAAACCCTAATCTAAAACCTAAAGAAGATCAAGATGAGAAAAGATTGCTAAGAGTATTATCTAGGGCATATTTGAAGCCTAATGTAGTAGTTGCTCATTATGATGGAAAGTTAGACACCAATGTTGTGTTGGATTGGATCTCAGATATGGAGAAGTTCTTTGAGTATGAAAACACTCTGGATAATAGGAAGGTGAAGGTTTCATTTACTATGCTAAAAGGTCATGCTTCACTATGGTGGGATCATTTGCAAACTTATAGGAAAAGGAGAGGAAAGCATAAGATCAGAACTTGGGTGAAAATGGTGAGCAAGGTAAAGAACAAATTCCTTCATGTTGATTACCAAGTTATCTTTTTGAGAAGTATGAAAAATTTGAGACAAAAAGACATGACTATGAGAGAGTATACTAAGGAATTCTATAGATTGGACATTAGATTTGGACATGTGGATGATGATATTGAGAAAATTTCAAGATATCTAAATAGATTGAGATCTAGAATTTGACATGAAATAAATTTTGTGAAATTGGAAAGTGTAAAAGAAGCATATCAATATGCCTTGAAAGCTGAGGAGATATTGAAAAACAAGCATTAAAATAAACAAAGAGGTAGAGATGGTAGATTTTAGAGTGGTAGAGATAGATCTCATGGTGAAGGCGGCAAATCTGATAGTTTTGTGCAAGATAAAGGAAAATTTGAATGGAAGAATGATGACAAAGATAAAACCATGTGAAAAGGTGGTAGTTCTTACTGAGTAGGTATTGGTTCTGACTGAGGAAGAGGTAATTCTTATCCTAGAGGTGGTTTTAGTGGTAATTGTTTCAGATGTGGTAAAGAAGGACATAGATCTTTTGAATGTAGATCCTTTTAAAGCAGGAAAAATAATAGAAATGATATATTTCAATAGGATATTGAGAGTTCACCAAGTGGAGCTAAGGATGGAAAAAATATAATGTTGAGAAGAACCTTATGCAATAAGGGAAGTCATGAGGAACCTATTTTAAGAAGAAGTCTTTTCAATACTATTTGTAAGATGGATGGAAAATGTTGCAAGGTGTTCATTGATAGTAGAAGTTCTACAAATTTGGCATCAAAAGAGCTAGTTACAAAGTTGTAGTCGTAGAGGCTAAAACATCATAAACCCTATCATGTTTCATCGACCAAAGATGAGCATAAGATATTGGTAAGTGAGCAATGTATTGTGAAGTTCAAGATTGGACATTATTTTGATGAAGTTCTATGTGATATTATGCATATGGATTGTTTTCATATTTTTTTGGGTAGACCTTGGAAATATGATAGATATTTTGTACAAGATGAAATATTGAATCAATATACTCTTTGGATGAATGGGAAGAAGAAAATATTGTTTCCATTGATTGAAAGTCTAGATGAGGTTAGTTGTATTGCAATAAAAGTTTGCATGGTTAATGGGAAACAATTTGAAAAAGAAGTGAAGAAGAATCAAGTTTGTTTTTTCATAATTCTTAGAGGACCAAGTTTTGGTAGTAATGATCGAGTGATAGTAGAAGTTGGTAATGACTGAGTGATAGTAGATAGTGGTAGTTGAACAAGAAGAAATTATAGAATTGTTGAATGAGTATAAGGATATTTTTGTTGAAGATATTCTTGATGGTTTACCGCTAGTAAGAAGTATAAGTCATTATATGTATCTTATTCCTAGAGCTAGCTTTCCAAACAAAGCACTATATAGATTGACACAGAGAATGAAGAACTTAATAGACAAGTGCACAAATTGTTACAAAAGGGATTAATCAAAGAAAGTTTGAGCCCATGTGTTGTACCTATTGTACTAGCACCTAAGAAGAATGGAGAAGGGATAATGTGTACTGATCCTAAGCTATTAACAAGATTACCATGAAATACAGGTTTCCTATGCCGAGGATGGATGACATAATGGATTGTTTAAGTGGAGAAAAGTATTTTACCAAGATTTATTTGAATAGTGGATATCATCAAATTAGAATTAGAGAAGGCGATGAATGGAAGACTGCTTTCAACACAAAAGATGGTTTGTATGAATGGTTGGTTATGCCTTCTGGTTTGACTAATGCACCTAGTACTTTCATGAGGTTGATGAATAAAGTTCTAAAAATATTTTTGGGTAAGTTTGCAATTGTTTATTTGGATGATATTCTGATATTTAGCAAGAATAAGAAAGAACATCTTGAGCATGTGAGACAAGTATTGTAGAGGTTGAAAGAGGAGAAGTTGACAATTAATCTTAAAAAGTGTTCTTTTATGCAAGAAGAGATTGTTTATTTGGGATTTTTTAGTTTAGCTGATGGTTTGAGAATGGATCCTAAGAAGGTTAAAGAAATTTGGGAATGGCCTACACTTGAGAATGTGGGTGAGGTAAGATCATTTCATGGTTTGGCTAGTTTTTATAGAAAGTTTATAAATAATGTTAGTGTTGTTTGTAATGCTATGACTAAGACAATGAGAGGAGTTAAAAGGAATTCAAGAGGATGCATGGAGCTAATAAGAGTTTTGAGACTTTGAAACAAAAGGTTACTGAGTTACCTGCATTGGCTTTTCCTAATTTCAATGAGGTATTTCAAGTTGAATGTGATGTAAGTGGTAGTGCAATAGGAGTTGTATTGAGTCAAGAAGGTAAGCTTGTTTCTTACTTTAGTAAGAAGTTGAATGTGCTAAAAGGAAGTATTCTATGTATGATCAAGATTTTTATGCTATTGTTCAAGCATTGAAGAAGTGGAGACATTATTTGACTCCTAAAGATTTTGTGTTGTATACTAATCATAAATCTTTATAGTACTTGGGAAGTCAACATAAATTGAATCAGAGACATATGAAGTGGGATGAGTACTTGCAGAGTTTTACATTTGTGATTAAACAAAAGAGTGGAGTTACTAACAGAGCTACTAATGCATTGAGTGGAAGAAATTCTTTGTTGACTTAAATGAAGGTTGAAGTTTTTGGTTTTGACAAAATGACAAAGTTGTATGATGTTGATCCTAATTTTTTTGAGGTGCAGAGAGAGTGCAGAGCACCAAATCTAATAGATCACATTAGTAAGTATGATGAATATTTTATTCAAGAATGTATGTTGTTCAATCGTATTTAGTTATGTATCTGTAGAATCATATGAGGTTGAATTTGAATAATGAAAAGCATAGTGGTGCATTGGTTGGACATTTTGGAATTGATAAATCATTGAGTTTGTTGAAGGAGAAGTATTATTGGCCATAGATGTATAAGGATGTTTAGAAATTTGTGAAGAGTTGTTGAGTTTGTCAAGTTGCAAAAGAAGTAAGTCAGAATACTGGATTGTATACACCTATTTTATTCCTAAGAAACCTTGGTAGATTTTGTTCTTAGATTGCCTAAAATAGAAAAGGGGTATGATTCTATATTTGTTGTTGTGCATAGAGTTTCTAAAATGGCTCATTTTATACCATGTAAGAAGACATTAAATGTTGAGCATGTTGTTGAACTTTTCTTCAAAGAGATTGTTAGATTGCATGGATTACCAAGAAGCATTATTTCTAATAGAGATAGTAAGTTTTTTGGTTATTTTTGGAGAACTTTGTGGAAGAATATGGGTACTGAGTTGAAGTTTAGTTCTACATTCCATCTATAGACTAATGGATAGACAGAAGTTGTGAATAGAAGCTTGGGTAATTTGATAAGATGCTTAGTTAGAGTTGAAACACATAATTGGGAGATGATATTGGCACAAGTTGAGTTTTCATATAATGATTTTGTGAATAGGAGTACAAGGAAGGCACCTTTTGAGATTGTTACTGGAATGAAGCCTAGAGGAGTATCAAATTTAAGAGATGTTGGTGAAGACAAGAGAAGTGCTACAGGAGAAGAATTTGTTGATTTTATGGAGTTCTTGCATAAGGAAGTTAAGCTGAAGTTGGAACAAAGTAATCAAAAATACAAGGAGAATGCTGAGAATTCTAGAAGACATCATGCTTTTTAAGTTGGTGATGAGGTGATGGTTCATTTGAAGAAAGGAAGATTTTTGTTTGGAACATACAATAAGCTAAATATGAAGAAGTTTGGACTTCATAAGATCTTGAAGAAGTTTGATAGTGAAAATTCTTATGAATTTGAGTTACCTAATGACATGGATATATCTCCTATATTTAATATTTCTGATCTGTATAAGTATCGGATGATGAAGTTTTTGTACCTAATGATTATCCTAAGAAATAAATTGAAGAGGTTGAATAGATGTTGTATTAGAGAGTTTGTAAAAGCACAAGAGAAAACTACTACTATGAATATTTGGTAAAGTGGAAGAACAAACGAGTTGAAGATGCTACATGGATTTCTTAATCTAAGTTGGATTTAGCTTAGGTTGTGATAGTTGCATAATTTAGGAGAATCATTTCTTTCTACCCTAGTTGTCTAATGTAGGAGTATCTTAGGTTGACATGTTATCTTGCTCATTTGTTTTTATTCTACTAGTTGTTACTAAGCTATAGTCATTATCGAGTTGTAGTAATTGTCAAGTGCCAGTAATTTTTGCAATTTAAGTCAGGTTGAGGTTTTCCCATGTCATGTTAACATGCAGGTTAGCATATTATCTCATCTCACTCTACAATGTGTGTCAAGTTCCATAGGGTGTGTCGAGCTATTCTTTATGTGCCAAGCTATCCTTCATGTGCTAAGCTATCCTTCATATGTCGAGTTATCCTATTGATGTCAAACATCAATAATTTGGACATGTTTTCTATGTTTTTGGTGTGAGTCAACTTACGAGATTTATTTGGATCACAACATTTACGAAAAGATCTTTTCTTGGTATGTATCTAGACTATTCTTCTGCTAGCCTTTCTATTATGTAATGTTCTAGAATTTTACGTAAGCTATTTTGGAAAGTAGAAATAAAGTGTTTAGGCTTAGAGTTAGGTAGTTTTGTAGAGAGAAATTCTAGAGAGTCTAAATAAAAATGTGAAAGTTTGGAAAGTTTGTTGCATATGTGTCTAGAGGTACAAAACGGATGTTGGATCTTAGATCTTGGATGTATTTTGTATATGGTTGTAACCCAGAAGGCATTACAACTAGGCATGTATGCTGATAATTTGATGATTCAATAAAAGAGTATTGCTCTCTCTCTCTCTCTCTCTCTCTCTCTCTCTCTCTCTCTCTCTCTCTCTCTCTCTCTCTCTCTCTCTCTCTTTGTGTATTTTCTTCTATTGTGTTTACTTTGTAAGGTTGGTTTGGATTGATGGGTGTGCCCTTGGCCCTAGTTGTTCTATGCCCTCCTTGTGTCATAAGAAATACTGTAAAGATGCATGTGCTTTTATTTCTTCAACTTTAACTTGGTGACCATCATTTTTGACACCAATTTTTTACTACTACCACTATCAATGATAACATCACAACACTTATTTTCATATCTACACCTTGTTCAAAACAAACTCCTTCTTTGATTGTAGAATCTTCACATTATATTTTGTCATCTCATCCTGAGATAGATGTTGCCATAAATGACAAGCCTAACTCATCCTAACTAGCCATATTGCCAAAATAAATTTCCTCCCACATCAATCTCTTTTAATCCATTTCAAATGGAACATAAATATTAACTATAAAACTTAAAGAGAGAGAACTAAATTTACCAACTCTTAATACCTTTCTTTTAGTACCAGCTCAATTTTGAATATTGTTAAGTTCCACAAACACACTCCAAAAAATCCCACAAAGAAACTAGACTACAAAATTCAAACATAAAAAAATTTCATTGTATTTTCCACATCCATCTTACTCTCTTATATGCACATCATATCTACTCTCTCAAAATTAAAACCTCTTCACATTAGGCATCTCTTTTAGGGGAATTTCATCCCTTGATATTGTTAGATATAGGAAATATTAAGAGCAGGGACTGAATCAATATTTCATTAAATTTTGTCCAAAACTGGATATCTTTAACAACTTTATAACTTACAAAGAATGTATACTAACTATATTGAAAAATAAACATAACCAAGGCAAAACCCTGTTGGGGATAGTACCCACAAAATGATCCACTAATAACAAGTATTTGGTTAAAGATATTGATAATATTAGGAATCTATTACATCTATATATTGTCTGGGTCCTTTTTAGAAAACTTAGGCCTTTTTAGAAGCCTCAACCTTATTAGGAATGGTTATATATAATTACATAATGTATGCAAGATGGGTCCACTTCTCAAACATGAAATGTACAATAATGTTATTCCATACAAAAGATAGATAGAAAAACCTTTATACTACTATTGATGCCTTCAATATTTGTTATTTCTTTTTTTACACTAAACTGTATCATAATTCACATTCATCTGGTTATACATCATAATTCACATCATACACAATTTTATTCTATTACACAATACTTACACATAACTTTGCATTTGGAACATTTTCTTTATACCCTGTTAATCAACAGATATCTTCTTAGTCGGCCTTCATACCTTTATACACTTGATTAATATACAAAATCAACTTTGGTAGCACTAGGTCTAGGGAAATGTAGTTTAGAGATAAAACCTTCTAGATATCCCATACCACACAAGGTATTCCTACTTCAATAGGAACAACTTTTCCCATACCCCTACCTATCTTTCAAGGCTTTCTCATGACTTGAAAATTCATTTTGGCCTCGTAAATGGTTAATATGTTCTTGCAAGGGATGGAGGCTTTCCCTAGGGTGTTTTTTATTAATTTCCATCCATTTTCCACACTTCATTCACTAGGTTTCAATATGATCTCTTAAAATTCTACACAATTTCCTATTAGGACTTTTAGCCCTAAATTAGCCCTCCAAATTGACTAACATGGATTTTGTGTAAAACGTTTTTAAGAAGTCTCCCAAAGAATTTCATTTCCTAATACCCCTTTTCAAAATCTTTGAGATTCCTAAGGTCTCAATCTCCAAACTCCTATTGGATGCCCTAACCTTATTTTTAAGGATTTACTAGGATTTAATGGTCTTTTAGATCAAACAAAAAATAAATCACTATTTTTACCTCCCTAAGGGTCTTGGAAACTTTCCCTTCCACTTGTAGTGGCTCCACTTAATTCCTTATTAGATCCTAACACACATTTGACTCGAATAGTACTACCCGTGCAAGATTAATCTACTCCTTGGCTCAATTTCTAGTTAAATACCCTTTGGTTTCACCTAGGACTTCCAAGGAATTGGTTAGGCCCTTCAGTGATAATCCCATTCTTCCTTCCACATATCCTACAATATTTCTACTAGCATTCCTTAGGGTGTTCCAACCATGGGCAATGTTGGCAGACATATTTTTGTTTAGATTGCCCAAGACAAGCCAGCAAGTAGTTATTGCTCACACAAGATGGATTAAAACATGCTCCTAAAAAAAAAAAAAATTAATAAAAACACAATAAAAACTATCTAGAAACCAATATTTCATACTTCTATCACATAGCAATCAAAAACTCAAGTTCTCATTCCAAATGTTATGCATTTGATGGTCTATTGCATGATGTCGTACAATGTCAAACTTTAGAACTGTACATAATTCTTAGAGGGCCTCATATACCATTACAAACATAACTAAGCCAACTCTTAAGTGTTGGTAATCTCCCAATAACTAATTTAACCATTCTTGTAATTTTGCAAGAAAATTTGCACTTTGTGCAACATTATCAAAATGCAATTTTTGCAAAATTGACAATTTTTGCATTTTAGCACTTTTGACTTGGCAAAATAATACCAAATGACTCCAAACACATGCATAGAGTACATCTAAGCCCTATTTTTACTATTCCCATATCTACCTAATCTAACTATCTTATTTGTCCCTCTAAAACAACCTTTTGCACTTTTCACCTGATTGATAACAAATGCAACTTCCAAATAACTACGTGCTTCCAAAAAAAACTCATGACAACTTATTCCTAACTACTAGGTCTATTTCCCATATAGGCTTTTAGACATGTATTCTACTTCGTAGATCTAACCTAGGTGCTCTTGCACCATACTCCCCCAATGAGCTAAAAATTCCTTCTAGGACTTAAGAGAGAATGAGAGAAAGGTCAATGCCCTTTTTCTTGAAATATACTTCTACAACCTAGGTAGCCTCACTCTCCGATGTTCCCTACCACTTGAAAAGATGCTTCATATAGGTCTTGTTTCTAGTCATCTTGTGCACTTTGGACCATAGAAACTTCTCAACTTGCCATGTGTTATTAGATTGCTTGGGAAAGGTTGCTACAGTGTCCTGGAGGTATGCATCCTCTACTAGAGTGGAAGATGGAGTGGGAACCTTGTATTCTACTAGATCTACCACATTGAAAGTAGTGGAGATCCCCATGTCTGCTGGTAGATCAAATTGATAAGAATTTCCCCATACTTGGCCAGAATTTTGCATGGCCCCACCTTTGTCATCTAAAGTTTATGTGATTCACGTTTAGAGAGTTTGTTCTTATTGAGATGGACCATAACATAATCCCCAACTTGAAGTTGCACATCTCTCTTCTTGGAATTTTCCATTTGCTTCATGGTTGTTGTATTCTACTCTAAGTTGTGTTTGACCATGTCATGAACCTCTTTCATTAAAAGAGAAAAGTCTTCAACCACTCCACTAACCTCTACACCTAATTTTATATCCTTGAACTCAAGAATGCCTCTAGGATGCACTCCATACACTGCTTTAAATTTAATCTTCCTAGTAGATTTGTTTATATTGTCACTATAATAATATTATTCTTGTGCAATAATGTGGTCCCAACTCTAACCATACTCTTTGGTCAAACACCTCAAGAGGTTTCCCAAGCTTATGTTGACAACTTCTATGTGTCCATCCATTTGAGGATGATAGGCAGATCTAAATGATAGATTAGTGCCCAATTTATGTCATAGAGTCTTCCAAATATAACTCTTAAATTTAATATCCCTATCAAACACTATGCTAAGAGTCAAGCCATATATCCTCACTACCTCTCTGAAAAATGGATTAGCAATGACACATACATCATGTGTTTTTTGTCTTACAAGGCAAAAAATGAGCCATCTTGCTAAATTTTTATACAATGGCATAGACACTATCAAAGACCTATTTTGTCTTAGGTAACCCCACCACAAAATCCATGCTCAAAAATTCCTAAGCCCTTTTGAGGAATGGGCAGAGGTTGGTACAAACCTACATTGGTGGTAATGCCTTTATCTTTATGAAAAATAATGCAACATTCCACATACTTTATCACATCTCTGCACAAGGTAGGCCAGTAATAGAGCCTTTGGATGAAATCTATTCTTTTATGAATGTAAAAATGTCCACTCAAAGCACCATTATTCTTCTCATGTATGAGGTTTTTTGTGATAGAGTAACTAGGCACACAAAGTTGATTGCCCTTAAAGAAGAGGTCCTTCTACAAAGTAAAATCAGAGTATTCATGATGAAAATGGTTAGAATAATCAATAGACACCTTATAAGGTTGAGAAAAGTCAAAATCATTAGGGTAGATGTCTTTAAAATTCTCAATTCCCACACTCCTAATTTGTACTTCTTGTATAGTCAACAACCTATAGCTCAATGCATCTCCAACCCTATTTGTAATGCCCTTTTTATGATTAATGGTGAAGGTATATGCTTGAATATACTCCACCCACTTCATGTGTTTGTGAATCAACTTTTCCTAAGAATTGAGAAAGTTTAAGTCTTGATTATTAGAAAAAACCACAAATTCTTTAGGCAACTGGTAATGCCTCTACTTCCTCAAGGCTTTGACTAGTGCATATAGCTTAAGGTCATAAGAAGAATACTCCCTCTTGGCTTCATTCAAATTTTCACTATGAAAAGTAACTAGCTTATCCTCCTAGCTAAGTACTACTCCAATAGAAAGGTTACTGGCATCACATTCAATTGTGAACAACTTCTCAAAGGTAGGAAGAAACAAAACAGGTTGGATGGAAATCTACTGTAACTCCTCAAAGATTCTAGTAGCTTCATTAGTCCACTTTAACATATCTATAATCCCACCTTTTATAGTCAATATAAATGGTGCACAAATATGGCTAAAATGTTTAATGAACTTCCTTGAGAACTGGGCTAATCCATGGAAGCTCCTTATCTCTGATGCAGATTTGGGTGTTTGCCAATTTAGTCTAGCCTCCACCTTGATAGGATCCATCTTGAGTTTCCCTTATGAGACAACAAAGGCCAAGTAGACCAACTCTTCCTTTATGCAATAACTATTGGAAGCATTAATGTTGATGATATTCCTATGATGGAGTATTCTAGATATGTTACTATGATGATATGTTACATTCATGACTGTGTTTGTCATTGATGTCAACATAGTAATTTTTTGTGGTATTTGAAAGAAGAAGAACAAAAAGATCAAGTTGGTATGGATGGCTATTTGAATATTCCCTATCTAAAGTTATGGGAGATACGTTTGAGTATCTAGTATATGTAGTTAATGTCGGATGAAGAATTATTAAGTGTGGAAGAAGTTATGCAAGTTTTAGTGATGTATGTTCTGAGATAGATTTTACAAATGCATGTTCTAGTAAACTTATTATATCTCTTAGTATAATTGTTATTCTAGGAATCAAGGTTGAGGATATGAAGAAGACATGTTGGTGATGTTGTGGCTAAGTTCTCTCTTCATAATGAAATATGTATGAAAAGTTATTCAAGTTGTAAGATGGAAGATTAATGTTATTGCTAAGTGTAACATGTTCTTAATGTGGTCCTATAATAATTAATTGATAAGGCCTAGTGGCCAATTTAGGGAATTTTTTATGGATTTGGTATAAAGGAAGGACATTTTCCTTTATCAATAAGGATAATGAGAAGTTAAGCAACACAAGAGTAGAATATGAAGATGTGTTGAGTAGAGTGGAAGTGAAGGAAACTTCATTGTTGAGGTTCCATTGTGTGATCTGAGGTTTGATATTTAGATTTGAGGTTTTTGACTTGGTCTACAAGGTCTAATAGTGATTGGTTTGGTTGACAAAATAGAGGAAAGAGGAACAAAATAGTAAATTACTTGTTTTGGTAGTGAGCTATTCTTATAATTTTGATTGCATGTTTGGGTTGTGGGATCTTTTTGCATACATTGTACTACAACTCCTAATAGGGTTGGAATCTCCTAATAGGGATTCAAAGTCTCCTAACATAGACTCATATGTACTAAATGTTTTAATAGACTACTAATAGGGTCCATCTTCTAACAAGGAATATTTATATTAATACATCATCTTGTGGGCATCATTCCCATGGAGTTTTCCCTCTAATCAAGGGTTTCCCTAGTTAACATATCTAGTGTAATTGTTTATGTACATCTTATTATGGTTTCAATTTACTCTGGTTGAATGGTTAAGTTTTTTTAAAGAAGATAAATATTTTAATTGTTGGATAACTAATTCACACCCCCCACAATTATCTTGATTGACTATTATTTATAACAATTAGTATTAGAGCATCAGGTCCTTGGAGATAAAGTTTAACAACTTTGGGATATCCATAGCGAAAATGTTTAGGAAATATAGTTCAAAGTTTGATGCAAAATATTGTGATAGTTGGAAGGAAAAGATGAAGACAAATCTATTGTGTATGGGTCTAGGATATTAGATCTTGAAAAAATCTGAAAATATGATCATTGCTGAGAAAGATTTAGAAAATTGCATTGAGGATGAAAGAGATATTTTCATATGTGACATGAGAGCTAGAGAAGCACTATTTTCTACACTTCTTGACATTGAGTAAAATTAGGTAAAGTCACTTGCCACTTCTCATATGATTTGGAAAGCTTTGAAAAATATTTTTAAAGGTGATGAACATTCTAATAAATTGAGGTTACAAAGTTGGATTTGTAGGTTACAAAGGTGGATTTATGCATTTCAAGATGGTAAGATGATGGAAGATGAATCTATAAGAACATTTGTGGGAAGAATATTAGAAATTACTATAGGTATTAGATCTCAAGGAGAAGCCAAAGAAGATGATGAGGTTATATCAAAAATATTGAAGAGCTTAACACCACCATTTAAGAAAGTAGTTCAAATGATACAGTTGTTGATCTCCTATACCAAAGATTTCACCAATGAAACATTGCTTGGAAGAATTGGAGAAGTCAAGAATGATCTTAGACGGTCTAGAGAATTGACTAGAATAGAAACAATTTTCAGTGTCTTTAATATTCAACCTAGTTTATCAAGGAGTATGAGTCCTAGAGGAGATTCTACTAGTAGCAGTAGAGCTGATAAGGATAGAAAGATTGAAGAATGAATAGCCCTTCTGGTAAGAAGAGAAAAAGATGATAAGAAAACCTTTAAATGTTTGACATGTAATGAGTATGGGCATGATGCATCTAAGTATCCTAAAAGAGAGAAAATTTATAGAGGTAATTTCAAACCTAGAAGAGATAGAGAATTTATGTATGCTAATGAAGAGGATGATTCTAATGAACAAGCATTAAGTGTTAGTGATGATGAAATTGTATTTGTAGCTGTTAAAGAATAAAGTCTAGAGAAAATGGCTTTGGTATCATAGGTTGAAAGTAAATCTAATTGGATAATTGGTAGTGGTTTTTTACATGATATGATTGGTGATATGAACAAGTTTGTAAATTTCAAAAGTCATGATGGAGCCATTGTCAAAGTTGGAAACAATGTAGCATGCCAGGTTAAAGGTATTGGATCTATAAATCTTGATGGTAAGACTAACATTGAGGACATATATTTTTTTTATGGTTTTAAGCATAATATTTTCTATTTTGGACAAATAGTGGACAAAGGACATTAGTTGTTGTTCATGGAGAAGACATGTATGATTAGAGACAAAGATGGAAAGGTAATTAGAATAGGAACCGGATCTAGAGGTAATGTATTTCAGTTGAATCCTACTAAAATGAAATGTTTGGTTATTAAGGAAGATGACAGTTGGCTATGGCATAGGATATTTTTTCATATAAACTTTGACAATATTGTGAAGACTAGCAGTATGTTTGTAGTTAGAGATTTTCCTAAGATTTTAAAGCCTAATAACACAATTTGCAAGGCATGTGTTTTGGCAAAGCATAATAGAACTTCTTTTCCCTACAAGAAGTTTACTACTATAGAAAAAATGGAGATTATACACATAGGTCTCAATGGTCCTATGAAGACTAAAGGATTGTATGGTGAAAGGTATTACATGATTTTGGTTGATAATTTTTCTAGAATGATGTGGGTTGCATTTCTTAAAGAGAAATCTAAAGTATTTGATAATTTCAAGATATTCAAGAATAGAGTTGAGAATAAACCAAGCATGAATATTAAGTGTTTAAGACCAGATAGAGGAGGATAATTTACTTCAAATGAATTTAACATCTTTTGTGAAGCTAATGGAATCAAAAGATAGTTATCAGCTCTAAGAACCCCTAAATAGAATGGTATTGCTAAGAGAAGAAACAAATTAGTGATAGAAGCAACAAGAGCTATGTTAGCTGAGAATGATGTATCCAATATATTTTGGAGAGAAGTTGTGAATATAACAGTCTACACTATGACAAGAGTGCAAGTCAAAAAAGACATAAAAAATACCCCTTATGAATTGTGGTTTGATCACTCACCTATAGTTAAGTATTTCAAAAAATTTGGTAAAAAATTTTATATCAAAAGAGATTATGATATTGGTAAGTTTCTTGGTTATTCATTGAAAAGAAAGGATTATAGATGTTATAATCCAAGAACTAAGAACATTATGGAAAGCTCTAATGTGAGAGTTGGTGAGAAATCAAAATACAAGAAATAATAGTTGACTACAATTCAAATGATGAGAATGTTGTTACTAAACCAAGGAATGATGAAGTATTCTTTGAGACTAACAATAATTTTTAGAATGAAGGAGAGCCAAGGAAGGAACAAAGCTTGGAACCTTAAGTAGGTCTAAGAGTTGAGATAGTAACTCCTTCTTTGGGTAAGAATATGAAAAAGAATCATCCACCTAAATAGATCATTTGAAGCAGAGATAAAGGTGTGATGACAAGAAGTAGAGTCAATTAAGAACTATATTTGTTATCTCAAATTGAACCTAAGAATACAGATGAAGCATGAATAGATGATTATTGGAAACAAGCTATGAAAGAATAATTGGATTAGATAGTAAAGAATGAGACATGGGAATTTGTTCCCAGACCAAAAAACAAGAATGTGATAGGAACTAAATGGGTATTTAGAAACAAGATGAATGAGAAAGGAGAAGTTGTAAGGAACGAAAAAAGACTAGCATGTAAAGGCTACTCATAGCAAGAAGGAATAGATTATGATGAGATATATGCTCTCATGGCTAGAATAGAACCAAGAAGGTTATTCTTAGCTTATGTAGCATATAATAAATTTCAAGTATATCAAATGGATGTCAACTCAACATTTTTGAATGGAGAATTTAAAGAAGAGGTGTACATAGAATAGCCTAAAGGTTTTCCTTTGACGGATGAAAAGGACATAGTATGTAGCCTAAAGAATTCATTGTATGGCTTGAAGCAAGTACCCAGAACCTAGTATCCAAAGTTGGACAAGCATCTGACAAAGCTTGGATATAGAAAAGGTATGGCAGATAGTAATCTCTATTGGAAATAAATTGATGATGGATTGATGATTTTGGTAATATTTTTTGATGATATCATATTTGGAGGAAATGATGATGAAGTTAATAAGTTTGTAGAATAAGTGAAGAAAGAATTTGAAATGAGCATGATAGGAGAGATGAAATATTTTTTAGGATTACAAATTGTGTAGGATAAAGAAGGAATCTTTATTTCTCAAACTAAGTATTTGAAATATTTACTAAAAAGGTTTGGTTTGGAAACACGTAAACCCATTAGAAAAGCTATGGTAACTAGACATAAGTTAACTAAAAAGAATGAGATACCTACTATTGAAAAGAATAAGTACAAATATATGATCAGAGGATTTTAATATCTAACTCACACAAGGCCAGATATAGCAAATACAGTTGGAATTGTTGCAAGATTTCAAGTTGATCCTAGAGAAGCACATTATGCAGCAGTCAAAAGGATATTTAGATATCTGAAAGGAACAAATTAAGTTTGGATTATGATATTACAAATCGAATGATTTTACTCTAACAATTTATACTAATGCTGATTAGGCAGGCAATATGGATGACAAAAAAATTTTGCAAAGCCTTCTTTCTTGGAGGAAGATTAGTTTCTTGGCTAAGCAAGAAGTAGGATTATACCTCACAAAGTACAATAGAAGTAAAATATATAGTACTAGCAAATAATTGCAATCAAGTTGTTTGGATGAAGTAGACACTAAAGGATATAAGGATAGAATTTAGTGAACATGTTGTCATACATTGTAACAACACAACCATAGTAAATATGTCAAAATCTAGTGTTGCATTCAAAGACCAAGCACATTTCTATCAAGTATCACATGTTAAGAGAGAAAGTTCTAGAAAAGGAAATTCAATTGGAGTATATGAGCACTAAAGAGAAGGTTGTAGATATCTTCACTAAGTCTCTTCCCAAAGAGACTTTTGAGTATTTGTGAAGTATGATAGGGGTTATTCCCTTTCCTACATCTGAGTAGAAGATGTAAGAATTCATCAGTCCAGTGTAATAGAGCACTATTATTGTCTAGATTAAATGTTGATGCTTCTTATATGGGGGAGTATATGTGATGGATAGAATCATCTAGGACTCTTATTGGATGTTTTTTTGAACAATTTCTTTGGACACTTGAGCTAGTAAGAATCATTTGTTGCAAAGATTGTTGGTTACAGATTCCATTGACATTGATGTCAATGGGGGAGAAGTATGGCATAAAAAACATCATGAAGAAAACATCATGGGGAGAAGAAAAGAGAAGAAAGAACAAGTACAACATATTCAAAAGAAGTACAACATGAAATGATAGTTTGATGGAAAGAACATCAAGGTATATCAATGGGGGAGAATGATTGATGAAGAGGATTTGAAAACAAATGTTAACAGTCTTTTGTAGTTGGTATTATTGGAACTAGATGTTTTTCATCTATGTTTCCATCAACTCCAAAGGGGGAGATTGTTGGAAGCATGAATACTGATGATATTCCTATGGGGGAGTATTATAGATATGTTACGATGAAAATATGTTACATTCATGACTATATTTGTCATTGATATCAACATAGCCATTTTAAGTGGTATCTAACAGAAGAACAATGGAAAGATCAAGTTGATATGGATAGCTATTTGAGTATTATCACTATCCAAAGTTATGGGAGATACTTTTGAGTATCTAGTATATGCAATTAATGTTAGATGAAGAAATGTTAAGTCTAGAAGAAGTTATGCAAATTTTGGTGATGCCTATTCTAAGATAGAGTTTACAAAGGCATGTTCTGATAAACTTGTTATATCCATTAGCAAAATTTTTATTTTGAGAATTGAGGCTGAGGATATGAAGAAGACATGTTGGTGATGATGTGGCTAAGTTCACTCATAATAATGACACATGTACATAAAGTTATTCAAGTTGCAAGATGGAAGATTAAAGTTATTGATAAGTGTAACATGTTCTTAATGTGGTCCTAAAATAATTAATTTAGAAGGTCTAATAGCCAAATCAATGAATTATTTTATGAATTTGGTATAGGACATTTTACTTTATCAAGAAGGACATGAGAAATAATTTGTAAGCAACACAACAACGAAATGTAAAGTTGAGTAGAGCAGAGAAGAAATGAAGGAAACTTCATTACCGAGGTTCTATTGTGTAATCTGAGGTTTGGTATTTGGATTTGATGCTCATGACCTAGTCTACAAGGTCTGATAGTGATTGGTTCACTTGATAGAATAGAGGAAAGAGGAACATAACAATAAATTACTTGTTTCTTATAATTGAAATTGCATGTTTGAGTAGTGAGCTCTTCTTGCATCCATTATACTACAACTCCTAATAGGGTCAGAATCTCCTAAGAAGGATTCAAAGTCTCCTAATAGGGACTCATATGTACTAAATGTTGTAATAGGCTCCTAAAAAGGTCCATCTTCTAACAAGGAATATTTATATTAGTACATCATCTTGTGGGCATCATTCCCACCAAGGTTTTCCCTCTGATCAAGGGTTTCCCTAGTTAACATTTCTAGTGTAATTGTCTATGTGCATCTTATTATGGTTGTTGTTTACTTTGGTTGAATGGCTAATTTTTTTAAAGAAGATAAATATTTTAATTGTTCGCTAACTGATTCACCCCCCCACCCTCCTAGTTATCTTAGTGGACTATTGTTTCTAGCAGTAACACTTTTCCAAGTTGATGGTCAGTTGAGCATTAGGTAACCTTTTCAAAACCAAACTTAGGTTCCTTAAATGTTCTTCCTTTGTACTAATAAAAATTAAGATATCATGATTGTAGATTATAATAGACTTACCCAAGTAATCAGTAAACACTTCATTCATGAACCTCATGAATGTGGAGGGGACATTTGACAAACCAATGGGAATTATGAGCCACTCATATAGCCCTTAAGTAGTCTTAATAGTTGTCTTCCACTCATCTTCCTCTTTAATCCTTATTTGATGATACCCACTCTTTAAATCAATCTCAGTGAAATACTTTGCATTTCCCAAATAGTCTAATAAGTAATCAATTCTTGGAATTAGAAATCTATACATGATAGTTATTTTTCTGATTTCTTTGGAATCCATACACATCCTCCAAGTACCTCACTTATTTTGCACAAAGATAGTTGGTACTACACATATATTCACACTTTTCCTTATTAAGCCATGGTCCAAAAACTCCTACACTTCCTTGGGAATTTCATCATGTTGGCTAGGTATCATTTTGTGAGCTCCTTTATTAGGTGAAGCTATTCCAAGGGTGAATTCTATGTGATGGCTGATAGCTCTATTAGGTGGAAATGTGTGCTCTTCACTACCTATAATGTCCTCAAATTGATTCAATAGTTCCTACACTTCCCTAGATAATTGTGATCTAATTATGTTCTTCTCCTTTTGGGGCTTGATAATGATAGCATACCTAGTGCCTTCTCCTTCTCTCATAGTGTTAAGGAAATCCTTCTAGCCTACCATGATTCCATTAAGTTCCAACTTTTTGTTTCTCTCCCCTTCCAACAAGGATTGAATAGTGTAAGATTCTTCCCCTTTCTTGAACTTGTAGGTTTTATTCTTGCCATCATATTGTACATCTCTGTCATATTTCCATGGCTTCCCTAAAAAGAGATGGAATGCATCCATGGGAGGAATATCACAAAGCACTCTTTCCTTATATCTTCCAATATTAAAGTCTACCCATGCTTGTTCTTTCAACTCTACATGTTGACCCTTATTTAGCCATGGGACACTATAAGGATTGTTATGAAGTATCTTCTTAAGTTTTAACTTATCTACTACCTCTTCTAACACTATATTATTAGTAGAATTAGAGTCAATGATAAACTTAAATACCTTTTTTGTACCTTTTATTTGACTCTAAATAGGGCTCTCCTTTGACTTGGCTCCTCCTTCATGGGCTCTCCGATAAGTGTCCTCCTAATCATCAAATTTTCTCCTTCTTCTGAATCTGATGGGACATCTAGTGCCTTCTTACCACCAACATATTCTTGTGCATAGTTAACCTTCCTTTCTCCTTGATGAGGAAGTCTTCTCTTTACACCTATAAGAGGGATGTCCAAGTTTATTACAGGTATATAATTTCATGGTAGCAAAATATGAAGGTCCCCTTCCTTGATTGTTACCAACTACCCCAAAAACTATTACTACCTCTACCTCTTTGATTGAAGACTCCTCTTAGGCTACTTAAACCACTTGCTTCATTCTAGTTACTATATCCTTGGGTCCTAGTTATATGTCCTATGCCACTACCAAAGTTCCCCCTTTGTTTACTCTGCTCCCTGTATATACCTCTTTTTCTGCTATTGAATTTGCTTCTTCTTTAGCTTTTCTTCAATCTTAAGTGCTATTTGATAACACATTTTTACTATATTAGGAGTCAATAACTAAATCTTCTCTTGAATATTCCACCTTAGGTCATTGACATACCTTTCTACCTTGATGCTTTCAGCTTCTTGTACCTTGGATTTAAGGCATAACTTGTGGAATTCCTCAGTATAGCTTGCCATGTTATTCTCTCTTTGCTTGAGGTTCTATCTCTTAGTATGCATCTACACTTCAAAGTCTTTTAGAAGGTAGGTTTTTTGTATTTTCCTGATGATACTCTTCCAATTAACATAGGGCTTTTTACCCTCTTTCTCTCTTTCATCTTGAATAAAATTCCACCATGTGAGAGTAGCTCCTCTCATCCTTGCCTTTGCTACTTTCATTTTTTGGGCTTCTATGACATTCTTACTTTCAAAGTAATTTTCCATGCCCTCCAACCATTCTAGGACATGATTTGTATCTGAATTTCTACTAAAAAGTGGCACTCCTTCATATTTTTTTTGATTCAATGCCTTTTATGTCTCTAAGAAATGGTTCCTTTGTTATGATAGGGTGTGGGTGCCTCTTCTTCATCAGACACTTGCTGCTTGTTTTTATTGTGTTCCTCCTATTGATTAACCTTGTTGGTCACCTCCTTAATCCTAAGAGCTGCTCTCTCAAGAGTTGTATCCAATATTGTTATCTTATCCTTCAACTCTACATTCCCATCATTCTATTCTTGAACCTTCTTGGCCATCTCTGCATTTGTCACCATGGTTGATCCTATGGAGGTTTCTCCCTCACTACTAGACATGCACTTCTATTCCCAAAATCAACTACTTTGATATCAATTTGATAGGACTAGGTCTATATAAATATATTTGAGAGATAAACCCTTCTAGATATCCCTTACTACAAAGGGTATTTCTACTTCATTTGGAACAACTTTTCCCATACCCCAACCTATCTTTCAAGCCTTGCACATGAACTTGGCACTTCATTTTTTCCTCCCATATATTTAATATTCTCTTGCAAGGTATGGAGGTTTTTGCTAGGGTGTTTTGGATTCCTTTCCATCCATTTTCTACACTTCATTCACTAGGTTTCAATATGATCTCTTATAATTCTTCACAATCTCCTTTTAGGACTTTAGCCCCCAATTAGCCCTCCAAACTGACTAACATGTTTTTTTTGCAAAATTTTTTGTAAGAAGTCTCCCAAATAAATTTAGTTCCTAATTCCCTTTTCCAAAACCTTAGAGATTCCTAAGGTCTCAAACTCCAAACTCCTATTTGATTCCCTAACCCTATTTTTAAGGGTTTAATAGGGTTTAATGCTCTTTTAGACTAGTCAGCAAACAAAACACTCTTATTTCTTCCCTAAGGGTCTTTGAGACTTTCCCTTCCACTTGTATTGGCTCCACTCAATTCCTTATAAGATCCTAACACCCATTCAAATCAAACCATATTTCCCTTGCAAGATTCACTTACTCCTTGGCTCAATTTCTATCCAAATACCTTCTAGTTTTTCCTAGGGCTTCCAAGGAATTGTCTTGGCCCTTCAATGTTGATCCAATGCTTCCTTCCATATATCCTAAAATATTTATACTATAATTCCTTAGGGTCTCATGAGGTTTCAACCATGTGGAATTTTGGTAGACATCTATTTGTTCAGACTTCTCAAGACAAGCTAGCAAGCAGCCTAATTATAAAAACATTTATTACTCACACAATGTGGATTGAAAAAAAATCCTAATAAAACAAAAGTTTTAACAAAAACAAATAGAAACTATCTAGAAACCAATATTTTGTACTATAATCACATAGCAATCAAAAACTCAAGTTCTCATTCCAATTGTTATGCATTTGATGGCCTGTTGTACGATGTCATACAATGCCAAAATTTTGAACTATAAAAAATGCTTCAAAGGGCCTCATATACCATTTAAACACCTAAATAAACCAAATCTCAAGTGTTGGTAACCTCCCAATAACCAGTTTAACCAATCTTGCAATTTTGCAAGAAAACTTGCACTTTTTACAAAATTGACAATTTTTGCATTTTAGCACTTTTGACTTGGAAAAACCATACCATATGAATCCAAAATATGCATGGAGGAAATGTAAGCCCTATTTTTAATATTCTCTTATCTACCTAATCTTAGTTTCTTATTTGACCCTCTAAAACAACTTTTTGCAATTTTCACCTGATTGACAACAAATGCAACTTCCAATGAACTACTTGCTTCCCATCTAGGCTCTTAGACCCTTATTTGGCTTCTTGGGCCTAAGCTAAGTGCTCTTGCATGAAACTCTACTCAACTTAGGGTTAACATCTAGGATGTCATCCCTAATTAGTTAAGTAATTATTTTGTTAAAAATAAAAATTACCCTAAATACTTATTTCCTTATCATGCTTTGCGATTCCTATACCAGATTGTAACTAGTAGAATCAATATAAATTTTTTTGTACTAATCATTCTTTGATGCAAGATTTCACACATGATATTCATAGTCTCTGGTAGTCATACCTAACTCTACACATTTTCATAATATGCCTATGAAGCTTTCCAATCAAAACTCTAATTATTCTGCTAGATAAATTGCATGACACTAAGTCATTTTTTAAAGTCTAATTCTCATAGCTTCATCTTCATGTTATGCTCCCTTCATATGAATGATATGTTGCCATAAATGAAAATATTATAAAGTCTACCCTAGCCAAATTTTCAAAAATCTCCCCCTTTGGCATTGATGGAAACATATGGGAAAATTGGCTAAGTCCTAAAACAAAACTTCAATTTACAAATTGTGGGCTTTACAAAATGTCAAAACTTCAAAATTGTGGATCATCACATATACCATCTTTTCCTTGTATCTCCTAGTTACATTATAACTCCACCTTTGACTATAATTCTAATGCTTCATTACTATTACAATTTCTACACTACTCGCCCTTACTTATATATACAAATAATTTTCTTTAGCTCTCTCACTTTCACATCAATTAAAATGGTGTCAAAATTTTAATGATGCATTTACCTTCATGCTTGCTAAGTGGATATCAATGAGATGCAATCGAAATATTTTGTCTTCAAAATAGAAAACTCCATATTGCATTTATATTTCATTGCATCTAAAATGTTGAGTACTATGCACAACATGTATGAAGCAATCTCTAGTGACTCCAAATCTTTGTAAGAAAATTTCTCATAGGATGCATTAACTGATAGGAAACAATTGTCTCTTTACAAGATCAATTTTCAAAGTAATGTGCCCCCTTAATAGTGAAAATATCTTTAATAACATTTCTTTATGTAGCTCTAAAAGCTAGATTTCATCATTTATTTTGTTGATTCTTGTTTCTAAATATATAATGTAATATAAGGAATTTTGCACTTCATTCACAAGTCTCTCTAGCTCCTTTAGTTTAATCCTTATCTCATCTAAAATATATCTAATAAATGTGTGTTCTAGGGCATACTTCCCATACAAAATCTTTCCTTCTATCAAACATTGTCTCAACTCCTTGATCTTTTCATCAATATTTTTAACATCTCCTTTAATGTTTTCACATATTTTCCTAAGCATTTCAGCATCATGTAGGGTTTGAGCTTTACTAGATGGCACTTCTAATAAGTATGTAAATTTAGTGTCAAAATATTTAATCACTACCTATTATTTTTCCTAGGGCTCAATTTCTGTTGGAAATATAAGAGGAGTAACTAAGAGGGGGGGTGAATTAGTTACTACTAAAATATATCCTAGATCCCTTAGATGTCAACTTAAAGTTCAGACTGATAAAACTAATTACTATTGATGCTTGGTAAACAAACATAAATTGTTGTAACTCAATAATAAATTATCCTTAAGAAGTTATCAGTAATTACTTAATCATAATATGTATGCATGAGAGAAAATAAATTAACACATAAGACCCTAGGATTTAACATGGAAACCCAATATAGGAAAAACCACCAATGTAACTAGCTACTATTTTTCACTCTTCTAAAGTGAGCCCTATTAGGAGCCAATCTAGTTAAAGGTTACAAAACAAACTATTAGGTGTGACCTTGTTAGAAGATTTTTTATCCTTCCTATTTGAACTTTACTGCTCCACAAGGATATCTTCTTATCCTTCAAGTTTTCTTCCACTCTTTTCCCTTTCAACTCAATCAACACACTTGCACACACTTGAAAATCACAACTTCACCTTATATTTATATCATCCAGATTATCAAGTCAGCTCAACACAATCTAGAATGACCAATATTCATTACCATAGTTGGCTAGAACTAATACTTCAAATAATTAAGCTTCATATGCCAAAACAACAAAATCCTTCATTAGCTAACCCTACTCGGGAAAGATTGGTTCTGAGATGATTTCTTGTGTTAACTAACAAAGACTCAGTTAACACTGTGAACTTGTGAAAATCCTTTGATAACCAAGTGAACTCGGTTAGCACTAACTCTATTCTACTTTCCTTTCTTAACCAAGTGAGCTTGGTTAACACTCTTTTCTGCCAAAATTCCTTCAACACTCAAGAGAGCTTGGTAGACAATGCTTGTCAAACTTAGGAACACTCGATAGACAAGAAAAACTGTCTTGCTAACCAAGTGAGCTTGGTAAGCACTAACTATCAACTAATATGACATTTGTGTAACATCAAAGACAATACACAATTAAAAAAAATTATCCAAAAATCTTCGTCTTTGGAATTGATGGCAACACAACATATCATAGCACAATGAAATAAAATTTGAGAAAAATACTATCTTTGATAGAAAGTTTTTCCCTCTTAGATTTTACACCGAAAACTTCTCCTTCATGTAGTAGACTTACCTAACTTCTATTCCTCTTGGGAAAACAAATTTCTTAGAAAGGTATGACAGTATACTTCTCCCTCTTTGACAATAAATGACAAAGAAAACAAATACCAAATTAGTATCAATGTGCCTTGAGTATTGATTCTAATGCAATATTCTCTTAGCTATGCTACACCAACTGATTGATCTTCAACTTGGTTCCTATTGATGCATCACTAAACTTCATTTAGTGAGCTTTAGATAGGGGAATGATCTCAAACTTACCTCTTAGATACAAGAATGCATCCTTTGGTAATGGCTTGGTGAATATGTCTGCAATCTATTCTTTTGTATAGACATATTCCAATCTAATTTCTTTGTCTTGCACCAATTCTCTAACAAACTAATATTTTATAGCAATGTGCTTTGTTTTGGAATGCATCATTGGGTTCTTTGATATGTTAATTGTGCTGGTGTTATCACAATACATGACTACTAACTCTTTTATTTCAATCTTCATTCTAGAAATTGTTTAAACCAAACAATGTTAGAACAATTTACTATTACTACAACATATTCTGCTTCTACTATGGATTGGGATGTGCAGTTTTACTTCTTGCTTGTCCAAGATACCAACCTTTTACCAAGAAAGAAAACTCCACCACTAGTGCTTTTTTCTATCATCAAGATTTCTTGCTCAATCAGCATCAATAAACACTTCTAGATCTAGATTTCCTCTAAGTTTGTACCATAATTCATAGTCTTCAATACCTTTCAAATATCTCAAGATTCTTTTGATTGCCATCATGTGGTTTTCTCTAGCTTTTGTCAAGAATCTTGCCACTATTCCAACTACTAAGGCAATATTAGATCTTGTGTGAACTACATACTATAATTTCTCAGTCATTGATTTGCATAAGATCTGATCTACCTCTTTGGATTCATCGTTTTTGGTAAGCTTCAGTCCAGTACACATGGGGGTTCCAACTAGTTTTGAATCTTCCATTCTAAACTTCTTAAGTATCTCTTTGATATACTTAGATTGAGTAATATAGATACCATTTTTGTTCTAATGTATCTACAATCCAACAAATAATTTTATCTCACCAAACATGGATATTTCAAACTCTTTGTTCATTTGTTCTAAAAATGCTTTGCATAGGTCATCATTCCCTGTAAATAGAGTATCATCTACAAATATTTCTGCCAACACAATCTTCTTTTTTGGTCCTTCCTTGATATACAAACTATTGTTATCATTTTTTCTATAAAAACCAGTCTATATTAGATAGTAATCTTTCATACCATGCTCTAGGAGCTTGTTTGAGACCATACAAAGCTTTGTGTAATTTGCACATTGTGTCCCTTTTTTAGGATCAACAAAACCTTCTGATTGTTCAGTGTAGACTTCTTCATCAAGAATTCCATTTAAGAATGTAGATTTAACACCCATTTAATATAATTTGAATCCTCTATGTGCTGCATATGCAAGTAAAGTCCTAACACCTTCCAATCTTGCAACAGGGGCAAAAGTTTCACCATAATCAACACCTTCTTCTTGAGAGTAGAATTTGTATACTAGTCTTGCTTTGTTTCTTGATACTTTACCATCTTCATTCAACTTATTCTTGAATACCCATTTTGTTCCAATCACATTTTTGTCCTTAGGCCTAGGTACAAGGGTCCAAGTTTTTTTCTTCTCTATTTGTTCTATTTCTTCATTCATAGCCTCAATCCAAATTTCATTTTTGAATGCATCTTTAACACTTCTAGGTTCGAATTTAGCAAGTAGACACATACCTTTTAGCTTACTTCTTGTCATAGTACCTTATGATTTCTCTCCAATAATTTGATCAAGCACATGATGCCTTATGCCTTATGACTTAGTTTGCACTTCTTGCAACTCAGAAACTATAGAGAGCTTGGGAGATGAAGTCTCCTTATTATCTGATATGTCTGAAAATGTATTAGATTTGAAGTAAACAAATTTTTTGTAGTCTTCTAGTTCTTTCTTGCTTTCTTCTTCAGTCTTTTCTACAAACTCATCAATTCTCACATGTGCACTTTCTATGATCTTATGAGTAGACAAATTCAAACATTTATATGCTTTACTTCTACAAGAATATCCTAGAAATATACCTTCATCACCTTTTACATCAAATTTTCCTTATCTATATTCTTTCAAGATATAACATTTACTACCAAATACTTTCAGGTAACTTACATTGGGTTTGTCACCATACCATAGTTCATAGGGAGTTTTGTCTGAATCCTTCTTCAACTAAACTCAGTTCAAAGTATGAACTATAGTGCTGATAGCTTCCTTCTAGTATTTGATAGAAAAATTATTTTCAATCATTAGAGTCCTTGCACAATCCATGATGGATCTGTTTCTTCTCTTAGCTATCCCATTCTTCTCGAGAGTACCAGGGGCTGATACTTTTCTTTTGATTCTTTTTTCAATGAATAAATTATTGAATTCATTGGAGATAAATTTGCCACCTCTATCTAATCTTAATCATTTTGATCTTTTTTCTATTTCCTTCTCTACTCTTGCCAGATACCATTTGAATTTCTCAAATGCTTCTAACTTTTCTCTTAGATACATGGCAGTCATCATTCTAGAGTAATCATCAACAAAAAGAATAAAGAATTTTTCTCCACTATATCTTTGTATACCAATTGGTCCACATAGGTAAGTATGCACAATCTCCAAGACATCTACATATTGATAGTTTTTTCTCTTAAAACTAGTCTTCCCCATTTTTCCAATTTGATAGTTCTTGCATAAACCAACAACTAGTTTTTTCAAACTAGGGATACCTCTTACTTTTTTGAATTTTCTTATTTTGACCATATTATTAAAGTTCACATGACATAGCCTTATGTGTCATAACTAAATTTCTTCTACTTGAGCAATAAGACATGAGTGATCACCAAGATTAAGATAAAATAGGTTACCTTTTGTTTTTTTGCCCGATCCAATCAGATTCCCTTTGTTATCTAGTAGTCTTCCCTTGCCATGCAGGAATTCTACCCTTAATCCTATATTGATTAGCTATGCCACACTCAATCAATTATGTTTTATTCCTTCAACCCAATAAGGAAATTACTACATACAAGTTCATTGGTTAATGAGATACAAACTTTTCCTTTGATGCAACAAGGTTCATTGTTTCCAAATCTTACACTACCTCCATCATAGTGTTGAAAATGTTCAAACTGTGTTTTGTCTCCAATCATATGGTGTGAACATCCACTATCTATGATCCATGTATCATTTTTACTAAAATGAGAGATAAGTTCCATCTTATCTCCTTCATCATAAAATTCATCTTTTATAGCAATGTATACTATTTCATCCTTACTGTTATCAGAATCCTTAGCCATAAAACAAGTTTTCTTACCTTTGTCTTATTATGATTTGTGACTTTTGAAATCCTTTTTTCCTTTATACTTGTGGCTCTTCTTCTCATCCTTGCTATCTTTGTTTGTGAACCCAGTAGCAATATGATCAATTTCTTCACATGAAAAATAGATTAGAGGAACTTTACCTTTGTATTTTCCTCTACTTCTAGAATAATTCTTTGCAAGTAAAGCTTCAAAAACTTCAAGATCACTATCTAAGCTTTCCTTGGTTTCTTCTTCACTATATAACTGATTTTACTTTTTCTTATTTCCTTTTTCTTTGAGTGAAATTTTGGCCTCAAATGCAAATTCAATATTTTTATAAGCTAGAACATAATTGTCAAAATTGTCTAGCTCAAAAGCTATCAATCTTCCTACTAGGGCATCCAAACCTAACTTTCTATTTGAATCACATCTCACTTCATGAATAGAAGATACTCTAATTGCATAGATGAGAAGTAAAGTTCTAAGAATTTTACTTGCAACAATTTCTTCTTTGATCTCTCCTCCAGATGTTCTAATTGCATTGACACTAGCTTTGATTCTTTCCACATATTTGGCAACATTTTCATCTTCTCTCATCCTCATCTAGTCAAATTTACCTCTAAGGCTTTCTATTTTGGCTCTCATTACATTGTCATCACCACCATAGATATCCTTGAGCTTGTCCTACATATCAAAAGTAGATTTACAGTCTTTAACCTCATCATATTCTTCATAGCTGAGAGCAGATGCAATGTCAATCATCATGATGTTATGGTTCTTTTTCTCAGCAAGATCTCCAATAGATAATGTACCAATAGGAGTTTTGTATTCTTCATCAGGGTATTTGTAGCCTAAATAACTAATGGTAGCCAGATGAAGCCTCATGAGTCTCTGCCATGCTGAAAAGTTGTCTCTATTTAACTTAGGAATTTCTCTCTTATAAGACATCCTGATCTTTTGCTTAGGTCCTTGAAACCTTCCTACAAGCACCAAAATCTCTAATACCAATTGTTTGAAATATAAGAGGAGTAAATGAGGGGGAGGTGAATCAATTACTACTAAAATATATCCCAGATCCCTTAGATGTCAACTTAAAGTTTAGACTAACAAAACTGATTACTGTTGATGCTTAGTAAACAAACATAAATTATTGTAACTTGGTAATCAATTATCCTTAAGAAGTTATCAGTAATTACTTAATCATAATATACATGCATAAGAGAAAAGAAATGAACACATAAGACACCAAGATTTAATGTGGAAACCCAATATGGGAAAAACTACCAATGTAACTAGCTACTATTTTTCACTCTTTTGAAGTGAGCCCCATTAGGAGCCAACCTAGTTAAAGGTTACAAAACACACTGTTAGGTGTGACCTTGTTAGAGGATTTATTCACCCTATTAAGAGTGGCCTTGTAAAAGGTCTTAAAACAATTCAATGGAATTTCCACCTTGTTAGAGGATTTACAACTAGATGCTAAACCAACTTGGTTAAGAGATTTTAGCTCACTACTACAATGGTTAGATAGTAACAATGAAATGACCTAACTGAATTATTGAATCCTAAGCTTTCTTTTTCTTAAACTTGATCCTTCTTGATTGAACTTTACTGCTCCATAAGGATATCTACTTATCTTTCAAGTTCGCTTCCACTCTTTTCCCTTTCAATTCTGTGATATCCCCATTTTGATATATAATTATAAATAAGTATTATATATTATTAAAAAGATTAATAATGTATATAAATTTAAAAAATATTATATATATATATATACCATGAATATTATCATATAACTATATGTGTGTGTGTATATATATATATATATATATTAGATATTAAAATATTATATTATTGAATATAAATAATTAATATATACATACATAAATAACTAATAACAAATATATCTTAATTAATTATTAATAGTATTATTAATTACAAGGAATATGATTTATATAATTTATAATCATATTATATAATGTAGCTATCTTATTAATATATTTAATTTTAAATATTGAAAGGACATGTCACTTGGAGATACACACACACACACACACACACACACACACACACACACACATATCTAGGATATAAAAGGCATTAGAAAATATATTAGGAAGAAAAGATTATAAAAGTATAGGAATAAAAAGGGTAAATTAAAGAATGTCTAAAAGGGGACATTACAAATGGTATTAGAGCATGATCCTACCATCCTATGCTCATAAAAATTTATTAAAAAAATAGAAGAGGATATAAAGACAAAAGGAATAGTGTATCTTATACAAAGATAAAAGTAATAATCTTACATCAAATCAACATATAATCATTAGAAGAGATAATTATCTAAATTACCTATAGTGGATAATAATGATCACAAGACTACAGCAACAACATCGATAATTTACATTTGAAGTCAACAATAAAGACTTCATACAAATTAGTGTGGAGAAGAGGGCCAAATAGCCAATTTATGAGAAGAAAAAAACTATGGAAGACATTTCAATTAGTGTCTAGAATCATCCTGACAACCAATGCACACAATTGAGGTTTGTAGATACCCCATGGGAGATAAGGAGAATGACTATCTATGAGAATATATTACCAGTAGCAACAGACCAACCAACATGATACACACTCTTCACATATTTAAATTAGTAAAATAAGCTAGGCAACAGTGAAATAAAAGACACATATGAACAAAGAAATATAGTTTGCCTTCGCAATGAGACAAAGTATATAGTTGGTTATATAACTCAACTATGATGAAATTGTTGTAATGAGCTAGTTCTTGAAATTTACAATGATGAAAAGACAATAAATGTACATATTAGGCTTAACGTCAGTATAGGGAGAGTGTCCATCTCCATATCAAGTTTGTAGATATTGCACATAGAATGATCATGTTGTACATATATATCACACCCCAATTAAAAGATATGTTTCAAGGATAGCTAACAAGATAAGAGATAGTTATGGATATCCATTAAAATATGATTAAATGAGAATTTTCAAAAACTACTTCAAATCATAATATAAATTAGTGACTTTTCCAACCAAGTGAGGCGTGTGAAATAAAGATGCAATGATAGAATGAGAGAAGAGAGATATATAAGCATCGGTGTGCCAAGGCATACCTAATCTGTGAGACTATGTTTTCAAGTGCATCAAACCATTGATCCTTAAATAGAAATTAACATGACATGGTAATGGGATCATATTTTAGAAAAAAAAACATAATGGATTAATCTACAAATTACATCTATCACATACAATTGGAATGATAAAACTAAACTTGTCACTATATAATGATCACTACAAATGATATATGTTTCATTGATGGAAAATATATGTATTTCCAACTAATAGAAATTGTTCTACAATGTATCAAAATAAGCTTAAACATTAGCATTCGATATTAATCGATGGAATCAAATATATATATATATATATATATATATATATATATATATATATATATATATACATACATAATGATATGTAGTGTATGTAAATAGGTAGAGTGAAAGTTTATAATAATGTGAAAATAGAGTTAACCATCAGTGGTTTGTACCATGAATATCAAATGGTTTCCTTTATAACTCTACCACCATAGATATGGAAGACAAAAAAAGCATATAATGTGCAAGGCAGGGAAATCCCATGCTAGCTAAAATTAATATAAAAACCATTCTATAACTCAACTGTGTTACTACACGCACCCTAAAAATTAAAAGAGAATTGAATGATATAATGTTTGAATGTGGGAATAGTGAATAGTACATGTGTGAGAACTTTGGGAAGATATATTGTACATGGAGTATGTGTAGGGTTAAGAGATAATGTGGACATTGCAGAGAAGATAGGTAAGAGAAAATATGTGAATGGATCCCACTAGTGGAACATCAAATTAAAAATATATAATTGGACTCTATATACCACCATGTGATCAATTATTTACATAGTGTTTAAATGGAAGAGATGCAGCCTTAGCGTGTAAACATGTCTCTGAGTGTGCATCAATTACCATAATAGTACCATGGGCCCTACTTGATAAGAATGCAAGATATAACATAAAGTGATTTTATCATGGAATATGGGGAGGTAAGTCAAGGTATAATCATATTTTAATTATTATATCCTACTTTGATTATATAAAATGAAGACTTATCTTATATAGTTGTTTATGATATATAATTAGAATATATATAGTTGTGATTAGATTAATGATATTTATATTTCTTAATTCACAAATGATGATAATGTTGGGCATGATTGGAAGAAAAATTATTTCTTGTGCATAAAATTAAATTTTGAAGGTCTATGACAAATAAATTTGGAATTATAAAGAAATGTTTCACAAGGGGAACATTATGCAAAATATTTGCAACTTATGACATAATGGATAAGGAGTGTGCATAGGGTGAGGAGTAAATCAGTCACATTGGGGTGTGAGAATCTCAATATGGATTAGAAATCTAAGGGAGCCCCAACCTGAGCATGTCCAAACTTAGAGCCACAGTAAATTTTGCATCCACGTCAAAATTAAGCATGTTCCTAATGGATAGGGAGTGTGCATAGGGTGAGGAGTAAATCAGTCGCATTGGGGCATGAGAATCCCAATATGGATTAAAAATCTGAGGGAGCCCCAAGCTAAGCATGTCCAAACTCAGAGCCACAATAAATCTTTAATCCATGTCAAAATTAAGCATGTTTCGAGTAGGTAGGTAGTGTGCATAGGGGGAAGAGTAAATCAGTTGCGTTGGGGAAAAATGAATCCCAATATGGACTAAGGTTTGAGGGAGCCCCAAGCTAACTGTGTCCAAACTCAGAGCTGCAATAAGTCTACCATCCACTATGAAATTATACCCCCTATTATAGTACTAGCTATAGAAAATATGCATTTCAAATCTTACTATAAAACATTTCCTTACCTTTTCTTATTTCAATTTGTAAGCAAGGTTCTAACATTTATACTATGTGTCTACATCATGTCTTCATGCATCAATGTGTTTTCTTCATGTCTTGCTACATTCATGTGTCTACCTCCTATTTGCATCATGTCTTCATGCATTAATGTGTCTACTTTGTGTCTTTATACATATGTTCTTGTAAATGCTATTAAATACTAACATGTTTACTTTGCAAGTATCTAACACATATGTAGAAAAGAGAATGAATCCGAACTATGAATTAATGAGGATGAAATAAATTGCTTGAGGACAAGCAAATTTGAGAGGGGAGGACTATGATATCCCCATTTTGATAAATAATTATAAATAGGTATATATATTATTAAAAAGATTAATAATGTATATAAATTTGAAAAATATAAATTATATATATATATATATATATACAATGAATATTATCATATAACTATATGTGTGTGTGTGTGTGTGTGTGTGTATTAGATATTAAAATATTATATTATTGAATATAAATAATTAATATATACACACATAAATAAAAATTGACAAATATATCTTAATTACTTATTAATAGTATTATTAATTACAAGGAATATGATTTATATAATTTATAATAATATTATATAATATAGTTATCTTATTAATATATTTAATTTTAAATATTGAAAGGACATGTCACTTGGAGATACACACACACACACACATATATGATATAAAAGGCATTGGAAAATATATCAGGAAGAAAAGATTATAAAAGGATAGGAATAAAAAGGGTAAATAAAATAATGTTTAGAAGGGGACATTACAAATTCAATCAACACACTTGTACATGCTTGAAAATCACAACTTGACCTTATATTTATATCATCCAAATTGTCAAGTCAACTCAATACAAATTAGAATGACCAATATTCATTACCATAGTCAGCTAGAACTAATATTTTAAATAATTAAAGCTTCATATGCCAAAAAAACAAAATCCTTCATTAATCAACTCTACTCAGCAAACACTGGTTCTGAGATGATTTTTTATGTTAACCAATAGAGACTCGGTTAACACTATGACTTGCAAAAATCCTTTGGTAACCGAGTGAACTCAGTTAGCACTAACTCTATTCTACTTTCTTTTGTTAACTAAGTGAGCTTAGTTAACACTCCTTTTTTCCAAAATTGCTTCAATCCTCAAGAGAGCTTGGTAGACACTGCCTATCATAGAATAAACTCAGGAACGCTCGATAGACAAGAAAAACTATCTTGTTGACCAAGTGATCTCAGTAAGCACTGACTATCTATTGGAAATATTCATGACTAGGCTAGGTTACTAAGAGGGGAGGGGTGAATCAGTAACCTCTAAAACTTTATCAATTTTTTATCTTAATTGCAATATTCCAATTATGATTTAGTTCATCATATCTGATCTAATTGCATGCATCAGAAACTAAAAATATAAGAGCATTCATAACACTTGAACACAATATTTGGTGATCCAGAAACCTTCCAAATAGAAAGTAAAACTAGGGTTGGGATGATACCCACAAAATTGAATACTATAGCATAAAGTTGGCCTATTAAGGCTTACATTGATCACTTTTGATTATCTACCCTATTAGGAGCAATTAGGACTATTAAGTCCACCTTGTTAGAGATTTTGTGAACACACAATAAAGTATGCACTTGGTAAAGAGATTTAAGAGAGACTTTTAAGTCTACCTTGTTAAAGAATTTTGACTAGTTCACCTATTAGGATGAAATAATAGATCTTTGACTTAAAACTAAATTACTGATAGAGATTCCTTGATGTATTGATCACCTTTCTATGATAGCTTTGGCTATGCTACTCCTTTTCTAATATGGCCTTCACAATACACTCTTTATCTATTTCTTGTTCACATTTGCATTCTTACACATTTATATTCATGTTATTGAATGTGATACAATAAATTACATATATACCAATCCAACTTACATAATTACAAAGTCAGTCCAAATGAAAACACTTAGGTTCTGAAGACTGACTTGGTGAAGTTCTGATACTTGGCACCCATTATCAATAATCGACCTTATCATGCATTTGATAGAAGTAGGAGCTCAGTCCATACTAATCACCTCAAAGTAGTCTTGAACTTAGTCTGCACTTATGACTTGGTAGATACTGTGTTACTTGGCATAAATTGGATTATTTTTTTACCATGACTGTACTCGATAAACACTAATCACCATATAGCTCGGTTAACACTATCTTTGCATTACATAAGCTGCTAGCTTGGTAGAAATTGCAGTGCTTGGTAACCACTAAAATGCTTGGTAGCCACTGGAATTAGTCTAGAAAACTCGGTAGAGACTGTAGTGCTCGGTGGCTACTGAATTACATGGTAAACATTGTAGATTGTTCAATGAGTTTTGTAGCCATACAAAATCTGAATAAGTGTGTGTCACTAATAAAAAAACTTGATTGATATGTCAACAATCTCCCCCTTTGGCATTAGTGAAAAAAACACTTATCAACCAAAACTTATATACATCACCATGTGATACTAGATAGCCATGTGATACTGGCTTCATAGAATATACTATTTTTGAGATTTTTCAAAATTTATCTAAGTATATACAGTATACTATACAACATATCTACAAATTCTCCTCTACTATATACATTTTTTTCATTTGCATATTTCTCCCACATACAGTATACTAATTGTCTTTCCATATATAGAATACTATGTGTCTCTACCCCCTTTTTGATAGTAATGCCAAACATTTATTCAAAACTTATCTACATAGAGATACCAAAATGAGATAGAAAACTAGAATGTACCTTAAGAATAACTACCAAGGTTTTATCACAATTTTCTTGCAAAATCTTGCATGTATGTAGAGCAATTTGTACTTCTGTGGAGAGTTCTATCATATGATCTACAATAGAGAAGTTGTTGTCATGGATCAAGGTTTTTGAGTAAACAATATGTTTATGAATTGTATCCATGCTAGAAAGGATCATATTCTGAATCTCTATCAATGTTGATCAGATCCTTGCTTCTTCTCTTAATAACTCTGTCTACATGTCTGACAAAAACCTGATCTTCATGTGATGTGCAAAGCTTGAACTAGAGTCAAGTTGCAACTATTGAGCACTGGCTTTCAGATTCTCATCAATTTTTGATAGTTTTCCCTTTATTTCCTTTGTGAACTCAAAAACATCACATAACTTCCCAAAAAGTGATGTCACATTAGAACAGGATGATTCAAGATTGGTCAAAATTGATGAAAGTTCAACTTGATGAATAGCAATTTGCTCTAGCACTTTATTGTCAAATTTCTTTTTAGCTTTCTCAATTAGCTTATCTTGTCCACTAGTGTCATCATTGATCTTTTGGACTGCTTCTACTAATTGCAACAAAATAGGTTGAGAGGAATCTACCTCAATTCCTATTGCCTCAAACAAATTTTTTTTAGCATCGTCTATAATCTTATACACTCTATCTCTTTCCTCTCTTAATTTTTGTTGTTTTTCCTTTTCTGGAGGAGTTCACCAATTATTTGCATTTGGTCTATTAAAAGATTATAAATGTCCCATTTGGGAATTGCTATTTCCTCATCTAAATCTATGACCTCCTCTATCTCCTTTCCTTTTCCCAAAAAATTTGTACTCAGTTGAGCCTTAGGTTCAACTATCCTTGTAATTAATGCCTTTGTGTCTGGGATGGAAACAATAGTTGATATACTAGGAATTGTAGTGAAAATTGATATAGTACTAATTGATGGAATACTAGCAAGAATGCTTGTGGAATCCAAAACTGAAGAAGTCATAACTAAAGTGTCCAAAACTGAAGTACACAAAATTGTAGTATCCAAAATTAAAGTACTTACTACTGAAGAACCTAAAGTTTTAGAAGAGACTACATCCATTACTAATGACATCAACACGATAGTTGAAGAAGAGGGAGGCTGCAACTTGGTAGATGAAGTGGAAGTCACTTCTATCAATGATACTCTAAGTTGAGTGGGGGCGAAGAGTGATTGGACATTTGAGGTATCTATTGTTGTCATAATCAAACTTGTTGAAGCTGTCTCCAAGCTTGATGTGGCTACTAGTTTGGCTAGACAGTGAGGAAGTGAGGCAATGACTATCGTAGCTATCTTAACTAGGTCAATCTCCTCATCATCTTGCTTTGCTTCCTTGGTAGCTTCTTCCTCTTTATCTTCTTCATCTTCCTTGATGAATTCTTCATAATCAACTATGAAAAACTAAGTTAATTCATCATCTTCTTCATGCTTGTCACTATCATCATCATCATCTTTTATTTAAATTATGTTTTCACTAGGCTTGTGAAGATGATAGACATTTATCCAAGTGTCTATGGCATTCTTCACAACATATTCAATGTCTTTCATCAAAACTCAACAAGTGTTGAATTTGAGTTTCATTTTTTTTTCATTTTCCTTCAATGACTTCTTCACCTCAGCATCTAACATGCATGGTACCAACTATCTCAAGGTTTGTGCATAAACATCTTTGACAGTTTGCTTCATATTCTCCCATCTTACCTTGATTTTGTCTAATAAGACACTAGGAATCTGTGATCCCAACTGATCAGGTGAGTACTTCCATTTCCCCATTTTATCCATGACCAAGTTTTCAATTTGTTTATGCTTAGCCTCTAATTTGGTCTCATATTCAAGAGCTTTGAAGTTGGTTGCACCAGTTCCTTCTCTCAACACCTTGAGTATGTCCTGGAATGTGGGTGGAGGTCAACTAAATATGACATCACCTCCTTCCTTGTCTACCTTTTTCCTTGTGCTAAGTACCAAAATTTGCACTACATACTAAACTAAAAGAGTTCAATAGTTCTAGTACAACATGGGAATCACTTCTTGGTGAGACATACAGTTGAAGTGAAACTTCTAGTTTCTAGGCCAGCTCCTATTGAAATATCAGTGAAATTTCCATGAATCTAATCTAAGCTTGTGGGAAAAAGGATAGAGATTACTGAAAATAATTCTAAAAACCTAAACTCTAAACTAAAGAGACACATGATACACCAAAAGTGATATGAAAATCTGAACATAAATAAAAAAGAAGGATTATTCAGTTACTTGAGTAGAAATAAAACACTCCCTTCCTGTAAAGACTTGCATAAATAATTTGTAATAAAGTCTGAAGAATGAACTTGCAAAAGGAGGAATACAAATGCCTCTCTCCTATCAGTTTCACCTTTTAGAACATAGATTATAACCTACAAATAAACTTACTCCTCTACAACTAGGTGTTTGAGTGAGACAAAACAAAAAGGAATAATAAAAATTCACTAATTGTTCTTATCAAATCACTTTGACAATACAAACAGAATTACAGAAAGAAAAGAAGGTTCAAAAATGGACTCAAATAGCATAAACTAAACTATTGTCACCTATATTTAACTTCCAAAGTGAATTACAAATGTCTGTAAATCAAAGAGCTAAGGACCCAAAAGTCACAAAAACCTCTCTCTGCATAATTAGAACTCTCTCTAATAATGAGTTCAAAAACTCACTAAATACAATTCCTAGCTATCTGGTCGAATGCCAAAAAACAACCTCAAAGATTAGAGTCAAAACCACCAAAATGATGATTAACTGCATCACAAACTCCACTAAGTCATTATAGACCCTGTGACTCACTCAAAACTACCCATGAAATGATATAATAGTCAATAAAGACCCCTTAATTACTAGGGTAAAGTAAAATTCTACTTATAGCCCTATATTCCTCCATATGTTTCCAAATTACTTCTAAATGCTCATAATGACAACTACATCTTATGACAAATGTCACTTTTCACAAATAAGCATGGAGTTATGACGAAAAGACTATATATATTTGTATTCTTATAATAATGATATTGCTATAAAACAACTTATATAAATGTCATTTTACAAGGCTTAAAATATATATATATATATAATAGACTTAGTGGAAACATTGAAAACACAATCTTAGGCAAAAGAAGAGATCGCCCCTGCCACCCCCCCCCAAACAACACAAATGCTCAACATTACAAAAAGGAAATGAATCCCATGAAAAGGCATGCAGATTTCAAAATATATGAAAAAGGAAAAAGTGCATAGTATAAACTATGTTTCAACACTAAAACACTCATTCACACTTTTCCATGAATAATTTGGAGGTGTCAACTGGGGTTTCTCTGGTTCTTTTGGTTTCCATTAAAAGAATTTTCTATTTTTTTAATTTTTCCTATGGCTAACATTGTGTGAGCTCACTAGTCTTCAATGATGGGAAGCAACAAAACCTTGAAGCCACCATGCATGAATATGAAAGGTATTTTGAAACACTTGTAATTTTTCTTTAAATGTTTTGTTGTTTCTAGGTTTCTTTCTTTCCATTCTTTTCACATTATTCAGCCCACCGTTCTACCATGCTTGAGCTATTGAATAAATTCTCACTTTAGTTCTTTCTTGGAACATCAACCATGTGAACTAATGGAGCAACATCATATAGCTCTATTGTTGTAGGCAAACTATCCTTTCTTCCAATGTTCACACCTTGCAGCTTCACCTTATAATTTTTTATTTTTTAAAAATGTTAAATGCAAGACTCCCAACAACTTCATCCATTTTTGATATTATCTCTTTGGTAGTGTATTTGGATGTGAATTTCATTTGTTTCTTAACCAAAACCATGTGTTGTTCAAATGCATTCATAAATACATGTTGTGTCTCTTTTGTCTCCACGACAAGGCACTCCTCTAAATCACTAAAGAAATCTACATCTTTCAAGCCTACATTCTCATCTTCTTTGAACCTAGGTGGCATGTAATTTTTCTAGAACCAGTCATTTTTTAGGATCTCTAATAGTGTGATGTGCATCTAAGGGTTTGGATTGAAAATTCTTGGAATTAGTTTCTTCACCCTTGATGAAAACCGTTGAGGATATTTAAAATATGCTTTGCAAATCATCAAGACAAAAAGTATAACACCACATGACCACACATTTGCAGTTGCACCATCATAACCCTTATCATTGATGACCTCAAGTGCAACATAATTTGGTGTTCCACATGTAGTGTGAAGCAGTCCATCCTCTACAAATTTGGAACATAGATAGATATTTGAGCACAACAATAATGAACTTAATTTTATTTATTTTTTAGGTTACAACGAGCATTTAAATTCATTTATGTCTACTTTGTATTACATCATTTTTTGCATTTTCCTCTACCTTCATAATGACATACCAATCAAGGGTCTTTATCTTATAGAGTTTTTCCTGAATATTTGATGTTGTAACTTATGCCTTTTCCTCTTTGCAAACTGACAAATATTTCTTTGTTAAAACTATGCTTGCAGCTATAGCTATGAATTAACTCCATAGGTTTATCTTTGTTTCAAATGATGTGTTGTTGTTAGCTTATTTGAACATCATTTCAGAGTTTACTTGGTTGTGACCTAATTTCCATCTTGAAATCATTGATACCATGTTCATTCTTTGAGGGTTTATAACTTAAATTCACTCTTGCTTTGTAGTTATACAATAACTGCCATGTTAATCACTTCTATTCAAAATTTGTAGTTGAAACCACCATATTTATGGCAATTATTTTGTTTAATTTGCTAAAGAGAGTTTCCTCTTTTCTTTATCATATTTCTTTGTTGTTACTTAAGTCATAATTTATAATCTCTTTTTGCTTGCATTTAAACATATTCTTCTGTCCTATTGTTTCTCTGTAACTGTTGGTAACCATTGTGTTGGGTTTTCTGGAAGATGTCATCATTTGTAATATGTTTTCCTGTATCTATTACATATGCAAGTCATGAGTTTTCTTTGATACTATTGCTCTCTACATTTTCTTACATTATATTGCTTGGAGAGTTATTTCTAATTCACTTATTCAACATATGCACAAGCTTTGTTTTGATGGAATAAATGCAATCACAACAAATAAAGAGTATTTTATGATGTTTGAGCATCGGCTCATGAAACTCATAAACCACTTCCTATTATTTTTAGCTATTCCTTGTGAACCAAACATGCTTGTACTTGATTATAATGAAAGGTTTCATATCAAAATTAATATTTCCCTTTAACATTAAATTTTATATTTTTTTCTCACTTGAACATTTAGAATACACTTTACTATTTTTGATATGGATTCAGAATAGGAAAAATATTGCATGTGTGGGTATGTAATTGTAGGTATTCATTCATTTCTTAGATCTTCCAAGATCTAACCCACTCTTTCCTATGCAGGAGAACGAAGAATAGGAACTGTTAGACCAAGAGTTGGACCAAGAGCAACATCAAATACCATCTAACCAGTCAAAAGTTAAAAAGGAAATGACTAGTTACCTCTAACTGTAACAACCTATGTTATATTTTTCCTCATTCTCAATATGTATGAAAGGAAGTAGTTAGACTCATGGCTTGAATGAGATTCTTCATTTCCAACATTTTCTATTCATTCCATAATTTGTAAAACTAAAAATTGTACATATCAGTTAATGATTTATACAATGAACATTGTACTTCCTTGTGCTCATGATTTCTATATGATTCCAAAATTATGAAATGTAGATGAATAGAAAATGAATGATTTGGATGATTTATTTTGCAATGTTACTATTAAGGTAAAATTCTATCATGTGTAGAATTTGAGTAACATTTTTGGCGATCTATGTTGTATGTTTGTAAGCTAGACATTTGACCAGTTTGCTTTATTCATTGGGCATAGAGTCTAAAATTATGCATCAATAGCACCTAGATATAACACAAAGTGACTTCTAAAGTTGTTGGTTGAGTTTTGAGTGCATGTTCATGAACTGAATAGGATTTAAGACTCTTATTGGGTTGATAGATATGCATGATCAAACTCAAGTAGCATCTTTAGAAGCGAAACCTTCATAATCTAATCATCTTATTGATGTATGGATGAATGTGTGTATTTGAATGGATACATATGAATAGTAGATATGTGGATATGCATGTATGTATGGTTGGCAACATGACTTGATTAGCTGCAACATTGTGTATATGTGTATGCATGTGTGTACTAGGTATGTGTAGGAATTTAAACACATGTATTGATGCATAGATGAATGGGATGGTTGAATATGAAAGCTTGATAACACAAACCAAAAAATTAACCTACCTAAAACCTAGGGAAAATAGGAAACTAACCTAGGAAAGAAAACAAAAATTGACATGCACTTGGACAGTGCTTAGGAAAACTCAACTAAAATGTAGATGTGGTTATTAAAAATAGGAAAACTAACCTAATATATACAAGATAGGACTGATAGCTCATACCTCAAAATATGGTTTGAGATGAATCCCACTCACAGGGATTGGCAAAACATTTCCCTCAATTGTAGCTAGCTAAAATGCATTGTGCTCCTTACATTCAGTGATCAGAAATGGCCCAGACCACATGTGATCAAACTTATTATGATGGCCTAGCTTTCTTTTAAGAACATCCCATTTTAGCACAATATCACCCATGCTAAAGTCCCTGGCTCTTGCTTTTCTATCAAAGATTATCTTGACTTGAATTTGCTAAAACTCCATAGTTTGCATTTCTTTCCTTCTACTTTCCTCCAACTCCAACTCCATTAGCTGTGCATATCACACCAGCATAGGATTTCCTTCTTCAAAAAGAACCAACTGAGTAGCAAGATCAAGTGCTAGCAACTCTACTTCAGTAGATAATCAAGTTTCTTTCCCATAGACCAACTGATAAGGTGAATTCCCAATAATCTATTCTGGAGTGATTCTATCTACCCATAAGGCAACCTTCAATTTCGAGAGGCAATCTCATTGATTCTCCTATAGAGTTCTTTTAATAATCCTTATTAGATTCTTACTGGAGGATTCTACTAACCCATTACCTTATGGGTAATAATTTGAACTATTCCTAAGATGAATTCCATGCTTGAATGCCCAATTAGTCACTTCTAATCCAATGAAAGCAAGTGCATTATTAGAAGTGATAGAATCAGGTACCCCAAATCTATTCACAATATCATCATAAAAATTAAGGACTATTATCTCATTTGCATTATTCAATGCTACTACTTCTATCCAGTGTGTGAAATAATCAGTAGTGCTGGTAATTATCCATTTGTGTCCTGCACTTGACTGAGGGTTGATAGGCCCTATAAAGTCAACACCCCATTTTTGAAAAGGTTGTTCTATTTTAATTGGTTATAAAGGAAAAGCTAGTAGCCTTTCTTTCCCTACAAACATGGAACACTTGACACATTTTCTAGCATATGCATGGATGTCTTTAAAAATATCAAGCCAATAATATGCACCTCAAAGAATCTTATATATTGTTGTTCTAGGGGAACAATGTCCTCCTGAATGACCATCATGGAATTCATGCAAGATATTTGTAACTTGATCTAAATCAATACATCTAAGAAGGACACCATTGTGATCTTTTTGATACAAAACATCATTAAGTAAGACAAAGGGAATAGATTGTAATTGATAATGCCTCCATTTTTCCTTATCCAAATTGGCTGGACACTTACTAGTCTTCAAGAAATGAACTATGTCCTGTAACTAGCTTGTTGCTTTGTCATTGTTTGTTGTGGTACCAATCAACAAAATGGTGTTTTCTTGTCCTTGAAGTTCTAAAACCTCTTTATCAGTAATATATTCACATAAGCCTTTGCCTCTAACCAACTTGGTTACCTGAATATCCACATCATACTCATGACCTGTGTTATCTAGCTAGGTCACTTTTCATTCAAATCTTTACTTAAAAGAAATCCCTTAACACTTGGATGAGCCGCACACAAAATTACTTTATTATGTGTCAACAAGTGCCTAAATTTTTTAAGGCTCTTAATAATAGAAAGCATATGTTCCTCAAAAAAACTATATCTTTGCTCATAGTCTTCAAGATCTTTGCTAAAAAAAGAGATTGGTTGTTCCAATCCTTCCAAATTCTTTTGTACTAGCATAGCTTAAATGACATCAAAGCCACCATAAGCATAAAGAATAAAATCTTTACTAAAATTAGGATTCATTAGCACTGGGGCTGCTACTAAAGCATCTTTAATTACCTAAAAAATTTCTTTTGCTTCTTTAGTCCACGCAAAAATAGTGTTTTTCTTAAGTATACCGATTAGTGGCTTAAGCAATGTTGCAATATCAAGAAAAAACCTTCTTAAAAAATTTATACGGCCAATGAAAATTTGAAGACCCTTTTTATGTTGAGGTAAAGGTAGCTCCAAAATTGTTGCAACTCATTCAAGATCCATAATAATACCTTCTTTTGTTACAACATATCCAAGCAATTTACCTTCATGGATAGAAAAAATGCACTTTTTTGGATTCAATGAAATACCAAATTACCTACAATGCTCAAATATCTACTTCAAGTGGTTAATGTGATCTATCACTTTTTTAGAATAAACAATGATGTCACCAAGATATACTAAAAAAACTTATACATTAGATTGCTAAAAGCCATCTCCATTGCTTTTTGAAAAGTTTCTCTAGCATTGGACAATCCAAATGGCATTCTTTTATATGCCATTATTCCCCGCTTCATAGTAAATGTTGTTTTGAATTGGTCTTCTTTCTTCACCAAAATCTGATTATAGCTTGAATGTCCATCCAGCAAGGAAAACTGTTCAACTCCTGATACATATTGTAATATTTACTCCATTGATGGAAGTGGATGTCTATCTTTTAATGAAACTCTATTCAAATCTTTGAAATCCACACACAATCTTAGTTCACCATTCTTTTTCATTACATGGATGAAATTAGTAACCCAGCTTGTATGCTTAATGGGAAAAATTATTTTGCTTTCAATTAGTTTGAAAACTCCCTTTTTCCTTAAAGGCTCCAATCTAGGATTAATTGGCCTTTGTTTCTGTCGAATAGGTTTAGCTATGGATTCCATCTCTATAGTGTGATATGCAAGCTATGGATCAAAACCTTTCAAATTACTATATTCCCATGCAAAAAAATCACTAAATTCCTGAAATAAATGAAGAAAGGACTATTTTTCTTCAATAGAATTCACTTTGCCAATTTTAAGACATTTTCCAAGTACAATTTTCAAGTCTTCATACCAATTTTTCTTTACCAATAGGTTTTCTTTACCAACTTTTACCTGGTCATTAGAATTAAAAATGCTTTCTAGTGTTACTAACCCTTTGGTCAACTTGTTGTTTTTTAGCTACAATACCTAATCTCCATATTGATCTTTGTAACACTGTTGGTTTGAATTAGCAACAATATCCTCTTCAAAGAGGAATTACAAAATTTGTTTGTCACTTTCAAAAACTTGCCAATTGACATTATTACCAGGTACTAAATACCTGGTAATAAATTTTATATGTTTCTAATTAGGTTGTGCTTTAATGTTGTTTACAATGTCATGCTTAGCACCCATAGCTGCTAACCTATCAACATGCTGATTTTTACTTCTAGAAATAACAAATATGTTAAAAGCATCAAAATTCTCAAGAAGATCCCACACTCTATGCCTATAAGATTTGAGAACATCATTTTTAACAACATTTAGGCCTCTTACTTGGTTTACTATCAATTCACTATCACCATATACCTTTAAACATTTGATGCCACACTCTTATGCCCATTCTAATTGGTGAATCAACCCCTCATACTCAATTGTATTATTTGTGCAGGAAAAACTAAATCTAAAAGCGGAAAAATACTTTTCATTTTTAGGTGAAACTAACATTACACCCCCACCAACACCTTTTTTACCCCTTAAACCATAAAAAATCATACTCCATAACCAATTTTGTGATTCTTCCAACTAATTTTCTAGTTTTACTAAATTAGGAATAACTATACCTTCCTCATGTATGACATAAATCCCTAAATTAGCATGTTTCAAATCATAAAAATGATTTTTAGAACTTTGACTTAACACCCATTCATCAAGGAGGATATCTGAAACATCATCTAGTTGGGTTCTAGCTTTAGTAGTTATATCATGCTCTTCTTCATCAAATGAAAAAAAAATTGGATTCATCGCACTAGGTATGTATGGCTTTATATAATTTCTTGCAAGTAATTCAGACTTAATTGTTAACTTAGTACCATATCCAGTCCTAATTAAAAAGCATGTGAGACCAGTTAGATGATAAATAGCCCCTAATTTTTATAGTAAAGTCTCTAGAAAAATAGATGGCAAAATATAGAGGTAAGTCTATTACATAGACATCTTGCTGAATGACAAAATTAGGAAAGGCATGAAGAGTAATACTTGCATCTTTGATCAGACCTATAGTAACAATAGATGTTTCATCAAGCTGAACAACACCTCTTTCAATGGGATAATACTTTAATCCTAACTGGTTAGCTACCTTTTTGGGCATGGCATGAGCTTGTAGCCCCACTATCAACCATGCAGTTATGAACTAATTTATCGCCAATAATTAACAAAAGATAAAAAGAAGGTGGTTTAACCATCTTACTTGATTCATTGGAAATTTTATCATTGTCCTATTACTTCTCATTAGCATTTTTCAATATAGTCTTTGTTGGTTCATTCCCAACCCCCTTAGGATCTACCTCATTAGATAAAGCCCTCTTCAAAATATCAGTTTGGCCTAGAATAGCTAATGTCTCCCACATTGACATAGACAAATTCATCCTCTTCATATTCTTCACAATATTGAAAGGTATAGTAACATGTGATTTTTGATGTGCTTTAGTAGCAACATGTTCTGCTTGCTTGTGAAAATTCTCCTTGGTGACAAGGACATGAGTATGTTCCACAGTATTTGTGGAACATAATGGTTCAGCTGTATCAAGTGCTTTACTTTTATTTTCCATCTGCTCTATTTCAAGAGCCATTTTCTTGGTTCGAGTATTGTCTGATATTGGTGAATCATTATTTACTATGCAAAACTCATCTCTTTGCCAGTTAAGGAAAGCATTTTTAGGAGTATGTGAATCATGTTAATGTTTAGGTGCATCATTTATTGCATTCTGCTATCCTACAACTATATTTTTTACCATCAATGCCTAAATAATCACCCCATTGGTCCAAGTAACCTGATTGTGTGGTTCATTCTAGGGATAACACCATTTGAAATTGGTTGCAAGGTTATTTTTCATAGGCACAATGTCTTTTACTAGATTAACAACATCAAGAGGGATTAGGTTATAAGGCCAAAAAGGTCTTTGATTGATGTCTTTCCTATAACCCATTGCATTACCCTGATATGGGTCTCTATTTTCTTGGGCTTGGCCTTGGTTTTACTACTAGTAAGATGGATTTACAACTTGATTTTGTTGTTGATAAGGTGGTCTAGCCTAAAATTGTTGTTTTTACAAATTTACTAGCTCATTGCTAAAAGTTTGCATCATATTCTCAATTTTGAGTTGACAATTTTTAATCTCCAACAACTTTTGTGAAGGGCCTACTATAATAATTTCTTGACTAGGAACAATAGGTAAAGTATTAAAAGGTGGGGTTGCTAATGGTATATCTGGTTGAATATCTAGAAAAATAGGCATTGGAGGCCTAAGGGCTATTTTTCCTGCTTGGATAAGGCTATTTTCAGCTCTAATAGCAATATCATATGCATGAGGTAGTGAAACAGCTCCCATTGATTGAATCATTACAAAAATATCACTATTTAAACTTTTCAAGAAATATAGAAAAGCATGGTCTACTGAAGGTCTTATCGAGACATGTATTCTAGTCCAAGTCCTTTGAAACCGATTGTTAAAATCCATCATTTGCTCTGGGGAGCATGCTTTATAGTTGTGAGCTACTCTACTAGAGACAAATAATCTGACTTATCTTCAAAATGCCTTTTAAGAGCATCACCCAAAGCATCCTATGAATTGATTGAATGAACATCCAAACTTATAAACCATTGAAGTGTCTTTCCTTTAAGAGATGTTGCAAGTAACTTGGCAATGACATCTTCTTTTGTAACATGATGAACACTACACAATGTAGCAATGTCTTTGATATGTTTGTATGCTATAATTTAAGTCTCTCCAATGAAATTTGGTAAACTTTTTAAGGCAGCTAGAGGTATATCATGATGCAGGGAAAAATTTAAAGGGCTCCCCTAATAGTATGGTACAAAAGAAAATGCTCTTGCCATTGGAGGAGGTAATGGTACTTGCTACTATGGTGCTGAAATCTAGATAGGACTAGGTTGTGTAACTAATACACTCTATTTCACCAAAAAACTTGTATTTGTTGTAGTTGCTAGTATGAAGCTAGTACTTGTTGTAGTTACAATTGAAGTAGTGGAAATATTAGTTTCAAATGATTCAGTTCTCAATGTTGGACTTGTTGAATGCCTAACTTTTCTTTGACATGACTGATTTCTTCTACCATACACATGAATATCAGGGTTGAAAGTTGTCTTCTTGATGATGGCTTAGTTTTGGCAAGAGTTCTTTCATGCCTTTTTGGAGTTTCTAGCTATAAATATTTGAAAGAAGCAAAACTTCTTGTCTAAATCTTTCTCATAAATTTATTGAACTTCATTGGCTAGCTGAAACATGACTATCTATTGAATCAGTACAGCTTATATTTTCTAAAAATTGTGCTCATGTCCCACCGGGCATGTCAAAACTATTAAGTACCAAAATTTTTACCCTATACTAAACTAAAAGAGTTCAATAATTTTGGCATAACATGGGAATCACTTCTTGGTGAGACATGCAATTGAAGTGAAACCTCTTGTTTCTAGGCTGGCTCCTATTGAATAATCCATGAAATTTCCATGAATCTAATCTAAACTTGTGGGAAAAAGGATAAAGATTACTAAAAAATAATCCTAAAAACCTATAGTCTAAACTAAAGAGACATCCGATACACCAAAAGTGATATGAAAGTTTGAACATAAATGACTAAGAAGGGTTATTCAGTTACTTGAGTAGAAACAAAACACTCCCTTCCCGTACTTGCATAAATAATTTGTAATAAAGTTTGATGAATGAACTTGGAAAAGGAGGAATACAAATGCCTCTCTCCTATTAGTTTTACATTTTAGAACATAGATTACAACCTACAAATAAACTTACTCCTCTACAACCAAGTATTTGAGTGAGACAAAACAACAAGGAATAATAAAAATTCACTAATTGTTCTTATCAAATCACTCTGGCAATATGCAAAAAGAAAAGAAGGTTAAAAAATGGACTCAAATAGGATAAACTAAACTATTGTCACCTATATTTAACTTCCAAATTGAATTACAATTTTTTGCAAACAAAAAAGTGAAGGGCTCAAAAGTCACAAAAATCTCTCTCTGCATAATCAGAACTCTCTTTAATAATGAGTTAAAAAACTCATTAAATACAATTCCTAGCTCTTGGGTTGAATGCCAAAAAATAGCCCCAAAGATCGGAGTCAAAACCACAAAAATGATTATTAACTGCATCACAAACTCCACTAAGTCATTATAGACCCTATGACTCACTCAAAATTGCTCATGAAATGCTCTAACAGCCAATAAAGATGCCTTACCTACCAAGGTAAAGTCAAATTTGACTTACAGCCCTATATTCCCTCCATATGTTTCCAAATTACTTCTAAATGCTCATAATGACAACTCCATCTTATGAAAAATGTCACTTTTCACAAATAAGCATGGATTTATGAGGGAAAAACTATATATATTTGTATTCTTATAATAATGATACTACATAAAACAACTTATATAAATGTCATTTTAGCATATATCAATTTACAAGGCTTAAAAAAATACAAAATATAATAGACTTATTGGAAACATTGAAAACATAATCTTAGGAAAAAGAAGAGAACAACCCCCCCGACACAAATGCTCAACACTACAAAAAGGAAATGAATCCCATGAAAAGGCATGTAGATTTCAAAATATATGAATAAAGAAAAAGGGCATAATATAAACTACGTTTCAACCCTAAAACACTAATTCACACTTTACTATGAACAATCTGGAGGTGTCAACTAGGGTTTCTCTAGTTCTTTTGGCTTCCATTAAAGGTATTATCTATTTTCTTTATTTGTTCCTATGTCCACCATTGTGTGAGCTCGCTACTCTTCAATGATAGAAAGAAACAAAACCTTGAAGCTGCCATGCATGAATATGAAAGGTATTTTAAAAAACTTGTCATTTTTTCTTAAAATGTTCTATTCTTTCTGGTTTTCTTGCTTTCCATTCTTTTCACATTATTCAGCCTATCATTCTTGCCATGCCTAAGTTGTTGAATCCATTCTCACTTTAGTTCTTTCTTAGAACATCAACCATGTGAACTGATCGAGCAACTTCATATAGCTCTATTTTTGCGGTCAAACAATCCTTTCTTCCAATGTTTGCACCGTGTAGCTTCACCTTATGATTATTATTTTCTAATACAAGAGTCCTAGTAGCTTCATAAATTTTTGATATTATCTCTTTAGTAAAGTGTTTGGATGTGAATTTCATTTGTTACTTAACCAAACTCGTGTGTTGTTCAAACATATTACCAAGATTTAGAACCTCTAATATGGATATAAGTTTGAATGCATTCATAAATACAAGTTGTCTCTTTTGTCTCCATGGCAAGGCACTCCTTTGAATCACTAAAGGCATCTACATCTTTCAAGCCTACATTCTCATCTTCTTGGAACTTGGATGGCATGTAATCTTTCTGGAATCAATAATTTTTTTGAATCTCTAATAGTTTGATGTGCATCTTAGGGTTTGCATTGAAAATTCTTGAAATTAATTTCTTCACACTTGATGAAAACCATTAAGGATATTTAAAATATGCTTTACAAATCATCAAGACAAAAAGCATAACACCACATAACCACATGTTTGTAGTTACACCATCATAACCCTTATCATTGATGACCTCAAGTGCAACATAATTTGGTGTTCTACATGTAGTGTGAAGCAGTCCATCCTCTACAAATCTAGAACATAGGTAGATTTATGAGTACAACAGTAATGAATTCAATTTTTTTTTAAAGGTTGTAAGGAGCCTTTAAATTCATTTATGTCTACTTAATATTACATCAATTTCTGCATTTTCCTCTACCTTCATAATGACATACCAATCAAGGGTCTTTTTCTTCTAGAGTTTTCCTGAATATTTGATGCTATAACTTATGTCTTTTACTCTTTGCAAACTAACAAATATTTCTTTGTTAAAACTACGCTTGCAACTACAACTATCAATTAACTCCATAGGTTTATCTTTGCTTCAAATGATGTGTTATTTGTGGCTTACTTGAATGTCATTTCAAAGTTTACTGGACTGTGACTTGATTTCCATCTTGTATTTATTGATGCCATGTTCATTCTTTGAGGGTTTATAACTTAAATTCACTTTTTCTTTACAACCATACAATAACTACCATGTTAATCACTTTTGTTTAGAATTTACAGTCAAAACTGTCATACTTATGGCAATTATTTTGTTTAATTTGTTGAAGAGAGTTTCCTCTTTTCTCTATCATATTGATCTATTATTACTTATGTCATCATTTTTAATCTCTTTTTTCTTGTATTTAAACATATTCTTTTGTCATGTTGTTTCTCTGTAACTATTGGTAATCATTGTGTTGGGTTTTCTAGAATATGTCGTCATTTGCAATATATTTTCCTATATCTATTACATAGGCAAGTCATGACTTTCTTTGCTACTATCTGTTGGTGTTTGAAAATGTTATCAATTTTCAATTACCCTGATGAGAACAAAACACATCTAGGGGTAGTTAACTCCCATTTTCAACATGCCCATTCAGATACCAGGCCAACTATAAGGCATGATCCTTCTTCTTCAGGCTCTGCAAAACCTAGGTGGGTAGACCTATAGATTCTTTATATCATACTAGTTATCAAAGCATACACTGAATCTAATATGAAGCGAAATAAAAACCCTTACATCTCCTAGTAGCTCATGAAATAACATCAATCTACAGTAGCTAAATGCAGATCTAGGAACATTTTAAGCTAAGTGAGGGCATTCTATTATAGCTCTTCAACATGAAAGGGGAAAAGCATTTGATTATTGATGTTGATGTTCAACAAATCATCAAACATGCAGCAATGAGAACAAATTGATCCTACACATGATTAGTGCCTAATCCATTGGGTAATTCCATGAAATTAAAACATACATCTGTGACATCAGGACATATTCTGTATACCCAAACATTAGATCTATCTAATCACCTTGTGATTCAGACATTGATGTTCATTCAGATCTCATTCTCACAAAATATCCTTCTCAACATAACCAGTAACCCTACCAAACACATCAAGCATTTACTTGGCACTTTGTTCCAACAACAAAATATATCAGACATACAACTTGAAGAGGAAGCAAATGGATCTCAGCTCTTTATTCCAAGACCACATAAGACTATAGATTACTGAGACAAGAGATGAGAACTAGAATGAAACTAATGAAATGCTTGCTCATATGTATTCATTTCCTTGAAAAAATACAATCAAATGCATGAAATTAAAACATGAAACAACCTAACATATCAGAACTATTTGTATTATCTTTACACTTGTTCACATGAGAGAAATTTGTTGAAGGAAAATGGTGTCATAGTCACGGGAATGCAACCAGAAATGGATCCAAGACCTTGGTATCACAGTAATGTGCAGATTTTTCTCCAAAAGACTGGAACCCTTGGTCTCTCAGTTACAAAAAATTGGAACCTCTTCAAAGAAAGAAAAATAGAAAGATATAGCAAAGGAAAGAATCTCGGATCTGATCTTCAAGTGACAAGTGTCCATTTGAAATGCAATCCTTTGTAACTGAATAACTTCTTCCTTCCATCTCCCATTCTGATCTAATCTTGTTTCATGATTTGTGTCACTGACTTGCAAAATATCTATGCTAAAATTATGAAACCTTTTTGAGTCACCAAAATATTTGATCTGCCTTATAAAATGCTAGTAAAATTTGAGATTTTACTGAGTGAACACTATCAAAATTCAACCCAAACTGCATTTCAACTATCTTTTAACCACATTTAAGTTATCACCTTGTTAGGAATCAAATCTGACCATCTATACCTAAAAATAATTACAATTTGGGAACTTGGGAGAAAACCTGGTATAGCTTGAACACATTGCTACCTGTGCAAGAACTGATTCCGAAAATGGATAGTTCATCTTTTCCTAGTTTCGACGGTATATTGGAGTGCATATCTAGCTTATCGAAAACCCACTAAATCTTCATTTGAAAATCACCTCCTTCTGCTATAAAAGTCAGGTCTACAACTTGAAATTCTTTAAAAATTTAAAATTTCTAAAGTTTAGACTTTAGAAAATAAACTTTTAAAATTAAAAACCTGCACGTCTCTTTTTGGAAACAATTTTTAAAATAAAATTTTAAATTCATTTGAATTTTCCATCCCCTTCAAATTTGTGGTCAATCCCCTTTGACCAAGCGCCACGTGGTACTTTTTGATTGGTTTACATAATCGCTACATCATCGAAGGATGGGAGCTTCCGCCACGTGGCACATACCCACTTGCTTGCATTATTTATCCAATGTGCACTTTTTTTTTGTGGAAATGTGTCAGCCGTTGATTTGGGCAACATGGCACGATCTCATGCACAATCTTAATCTATTGTTGATTTGCACCTTAGCATGCACCTTGAGCCCACTGCCACTTGGTGTCGGGGCACATTCCCACATTATTTATCTTGTGGGCAACTTCCTATTGTAGGCTTGCACCCACTACAGATCTTGGCCACGTGTTGCAATTTCAGCGCTCCCCTCTGAATGCGCCACATCAGCATCTGTGTGTATTCGTTTAAAATTTATGCTTAGATGGCCACCTGTTGACATCATCCTTGTGCATAGGGTCCCACCATGCATGAGCTTCCAAAAGCTCTTTGTTTAAAGACATAATGCAATCTATTTGAAATCATACTTAAACATTTTAAAACCCTCACCCACCTGCAATGTGGGATTATTATATTTAATAGTTTCCTTTATTAATGGCGTCTTCTCTACCAAAATATTGTCTCTTCTACTCATGTCGATGCCTTCATCCCAATATTCCTCAACATTATTGGGCACCTCTGAATGTTTCCTTGCAACTTCTTTTTTGTTGTAGGGTCTTCTTCAATCTGCATTGGCATGAATGGGGTGTTGATCCTTTCAACAGATATGCACTAATCTCCTTATAAACTGCCCTATCAAACATGGGCATCTCCCTTTTTGACTTGGCAAGTTTTCTTTTCTAAAGACATGGGCGCTTTTCTCAGACTTGGTGGCTTCTTTGAGGGCGTTGATATTCTGATACTCATATTATGTGGCCTGCTCTTTTCTCTGGCTCACAGCTTCTTCTTATCTACCAGTGGCTTAATTTTTCTTTGCAAAATGGATTCTTTTAAATGCATGTTCTTTGTTCTGTGTCTTCTTCCTGTGATGGTTAATCATTTTCTACCCTATGCTAGGCATGATGTGCAACTTTCTTCTATCAATGTGTGGGCTTGTCTCTGACTAGGTGTGATCCTCCAGCCTACCCCTCTGCAAATTTTGAATGCATGAGCTTCTCTTAATGACCCTCAGCTTCTTAAACTCTGACTGTGGCTTGCTCTTATATAGGATGATAGCTTTCTTTAGTGCAAAAGATTTCTCTTTCACTGGTGTGGGTCTTCTTCTTGACATCACGTGAAACTCTACCCTTGATTGCGTTTTCTTTCATGTAGGGTCTCTTTTGTGTGGCTGCAACTTCATCTCTGCTTGGTGATTCCTCTCTAATGTGTGGGTGGCTTTTCTTAATACCCATTGTGGATGCCCCAGCACCTACCATCTCTCTGGCTTCTTTCTTTACACTAGTAGCTTTACATCTGCCTACACACAAAGAGACAAATCTCTCCTGCAAAAGACACAAGTCGACACACTTGGCAACAAGCACGTCTTTACAACTGAATACCATTGCAGACATTAAAGACGGCCCCCTACATGGATATGGGCATTTTTCTAATATCATCACTGGTTGCTTATCTTTAGACTTCTCTGCTAAAACATTTGATGCATTTACATTTAGCGTGCCTATTCCTTCTCATACTGTGTGGGAGCTCTTTTAAATTGGTGACTTTCATCTTTTAAAAAAAAATGCTTTCTTTACTTGTTGCTACCTCCTTTGCAAAGTCAACACCCTACTCCCTGCCTATGGTTTTAGCCTTGGTGTTCTTTCTTTTAAATGTTGATTCCTCCCAATGTTCATTGTCTAAATGAAGAAATTCAGCCTCTCCATCATCATATTCAATCTTTTATGAGTCATGTTTATAGGATGAAACTCATTTAAAATTCCAGAAGAGAACCATTTATCAATAGGCCACCAAATTCTTACCTAGTGCCCAATAAGTTCCTCATCCCCTCATCTTTTATTCAGTTGGATGTAATTAGTCAGACCCCCAAGTGGGTCCGGCTAAAACATTTTTTGTTTTCGGATGACTAAACTAGCAAAATGATCTACTGAGAATCTCAAATTGATCATAATCAAATTTGATCAATAATTTGTCATTAGAAAGTCATTTTATCCTTTTTTGCAACTCGTCAACTTCATGCCAGGAGGTCTGTTGACTGCCCATAAAAACTGACCCAAACACTTGAGCAGGCTTTGAAACTGAACAAATTGATTCTTTGTTCTACATACCTTTAGCCTATTGGATCTCATCTCATGACAAATTCCCTGTCAAAAGATATTGATTGTTAAAGTCGCCTTACCTACAAGCAAAACACGTCAGAAAACAACAAATTGGGTTCGAAATTGGCTTGGAAAATAGGGCAAACGGACACTTGGGAAAATGAAACTCGGGGTGCTAGTTCTCTATCATGAGGACAATATTAATATGCAATTTGGGCACATGAAAAATCATAGGACGCAAATGGTGGACGTTCAAAGTGGGCTACTTGGAAATTTGCAACTAGGAAAATGACAGAAAATGATTTTTGCAAATGTAATGGACCTGGAAAAGTGTGCATATGGATTCATCAAGATTTGAAAATCGACACACTTGGTGTATTTTTAGTATAGAAGATAGGGAAACAAACCATTTGATATCACCTATCACGGATCAGGAGATATGACATTATGAACTGGTGTTCCAATCAATCTACAAATACTTGACACTAGTAAAACTTTAGAAATTCCATTTGGAATCGCATTTGAAAAGTAATCAAATGGATTCATCAAGAGGTGAAACTTTAAACATGACAAGTCTCTGATGTCTATAATGCAACACAAAAGGAAATTCAACATTTTAGTCAACTAGGTCAAAGTTATAGCATGTCAAATAGGGCTTCCCAAAAATGTGTACAAAATGCAAATGAATGAAAACAGTAACTGACCAAATTTGGGATTCAAAACCTTTTCAAACGGACAGGAAATGACTCAAAATCTGAAACATAGCTTCTTAGGTATGGATATTAGATACTCCCAAAGCAGTAAGTAATGACACATTTATGGGTGCGAGATATTTAGGTGCAAACATGGCCTTCTGTAGCTGTTTAACACTTAAGGTAAAAAGCAGAAATGACATTGGCTCAAAACAGGACTTCGCCAAATGACTCAGAATGATGTTTTAACTTCATGGAATAGGTAGACAGGCTGAATGAAAGGTGTTAGAAATATTGAACACCTCTAGGGCTTCAATGGAATAGCTGGGTACAACCAGGTACATATGCATTTTAAAAGCGTTTAAGGGCTTGATTTTTTCAATGGTATTAAAAATTGACCATGCAATTTTTAGTCCCAATAGTGGCTCTATCTGGGGATGCATGTCCCTTGCGGGCATGGCAAGGATTTAGTTCTTTGGAGGAAGCAAACCACACACCTAAAATGGAAAAACTCTCTTAAATAGCTTTATTGAAAGTAGGGAAACTAATCTAACTATGTAGAATGATAGCCCCGAGCAAACTTTCAAAACTGCTTAGCTTTGTCATACACTTGGTTTTCATCTACACTCTCATCAGGTAAGTTGAAAACATCTCTTTCGTCAATTTCACCAATCAGATTAGCACTTTGAAGAAAAACACTCTGCAAAATTCAATTCACACTTTCATTCTCATAATGCATACATATATCAGAATTACCCTTTACTTCATGCTCATTATGAGAGAACAAATCAGCATGCTCATAATTATACAAACTGGAATGAGAATCAAAATCCAACAATGATTCATGCATGCTGATCGGAAACAAAAAAACTTCATAATCCCTATCATTCACCAAGTTGCAAACACCAAAAACTTGCAACTCACCTTGTGTCTCCAACTGCAAAGAGTGTTTGGAATCTGATTGTTTCCTACTTGTAGTCGTATCATTCACTAAATTAGATTCATCTTTCATTGAAACCTCTTCACACTCTTCAAACAACTAATTAGTTATCAAACATGAAAACTCATTCTGAAAGTGTTGATCTAAACTATGCTGATCACCATCATTTTCTTCATCAAACTGAATGTTGGAATAAACCTTGAACTCATCTTTATAAGACCTATCAGCATATAAAGAAAATCTATAAGCGGTATGACAACCTTCACTATTTTCCTCTTCATCATATGAAACATCAAAACAATTTTCATCAAGATCAACATAAAAAGAATCCAAAACAGTGTTAAAGTTCCCTTCATTAACATTCCCTACATCCATCAAATCATCATGTGCAAAAACATTTGAGGTTCTGTTATGTACACCTCCAAAATCTAACAAAGATTGTTCATATTTTACCTCTTTTTCCACATCAAACTTTGGGGAATTGATTTGACTGAATGAGAAAGCATTAGGAGAGAAAATATGAAGATTCTTAGAAATACTTATATGCTTTCCAAACTGACAAGCCAACAATTCTGAGATTTCATTGGAGTTCAAGAAGATAGACTCACAAATCTTCTCTAGGTTGTGGTTATCATCTGGATAACATGAAGAACTTACAAAAGTAGGATCCTTAGTGTAACAATATAGAAAATCAATATTATTACAACATTCTTTCTTATCATGGCAATCACTAGATCTACTGTTGTTACAACTTTCTTCAACTTCATATGTGTTGTAACAAAATTTATCTTCTCTTTTATATCCATCTTTTTCATGCTGATTGCTATTACCTGATTCATTAATATTTGAATCCCCCTCTTCACATACGGAAAATAGATTATCTTTCTCTATAGACTCATTATATTCATTGCTACCTTGGCTTTCAGCACACTCATTATCATTAGAAGACATAACATGAAATCCATAATCATTTTTTTTATCTCCTGAATGAATCTTTCAATCTGTAAAAACCTTTATAATATTATAGGTGCTGGCCAATTGACTGAATCGAGTACTAGAACATCAAGGAAAACATTTGGCAGGGAAGATTCCTTAGGTCTACAATGAAAAGGCATTTTACTGATTACTGACTTAAGCCTTAAATAAAATTGTTTGGCAGTTAAACCTTGAGTACTTCCTACTTGAATTCTCATAAGACTGACAATCCTTTTGTAGACCAGTCTATTCAACATAGCAATGTTATTATTCACAATTTCCAAACTCTCATAATTTGGCAAACTAATCTAAGATTTCAGATTTGACTCCATTATTAAAAAAAAATCCTATCTCTTCTTTCTAGTGCTGAAAATCACTTAATAGAGGCAACTTCTTTAAACACTTGACTTCCATTAAAAGAAACATGAAAATAAAAATACCTCAACTGTTGATGCTGAACTTTGATTTGCTGATTTGGCACAGGTGTAAGATTGAAAATCCTTTACACCACTAATCAAACTTTGTAGAGTCACCACCTCTTTACAAGAGGAATAAAATAACCACTGCTATGATCTACTTTTACATTTCAATTTCTTTATAACGGCAGATTTCAAACAGCACTTTAAAACTTATCAAGAATTTATAATTCCTTTCCAAGAAACTATCAACAATTTTAGATCTGCCCATACAACTGAAAATCCTTCAAAATTTTGCAATGAAATCAACTAGGAACAAATTGGTACAAAGATTTGAGAGTCGCCGCTCACACTTTGTGAGAAATAAAACATAATTTGTCACTTGACAAATCCAAACCAGACCTTCAATGTAGGAGATACTTGCAGATCACTAACATCTTGAAAAAAAAAAAAACTTTACAAATGAATTCTTGACTCTGAAACTTTCTCAACAGTATTTGCAAACTGAATTAATTACAGATAGACCTATAATAGTCATAGCACATAATTTTCATCCAATTTTATAACATACTGTTGTGCATGAATAAAGCTTAATTGGGGATCAAAAAATATGAATAGAGAAATGGTAAACGCCTCACATAACTTTGTTGATGTAGTATATCCTTCTTGTTGTATTGAATCTTCTTAAAAATCTCAAGGTTTGTCCATCAAATAGATTTAATACACTCCCCAGTAGAGTTGCCAACTTGTTGGTGTTTGAAAACGTTACCAATTTTCAATTACCTTGATGAGAACAAAACACATCTAGGGGCAGCTAACTCCCATTTTCAACATGCCCATTTAGACACCAGGCCAACTATAAGGCATGACCCTTCTTATTCTTTAGGCTTTGCAAAACCTAGGTAGGTAGACCTATAGATTCTTTATATGGTACTAGTTATCAAAGCATACACTGAATCTAATATGAAGCAGATAAAATCCCTTACATCTCCTAGTAGCTCATGAAATAACATCAATCTACAATAGCTAAATGCAGATCTAGGAACTTGTTAAGCTGAGTGAGGGCATTCTATTATAGCTCTTCAACATGAAAGGGGAAAAGCATTTGATTATTGATGTTGATGTTCAAAAAATCCTCAAACATGTAGAAATGAGAACAAATTGATCCTACACATGATCAGTGCCTAATCCATTAGGTAATTCCATGAATTGAAAACATACATCTGTGACGTCAGGACATATTTTGTATACCCAGACATCAGATCTATCTAATCACCTTTTGATTTAGACATCAATGTTCATTCAGATCTCATTCTCACAAAATATCCTTCTCAACATAACCAGTAACCCTGTCAAACAAATCAAGCATTTATTTGGCACTTTGTTCCAACAGCAAAATATATCAGACATACAACCTAAAGGGGAAGCAAATGGATCTCAGCTCTTTGTTCCAAGACCACATAAGACTACAGATTACTGAGACATGAGATGAGAATCGGAATGAAACTAATGAAATGGTTGCTCATATGTATTCATTTCCTTGAAACAATACAATCAAATGCATGAAAGTAAAACATGAAAAAACCTAACATATCAGAACTATTTGTATTATCTTTACACTTGTTGTTCACATGAGAGAAATTTTCTGAAGGAAAATGGTTTCACAGTCATGCTAATGCAACCAGAACTGGATCCAAGACCTTGGTATCACAGTAATGTGTAGATTTTTCTCCAAAACACTGGAACCCCTTGGTCTCTTAGTTACAAAAAAATGGAACCTCTTCAAAGAATGAAAAATAGAAAGATATAGCAAAGGAAAGAATCTCGAATCTAATCTTCAAGTGACAAGTGTCCATTTGAAATGCAATCCTCTATAACTGAATAACTTCTTCCTTCCATCTCCCATTCTGATCTGATCTTGTTTCATCATTTGTGTTACTGACTTGCAAAATATCTATGTTGAAATGATGAAACCTATTTGAGTCACCAAAATATTTGATTTGCCTTATAAAATGCTAGTAAAATTTAAGATTTTACTGAGTGAACACTATGAAAAATTGACCCAAACTACATTTCAACTGTCTTTTAACCACATTTAAGTTATCACCTTGTTAGGAATCAAATTTTACCCTATATACCTGAAAATAATTACAATTTGGGAACCTGGGAGAAAACCTGGTATAGCTTGAACACATTGCTACTTGTGCAAAAATTGACTCCAAAAATGAAAAGTTCAACTTTTCCTGATTCTGGTGGTATATTGGAGTGCATATCTAGCTTATCGAAAACCCACTAAATCTTCATTTGAAAATCACCTCCTTCTGCTATAAAAGTCAGGTCTGCAACTTGAAATTCTTTAAAAATTTAAAATTTCTAAAGTTTAGACTTTAGAAAATAAAATTTTAAAATTAAAAACCTACACGTCTCTTTTTGGAAACAATTTTTAAAATAAAATTTTTAAGTCATTTGAATTTTCCATCAGCTTCAAATTCGTGGTCAATCCCCTTTGACCAAGTGCCACATGGCACTTTCTAATTTTTCTACCTAATCACCACATAATCAAAGGATGGGACCCACTACCACGTGGAAAATACCCACTTGCTCGCATTATTTATCACATGCGCACTTTGTTTTTGCGAAAATGCATCGGTCGTTGATTTGGGCCATGTGGCACGATCTCATGCACAGTCTTAATCTACTGTTGATTTCCACCTTAGCATGTGCCTCAAGCCCACTGCCACGTGGTGCTTGGGCACATTCCCACATTATTTATCTTGTGGGAAACTTCCTATTGCGAGCTTGCACCCACCACTGATCTATGTCACATGTTGCATTCTCAGCTCTCCCCTCTGAATGCGCCACATCAGCATCTGTGTGTATCCATTTAAAATTTATTCTTAGATGGCTACCTATTGACATCATCCTTGTGTATAGGGTCCCACCAGGCGTGAGCTTCCAAAAGCTCTTTCTTTAAAGACACAATGCAATCTGTTTGAAATCATACTTAAACATTTTAAAACCCTCGCCCACCTATAATGTGGGATTATTATCTTTACTGGTTTCCTCTGTTAATGGTGTCTTCTCTGCCAAAATATTGTCTCTTCTGCTCACGTCGACACCTTCATCCCAATCTTCCTCAACATTATTGGGTGCCTCTAAAAGTTGGCTTGTGGCTTCCTTTTTGCTGTAGGGTCTTCTTAAATCTGCATTGGCATGAATGGGGTGTTGATCCTTTCAACAGATAATGCACCAATCTTCTTATAACCTACCCTATCAAACATGGGCATCTCCCTTTTTGACTTGGCAAGTTTTCTTTACTAAAGACATGGGCACTTTTCGTAGACTTGGTGGCTTCTTTGAGGGCGTTGATATTCTGCTACTCATATTATGTGGCCTACTCTTTTCTCTTGCTCACAACTTCTTCTTATCTACCAGCGGCTTAGTTTTTCTTTGCAAAATGGATTCCTTTAAATGCATGTTCTCTGTTTTGCATCTTCTTCCTATGATGGTCAATCATTTTCTACCCTATGCTAGGCACAATGTGCGACATTCTTCTATCAATGCATGGGCTTGTCTTTGACTGGGTGTGATCCTCCAGCCCACCCCTCTGCAAATTTTGAATGTGTGAGCTTCTCTTAATGACTGTCGACTTCTTAAACTCTAACTACAACTTTCTCTTACATAGGATGACAACTTTCTTTATTCCAAAAGCTTTCTCTTTCACTAGTGTGGGTCTTCTTGACATCACATGAAACTCTGCCCCTGACTGCATTGTCTTTCATGCAGGGTCTCTTTTGTGTGGCTGCAACTTCATCTGTGCTTGGTGATTCCTCTCTAACGTGTGGGTGGCTTTTCTTAATACCCATTGTGGACACCCCAACACCTGCCATCTCTTTGGCTTCTTTCTTTACGCCAATAGCTTTACATCTGCCTACACACAAAGAGACAGATCTCTCCTCCAAATGACATAACTCGACACACTCGACAACAAGCATGTCTTTACAACTGAATACCAATGTAGACATTAAAGACATCCCCCTACATAGATATGGGCATTTTTCTAATATAATGACTGGCTGCTTATCTTTAGACTTCTCTGCTAAAATGTTTGATGCATTTGCTTTTAGCGTGCCTATTCCTTCTCATACTGCGTGGGAGCTCTTTTAAATTGGCAGCTTTCATCTTTTAAAACAAAATGCATTCTTTACTTGCTACTACCTCCTTTGTAAATTCAACACCCTACTCCTTGCCTGTGGTTTTAGCCTTGGTGTTCTTTCTTTTAAATGTCGATTCCTCCCAATGTTCATTGTCTAAATGAAGAATTTTAGCCTCTCCATCATCATATTCAATCTTTTATGAGTCATGTTTGTAGGATGAAACTCATTTAAAATTCTAGAAGAGAACCATTTATCAACAGGCCACCAAATTCTTACCTACTACCCAACAAGTTCCTCATCCCCTCATCTTTTATTCAGTCAGATGTAATTAGTCGGACCCCCAAGTGGGTCCAGCTAAAAAAATTTTCATTTTCGAATGACTCAACTAGCAAAATGATCTACTAAGAATCTTGAATTGATCATAATCAAATTTGATCAATAATTTGTCATTAGAAACTCATTTTATCCTTTTTTGCAACTCATCAACTTCCTGCTAGGAGGTCTGTTGACTGCCCATAAAAACTGACCCGAACACCTGACCAGGGTCTGAAACTAAACACATTGATTCTTTGTTCTGCATATCTTTAACCTGTTGAATCTGGTCTTATGATGAATTCCTATTCAAAAGATATTGACTGTTAAATTTTCCTTCTCAGATTTACCTACAAGCAAAACACGTCAGAAAAAAACAAACTAGGTTCAGAATTGGCTTGGAAAACTGGGTAAACAGACACTTGGGAAAATGAAACTCGGGGCCCTGGTTCTCTGTCATGAGGACAATATGAATATGCAATTTGGGCACATGACGAAACATAGGATGCAAATGGTGGACGTTCAAAGTGGGCTACTTGGAAATTTGCAACTAGGAACACTGACAGAAAATGATTTTTGCAAATGTAATGGACCTAGAAAAGTGTGCCTATGGATTCGTCAAGATTTTAAAATTGACACACTTGGAGAATTTTCAATATAGAACATAGGGAAATAAACCATTTGATCTCACCTATCACGGATCAGGACATATGACATCACAAATTGGGGTTCCAATCAATCTGCAAATACTTGACACCAGTAAAACTTTAGAAATTCCATTTGGAATTGCATTTGAAAACTAATCAAAAGCATTCCTCAAGAGGTGAAACTTGAAACATGACAAGTCTCTAACATCTATAATGCAACACAAAAGCAAATTCAACATTTTGGTCAACTTGGTCAAAGTTATAGCACGTCAAATAGGGCTTCCCAAAGATGTGTGCAAAATGCAAATGAATGAAAATAGTAACTAACCAACTTTGAGGGATTCAAAACCTTTTCAAACGGACTCAAAATGACTCAAAATATGAAACATAGGTTCTTGGGTATGGATATTAGATACTCCCAAAGCGGTAAGTAATGACACATTTCTAGGTGCAAGATATTCAAGTGCAAACATGGCCTTTTGTAGTTGTTTAACACTTCAGGTAAAAAGCAAAAATTACATTGGCTCAAAACAAGACTTCACCAAATGACTCAGAATGATGTTTTAACTTCATGGAATAGGTAGACAGGCTGAATGAAAGGTGTTAGAAACATTGAACACCTCTGGGGCTTCAATGGAATAGCCGAGTACAACCAGGTACATATGCATTTTAAAATCGTTTAAGGCTTGATTTTTTCAATGGTATTAAAAATTGACCATGCAATTTTTAGTCCCAACACTATCACTCTCTACATTTTCTTGCATTATATTTTATGGAGAGTTTTTTCTTATTCACTTATTCAACATATGAACAAGCTTTGTTTTGATGGAATAAATGCAATCACAACAAATAAGTAGTATTTTATGATGTTTGAGCACAGGCTCCTGACACTCATAAACCACTTCCTATTATTTGTAGCTATTTCTTCTGAACCAAACATGCTTGTACTTGATTATAATGAAAGGTTTCATATCAAAATTAATATGTCCCTTTAACATCATAATTTTTTCTTTTTCCTCACTTGAATACTTAGAATAAACTTTACTATTTTTTATATGTATTCAAAATAGGAAAATTATTGCATATGTGGGTACATAATTGTAGGTATTCATTCATTGCTTAGATCTTTCAAGATCTAACCCACTTTTTCCTATACAGGACAATAATGACCGAGAACTGTTAGACCAATAGCAGAATCAAATACCATTTAACAAGTAAAAAGTTGAAAAGGCAATGACTAGTTACCTCTAGTTGTACCTTCTTGTGTTATGTTTTTCTTCATTCTCAATATGTTTTAAAGGCATAGTTAGACACATGGCTTGTGTGAGATTCTTCATTTCTAGCATTTTCTATTCATTCCATACTTTGTAAAACAAAAATTTGTACATATTAGTTGATGATTTATACAATGAATATTATACTTCCTTTCGCTCATGATTTCTATTTGATTTTAGAATTATGATATGTAGATGAATTGAAAATGAATGATTTGGATAATTTCTTTTGCAATGTTACCATTAAGGTAAAATTCTAGCATGTGTAGAATTTTAGTAACACCTTGACCTTCTTGTAAAAACTGTGATGGATGGCTTAGGTGGCTTACTAATGATCACCTTGCCTTTCTTCTTCATAGGCTCTTCTTTCTTTCTAGACTCATTCTCATCCTCAGCTTCTTCTACATCTTCACCTTTGCCCTCGGTTAACATGAGAGGTGTGCTTGATTTCAATTTAGCTATCCTCCTCTTTCCTTTTTTAACTGCCTAAGGGAGCTTTATTTTCAGCTCTATTCTTGCCTTATCTTAATCATAAGTTCCAAAATATGGTGCCTTTGGATCAACAGGTTCATTGACTAGGGCTTCAATAATATTTTTTGTTTCATCAATATATACCTCATAAGGAAGAGCTTCCATCTGCACAACTCTGGGCTTCACTTCCTAGATGTATACTCTATCACTATCTACCATAAAGAACACATCATCTTTGTAGTCTTCAAATTACTTCTTAGGTATTCTAAACCTGTTGTTCATTTTCTCTTTGAACGCATCAAAGTAGTTGTCCATAATGCTAACATAGTTCTCACCCATTTCTGCAATGTATTCATTAATTTGGTACAATACAGGAACATATTTTCTCCATACTATTGTGTCTTTGGAAGGGAAGAACTTTTGAACATAGAAGAATAGATAGGTCAATAGTGAACCAAATTTATAGGGGTTTTTCTTGGAAGTCTTAATACTTTCCATGTTCTTGTTGAATTGCTTCAACAACATATCTAATTTGGTACAATACAGGAATGCCTTTTCTCCATACTATTGTGTCTTTGGAAGGGAAGAACTCTTGAACATAGAAGAACAAATAGGTCAATAGTGAACCAAATTTACAGGGGTTGTTCTTAGAATTCTTTATAATTTCCATGTTCTTGTTGAATTTCTTTAACAACAAATCTACAAGATCATAAGACAAATTATTCTTTACCACTTTATATGCCAAATCAATATCTTCACACAACACACTGTTGAGACAGCTTGAACTAAATATCTTGTGTGTTATAACATGAATCCCAAATTTTAACTCTACATCTATCACACTACGAATTTTCATGCCTTTGTCATCCCACTTGGCTAGGGTTTTCCTTTCCAATTCCACCTGACCTAGTGTTTTCATAGTTTTGGCCTTGGCAAGCATGGGAAGGCCAGTGATACAATGAATCATTTTCTTTGTTATTAAAATTGGTTGCTCAAGCCATAGTTGACCATTATGCACTGGCTTCAAATGTACCTAATCCATTTAATTTGAAAACCTTGGGGCATATGGGGAATATGAGTTAAACCTTTTGCTTCCAAATGCTTATGCTCGAGTGTAAGAATTCCATCAACACATAGTTCACCTAGGGCATCATCCATCTCTAGGGTACTAATTTCTTGAATAGAACACTTCAAATTAGTTCAAATGTCATTAATAAGGAGTACCTCAAGAGGAATTTGTGATTGAGGTCCGCGTGAGTCAAGGAGTTCTACAGTCATGGGCACAAGCTTGAAATCTAGTTATTTCCACTCGAATCCTTGCATCAACATCTCAGACCCTTTCTTTGCTTTGTTGCTACTTTATGCCATTCTTACTCAGTAAACTATTGAGAACCTTGATAAATTTGCTACAAAATTTCTTAAGGTCACTTGATCGCACTATAAATCACTTCTTCGCAATAGCACTTTGATTTTACAGTGAAAAATGAATTTGATTTCATTTTTTTTGTTAAAACTTTTCCATTAATGCTCGGTATGGGGTAGCTGAGTTGACATCGTGCTTGACATGTTGTCATCCACTACTTTATTGATTACTTGATGAAGGCTTCATGACTCGGTAACAATGTGTGTCTTGTTACTCCCAACCTTGCTCAGTAAAATCCATGGCCTGACCTTAGTCAGTAGAGAAGATAACTTGGTGATTATTGATACTAATCTTCCTTAGTGATCCATTTGTATCTTAAATATGGATTTGGATCTTTTTCACCTTTCAATTGAAACTATTGGGATGTGATCTTGATAAGCAATTATAGTTATTCTTTGAAAATTTAGTTGGAAATGGTGGAGTCACCCACTTCTTGAGTGTCATGACCATCATTTCTTAGACTAACATCCTTGGTAGAATTTGGAATCCATTTTTGTCTCATCTACTTTTGGATGTTGTCAACTTTTGATTTCTTTTCATCTTCAATTCTACCTATATTCATGCAGTTCTTGGCTAGGTGACCAAGTTCGGTACAAGTGAAACATCTTATGGTGGTACCTTTTCTCCTCATGTGATATTTAACACAATTCATGCCAATGTGTCCAAACTCTCCACAATAATGACATCTACACCAAGTGTTGTAGTCCCAATTGAATATTTCTTTCACAATTTGCTCTTTTGGATCGAATGACTTAGTTCTACATTCTAATACCTTCTGACCTTTTTTCTTGCATTTGTGACACTTGCCCTCAAATTTCTTTTTCTCTTTGCATTCATTAGCCCTATGACCATGCTAAGTACAATTGTAGAATTTTTCATTGAATTTAGCTTTTTCATTACTCTAACATTTGTTTGATTGATGACCTATCTTACCACAATGATTGCAAGTAAGTTTTTTATTCTTTTGAGCACCTTGTTTGGAGGATTCACCTTCTTCTTTATATCCAATTCCTGCTTTACCCTTTTGTTTATAGAGTTTCTACTCATTTAGTTGATTCGATTGATTCATGTTTGCTTGGGATCTCATTAACCTTTCATTGAGTTTCTTTTTAGAATTTAGATCATTCCTCAATCCTTCATTGATTTTTCTTTTAGAATTTAGATCATTCCTTATATTTTCATTTTCAAATCTTAAGCCCATGATTTCTTCATTTGCATTGGAGAGTTGATCTATGAGATCTGCTTATTGAAGGGATTGATTTTGAATTTCATTATTTTTTCCATCCATTTCTTCTTTTATCTTGTTTCTCTATTCCAAGATTTAACATAATCTTATTGACTGAATTTCTTGTTCTCTTTTTAGTTTCCTTCTTCTTGTAGGGAACCATTCTTTTCTAGGAGTTCATTGATTGCATCATTTGCTTCATTTGGGATTCTTGAAGGGAAAAAGTCTCCAATTCTTTCCTCAATGTACTGATGATCATTCATTTGATTTGCAAGTTCCTTCTTTCTAGAGATGGGGAAAGATGCTCCTTTTCTTTCTTGAGTTGAGCAATGGCCTTTTCTAGGTCTAGATTTTCATTGTCAATGGCTTTGTCAAGTCTAAATATTTCCATTATCCTTAATATTTTCTTAAGCTATCACACTTTATCCTGAGAACCAAAAAGCTCTGATACCAATTTTTGGAAATATTAAAGACTATGCTAGGCTACTGAGAGGGGAGGATTGAATTAGTGACCTCTAAAACTTTATCAATTTTTGACCTTAATTATAGTATTCTAATTATCATTTAGTTCATCATATCTATTCTAATTGCATGCATGATAAAATAACAATATAAAAGCATTCATAACACTTGAACACAATGATTTGGTGACTCAGAAACCTTCCAAATAGAAAGTAAAACTATGGTGGGGATGATACCCACAACCTTCAATACTATAGCATAAAGTTGGCCATTTAAGGCTTACATTGATCACTTCTAATGATCTTCCCTATTAGGAGCAATTAGGACTACTAGGTCCACCTTGTTAGAGGTTTTGTAAACACATAATGAAGTATGCACTCGAAAAAGAGATATAAGAAAGATTGTTAAGTCTATCTTGTTAAAGGATTTTAACCAGTTCACTTGTTAGGCTGAAATAGTAGATCTCTAACTTACAACTAAATTACTGATAGAGATTCCTTGATGTATTGATCACCTTTCTGTGATAGCTTTGGCTCTGCTACTAGTTTTCTAATATGGCCTTCACAATGCACTCTTTATATGCTATTGGTTCACATTCACATTCTTTCACACTTATATTCATTTTATTGGATGTGATACAATACATTACATATATACCAATCCAAATTACATAATTGCAAAGTTAACCATCATACAAGTTAACACCAATATTACAAAGTCAGCCCAAATGAAAACACTTGGGTTCTGAAGACTTATTTGGTGAAGTTTTGATACTCGCCGCCCACTGTCATTACTCAACATCATCATGCATTTAGTAAAAGTAGTCTTGAACTTGGTCTGCACTAGTGACTTGGTAGATACTGTGTAACTTGGCATAAACTGGATTTCTTGTTTACCATGACTGTACTCGGTAAGCACTAATCACCATATAGCTCAGTTAACACTAGCTTCACATTACATGAATTGCTAGCTCAGTAGAGACTATAATTCTCAATAAACACTAAAATGCTTGGTAGCCATTGGAATTAGTCCAAAAGACTTGGTAGAGACTATAGTGCTTGGTGACTACTAAATTTCATGGCAAACACTGTAGACTATTCAATAAGCTGTGTGTGTCACTAATAAAAAACTTTACTGATATGACAACATTGTCAATTGATGTGACATTTGTGTAATATCAAAGACAACACACAATCAAAAAATTCTATCCAACAAGTTTTAGTAACTTTCTCAAATATGATACTCTATAAATTATCTATTACTTCTGTCAAAGAACTCTATAAAATCATTACCTTTTTGTTCTTCTCAAATAGTTTTCAAAGTGATGAGATTAGTTCAACTTGATCATCATCATCAGGCTTATTCCCTAAAAAACTATTAATGTGGTTTCAAGTGGTGACCTAGAGGAACTAGGCTGACTTTCCTTTAACTGCCTAGCTTCCACTTTCTTCTTCTTCTTTTCTTCCTCTTCCTTGTGTTTTTCTTCTCCTCTTCCTTATTCTTTTTCTCATCTTCTTCCTTATTCTTTTTTTCTTCTTCCAACTTCTTTCTCTCTTCTTCCATCTTTGTTTCTTCTTCTCTTTTCTTTATTTCTTCTTGTTTCTCTTTTTCTAATCTTATTATTTCTTCTTTTTCTTTCTTATATTTTCCTTCTTTCTCATCTTCTAAGCCTACATATCTTGGAAAATTTTCAATCTTTTCTTCATAATCCTTATAAGAATCCTCTATAGTATGAATTGTGACATTTGTGCTGTCAGTTTTCATTTTATCCACATCTATTGTTACCTATGGAATTGATATTATTATAGGTGATATTGTTCTTTGAGGGCTAGAGGGTTTGACATTATTCATCATCTGTACTATGGCTTCTTGTGTTTCTTCTCTTACCTCCTCATAGTTGCATTCCATAATTAGAATAGCCCTTGTCTTTTTCCTTAAATAAGGTTCAATATTCTACAATAATCTTTTCAGATGTTCCTTATTGTCCACTATGCATAATTTTCTAATCATGCTTTCTCTAGTTTTTCTATCTAATCTTGCAAATATATCTTTGGGAATATGTTCCTTTATGTCCTCAATTTTTTTCTTTCTAGGTATCATATACCTTATTATTGCATTCTCTAGGTGAATATTTCCCAAATTACTATACAAATCATAGAATTTGTTTAACTACCTTCATTTATTATTGTCTCTTTGACCACACCTTCTGGTTTGATTTCCTCTTCTTTAGTTCTCTTTGTCCTCTTAGAGGTCTCTACTTTTCCTTGCATCTTCTTTCCTTCATAATTCATTTAGACTTTTTATCTCTTTCCTGGTCCAACTACCATTTTATTCACTCTCTTTTTTTTGTGGGTTTTTTCTAGTTCTTGTTTTATTTCTATTAATCTAGCGAATTTTCTATTAACTTCTATAATTTTTACTCTTCTTTTTCCTCACAAGATTCCACTGATAAAATTATTGGTGTACTCTATGATTTTTCCTGTGAAACTTCCATATATTGTATACTAGATGTTGTTTCTTGTGACTCAACAACTACTATACCTTCTATCAAGGGGTTTTTTGGCAAGGGTCCTACTACTAAAAGTGGGGCTACAAACATAAAACCTTCTTGTGCACTCTTCCTCATTCATGCCACTATTTTCCTTGCAACTGATGCTTCTTCTAGTGTAATGTGGGCTTCTTTCGTGATCTTCTTCATAGTTACCTCAACCATTTTCTTAGTTGAATCCTCAAGTTTATCTTGATAAATCATCTTCATTATCTCATCATAGGTTCCAAATCAATTGAACTCTTCATCTCTTCCTAACTTAAGGATAACTACTACATATCCTTCAACTTCTACTTAAGAAATTTCATACCCAAGGGGCTCAACATATGTCATTCTAGGTTCTACTACTTCTATGTAAGTAAAGTCTATATCAACAATGAAACTTATATCATTACTAAATTTTCTAACTACAAAGGATTAGATTCTTTATCTCTTCTTCATTTTAATTTGAAATGTTTTCAAAATTAGATCTACACTGCACTTAATTTTGTCACTACTTAGTAAAGATTACTTTTCTTTTCCATAGTACTCTTATCACTACTCAATAACTAGGTTACATACATGAATGGAAATATTTTTATCACATGAAAAAATATGTATGTTATCAATGACTTGAATTTGAACTGACTATTTTTTACTTTTTTTATCCTTTCTAGGATCTCAACTATCTAGTTTCTAAGTATCTCACACATATTTACCTTCACTTCCTCAATACATATCTTGTAGGCTACATGAATAAAGCATATTTCCATGTTATCATCTCTTGAACTAGAACAAACCTTGGATGCTATAATTCTACATATAAATCTTGTGTCATGTTGTTTTATCTTGTGTATCACAATACCTGTACCATTATACTTAGACTTGGTATATTCCAACATAGTTTTCTTCACATTCTTCTCATTTGCGAGTATTTATCCTTAATTTCTTATGATAGTAATTTCATCAATGAGATTTTTTGAGATTTCTATCACATTTTCACCTAACTAGAATTGTCCATCACAAATTCTACTCAAAATAATATTTGGTCATTCTTCATTGTCAAACTCATGGGAAGGCAAGTGTTTAGATATATTTCCTTCTTCCATATATTCAAACTTTCTCTTGATACAAATTTTAATATCCTACAAATAGAGAACTCTTTCTAAAATTACCAAAAATGATATTAAGGGATCATTTTCCAAGGGTTTAATGGGGTTTATATTTATCCTCGGTTTAGCCTCATCCTCAACATTATGATTTAAATACATATCCATCCCTATAATAAATATTGAATCCAAATTCACAATTTTAACCTTCAAAAATGTAAAATACCCTAGCTTTTGAAAATAGGGTTTACTGATAAATTTACTTCAATGTTACATTAATTTCCTTTGATCCACTCCTTATTTCTTTTCACATTCAAATGGTACTCAAAATCTTGATTTAGATCCTTAAATCCTCTTTTGTTACCTACTTCATTGATTGTGTAAGTATGCAAACAATAAAAAGTTTTTCTTTCTTTACTAGTAACCTTATTTTACTTCATACATCAGCATATGGACTTTATATTGTCTACACAATTAACCATATCTTCTACACAACATGCTCTACTTCACACTAACTTTGCATGCCTTAAATCTTCCTTTGACACTTATGTTATCTTTCTTTAATGTTAATTCCTTTTGTAAAATGTTCAATTTAAGTAGGATGAATCAAACATTACAAATAACTTCAATCTTCCTTGAGGTGCTTCATTTGACTATTCTTCCAACACCACATGTGAACTTGTTGGATCTTTGGCTTTGACAAAAATTTCTTTGAATTCTTCTACATGTTCTTTCATGTTATCTTTTTGGCTATCATTATTATTATCATTCCTTCTAACATTTCTATTCATGTCCCTTCTAAAATTAGGATTCCTCATGTTGTTCCTCTTGTCCATTCTATAGAATCTATCTATGTGACCCATGTTGTTACATAACTGGCATACTGGTGCATTGTTTCCAAATCTAGGTCTAGCATGATTAATAGGTGCTTTGCAATCTCTAGCAATATGTCCAAAGTTGATGTACTTGTAACATACATTGTTATTTCTCATTCCATTGTTCGATTCATTATTTCTTCTTCCTATATGGTTATTACCTCTAAACATTCTACTATTGCTATTGCTATTACTATTATCAAATTTTGGCTTCTTATAATTAACATCTTTATGACCAAAACCATGACAATTATAGAAATAATAATTAGTAATAGGTTTAAATGACTTACCTGTACATTACCTTTTTATGTGACCAATTTCATTCCATGTATAACACCTACCCGCGAATTCATATCTCACTTCTTTAGGTGATTCATCTTGCCTAAGTTGCTTGGGTTCATCAACTTTCTCAATACGTTTAGCTTACTCAACTTATTTAAGAATATCATCAGATTGATTTGATTTAATCTTGTTTACATTTTTTTTTCTTGCTTATGGTAATGATTCTCAGGATTGGGTTCCTTTGTTTCTTCAAACTTCTTGGATCACTTTTCTCTAAGGTATCCAAAACCAGTCTTATCATAAGATGTTCTATGTATTAATATTTGAATATCAAGCTTATCATTGCTAGAATAAAAAATTTCAAGTTTTCGCTTACTCTGAGTTAGCTCTCCCTTTAAAATAGCATTGTACTTTTCAATTTTTGCATATTGTAATTTGGTAGACTCAAGCTCAGATGTCACTTTGGTATTATTAGATCTCATATGTGCATTTTTAGATTTCAAATCTGATTAATCTTTATTGATATCATCCTTCAAGCTCAATTTTAGATTTTTAATCTTATGTTCATGCTTCAACATCTCATTTTATTTCTTTAGTCTTGAAACTTCATCACTTTCCTTGATTTGTTCCTTAGGATCTTTCTTGGAATTGAGATAATCTATCCTATCTTTCAAATTTCCAATGTAATCTTTAGCATCTTCCTATCTTTCTTTCAAAGAACCTCTTTCTTCAATAAGAATAGAAATATTCTCAAGAGATTATTCTAGGTTCTTCTCTAACTATTCCATATCAATAGGGATCTTACACAAGCTATTAAGCCTCCTCTAAGTAATTTTTCTCTGATACCAACTATTAGAAATAGGAAATACTTAGAGGGGGTTGAATCAACATTTCACAAACTTTTTCTCAAAATTGGATATCGTTAACAACCTTATAGCTTGCATAAACTAACTATGCAAAATAATAAACATAACCATCCAATAAACCAACTCATAGCACCATATTTTGTTAACTAGTAAAACCCTAGCCAAGGGAAAACCCTAGTGGGGATGGTACCCAAAAAGTATTATACTAATCAAGCATATATTGTTAAAGATATTGACCCTATTAGGAATCTATCACCTCTGTATAGTGTCTTTGTCTTTGTTAGAGGAGTTAAGTCTTGTTAGAAGCCTCAGCCTTATTAGGAATTGTTATATATAATTACAAAATATATGAAAGATGAGCCCACTTCTCAAACATGCAATGTAAAATAAATTTCTTCAATATAAAAGATAATAAAAAAACCTTTGTACAATTGTTGATATCTTTAATATTTGATATTTCCTTTTCTTCTCTTTCACAAAACTTTATCACAATTTTCATTCCTTTGATCATACATCAGAATTGACATCATAGACAATTTGATTCAATTACACAATAATTCACATAACTTTCCATTTACAATCTTCCCTTAATACCTTGTTAATTAACAAATATTTTCTCAGTTGACCTTCACACCTTTATACACTTTATCAATATACAAAATAAACACTTTCCCAATGAGGGTTAACATCTAGGCTATTTTCCCTAATTAGTTAAGTAAATATTTTGTTAAAAATAATAATTCCTTAACCTAAAATACTTATTTCCTTGTCATTTTTTGTTATACCTATACAATAATATAACTGGTAAAATCAATATAACTCTATCTATACAGATCATACTATCCTACAAACTTGCACATGTTATCATCATAGTCTCTAGTAGCCATACCCAACTTTGCACATGTCCATAATATGCCTATGAATTTTACCAATAAAAACTCTAATTGTTATTCCAAATAAACTCTATAACACTTAGACAATTTTCTACATCTAACTGTCATAACTTCATCTTCATGCTCTACTCACTTTATATGACTCATACATTTCAATAAATGACAACATCATAAAGTCTAACCTAGTCCAATTGTCAAAAAATATTCCAAGTTTGTAATTTCATTGCTATCCAAGGGAGAAAATATCTCAATAGGATCTAAGTTTTTTCTGCCCCATCATAGTCTCAACATCTTCTACCACTTGTTGAATAGATCTCCTACCATAAGACCACTAACTCCTAAGGTTGTCCTTGGGTGATTTAGCCTTTGACTTCTTTATAGACCTAGATTATTGAATACATTCTTCCTTTGAAAGGCCAAATAAATCCTCACTCTATCATGTATTATCCTTAGAGGACATCTCCCTTCTTAATGGCTCTTCCAGACAAGTGGGAGACATATGAACATCCTTACAATGGGCCCCCTCTAGATACATACCTTGGCCTACTTGAACATCTTTTTCCATAGAAGAATCTAATCAAGATATTGTTAGCATGAATGTTGATGGTACTACTTTGGGTGAGTACCCTGAGCATTAGAGAATATTGACATGTTGCATACATGACTCTATTTTTCATTAATGTCAACATAGCATGGTTTCTGAAAAGATTGGCTGACTAGTAGATAGTGATATTAATGGTACAGACAATATTTTGATTGAATATTTATAATTCTGGTGAGATTGTGTGAAAGTTTATAGCATCTGGTGAGATTATGTGACAATATTTTGATTGTCTGGTAATGTGCAATCATGGACATGTTATACACTGTGTCCTGATTACATGGTCAAGTGCACAGAGTCTAAGTCAAAGATGTATGGTGGTTGTACCTAATTTATAGAGAGTACTTCAGAGATAGATTATTGGGAAAGTAGTTCTTGATGGTTGTTCACTATCTTACATCTAAGATGTAGTAAGAATATTTGCAATTAGGAAGTGACAGAGGATAGTCATTTGGTGACATCAGTGAGTGGGTAAGCCCTAGTATCACATCTGTGAAGGTTTATATAGACTGTGAGCCGACAGTGCTATTGTAATTGTAAATAATTAATTATCTTATTATAATTAATTGGGAAAGCCTAAAGGCTGACTCAAGGAATTTGTTTAAGGATATCGTATAAAGGAAACATATTTTCCTTGTTTGTAAAAGAAGAGAAGGAAGCATTGTATGAAGTGTAATGTGTGAAAAGGAGTAGAGTGTTTGAGGAATGCATGTAAGAGATCCATGAGATTATTGGATATGATATTTGTGATGTAGTTACAATATCAAAAGGAGAAGAAGTTTGGTTGATAGGATAGAAGAAGAGGAAGCACTATATTTTATTACTATTATTCTACAAGGAATAATACAAGGATCATTTGGACAATGGGTTCATTGGTCTTTCCCTTGAAGTTGTTTGGGTAGTGAGTCCAACTATCTTTCACAACTTCTAACAAGGTTGGCACAACTCCTAATAGGGACTCATATATACTAAATGTATTCATAGACTCCTAATAGGGGCCATCCTCTAACAAGGGATATTTATATTAGTACATCATCATGTGGGTACCATCCCCACTAGGGTTTTCCATATAATCAAGGGTTTCCCTAGTTAATATATTTGGTGTTATTGTGTATGAATATCTTGTTGTGGTTTTAGTTTATACTTGTCATATGGTTAAGTTTTTTCAAGGTTAATAATTGTGATAATAGTTGGACAACTAATTCACCCAACTCTCCCCCCCCCCCCACTCTTAGTTATATCATGGACTATATATCCTAATAATTGTATCAAAGAATCAAGTCCTTGAATGATAAGCTTAATAGCTTTGGGATATTAGTGGTGAGTTATTTCAGAAAAGATAGTCCTAAGTTTGATGGAGGAAATTTTGACACCCAAAAGATGGATAGTCTTGGTGAGTTATCAGATATGTGTAATGATTTGAGCATTGAGTTTCCTAATCTAGAATCATTTTGTTGCATGCAAAAGAATGGAGGCACAAGTAAAGACAGATCTAGATCCAAAGAAGACATGAAGATCAGGGAAGGTATTGATCTTCTTATGAAAAGAGAGCCAGAAGGTATGGAAAAAAAAAATTGTTGGACATGTAAAGAGTTTGGTCATTTTTTCATCTAGATGTCCTAAGAGAGTAAGAATAGATAGAAGAAGTTCACTTTCTAATGAAGATGAAGATTTTAAAGCAAGTATTGAAATATTCTTGAATGAAAGTGATAATGAGCCTAAATCGGTTAGGGAGGAAGCACTAGAAGAGATAGCCTCAGTAACTATTGTTTATCCAAAGGTTAACCATGAAAATGTGGAAGTTATCATTGAGACTAACAATGATTTGTAGAATGGAATCAGATAGAAGAGAAAATATCTAAGCCTAGACAAGAAGAAAGAGCTAAGTTGACAACTCCTAGAAGAAGTATATCAAAGAAGATGAATGAGCAAGGAGAACTAGTGAGAGAAAAAGCTGGACTTGTGTGAAAATGTTATTCATAGCAAGAAGGCATAGACTATGAGGAAACATATGCACTAGTAGCTAGAATGGAAGCAGTAAGGATGTTCCTAGCATATATAGAAAATAAGAAGCTCAAGGTTTATCAGATGGGTCCTAAATTAGGCTTCCTAAATGGAGAAATTGAAGAAAAGGTATATGTTGAGCAACATGAAGGTTTTACTTTATTAGAAGACAAAGACATGGTATTCATATTAAAGAAAGCTTTATATGGTATGAAGCAAGCACCTAGAACCTAGTATGCAAGGTTGGATAGTTGTTTGAAAAAGATTGGATTTACTAAAGGTAAGGTAGAAAATAGCTTATATTTGGAAGAAGTTGAAAATGGTTTGCTGATAATAGTAATATTTATTGATGACATTTTTTTTGGAGGTAATGATGAAGCAAGTTCTAAGTTTTCTAAAGAGATGAAGACTGAGTTTGAAATGAGCATGATAGGAGAAATAAAGCTTTTCCTAGGATTGTAGATTATGTAGAACAATGATGGTATTTTCATTTCACAAGCTAAGTACCTGAAAGACTTATTGAAGAGGTTTGGAGTGGAAAGTTGTAAACCTATAGAGTGTAAGATGTGCAATCAAGAAATGATAGAGGATAGCTAGTTGGTGATAACAATGAGTGCACAAGCCCTAGTATCACATGTGTGAATTTTTGTATAGACTATGAGTTGAAAGTGCTATCATAATTGTAATTAATTAATTATCTTATTATAATTAATTGAAAAAGCCTCAAGGTTGTCTCAAGGAATTACTTTGAAGATATGGAATAAAGGAGAGATATTTTCCTTTTTTTTAAAGAACAGAAGGAAGCATTATGTAAAGTTTGAAGTGCAAAAAGGAGCAAAGTATTTGAGGAATGTGTGTAAGCAATCCAATAGATTATTGGATGTAAGATTTGTCATCTAGTTACAAGATTAGCATGAGCATAAGTCTAGTTGATAGGATAGAAGAAGAGGAAGTAGTACATTTCATTTCCATTATTCTACAATAGATAATACAGAGATTATTTGGATAGTGGGTTCATTGGTCTTTCCCTTGAAGTTTTTTTGATAGTGTGTCTAGATGCCTTCCACAACTCCTAATAGGGTTGGCACAACTCCTAAAAGGGTTGGAATCTCCTAACAGGGATTCAAAGTCTCCTAATAGGGACTCATGTGTACTGAATATATTCATAGACTCCTAACAAGGTCCATCCTCTAACAAGGAGTATTTATATTAGTACATCATCTTGTGGTTACCATCCTCACTGGGATTTTCCCTTTGATCAAGGGTTTCCCTAGTTAACATATATGGTGTTATTGTGTATGAGTATCTTTTTTTGGTTTTAGTTTATATTGCTCATATGGTTAAGTTTGTATAAGGTTGATAATTGTGAAAATAGATGGATAACTAATTCAATCCCCACCCTTTATTTATATTAGTGGATTATATATTCTAATAGATACATCTATCTCTTTTTAGATTAAACCACTATCTTGTTGACAAGTTCTCTCAACTTGAGAAAAATTTGAAGCCAAAGCCCAACACAAAGAGCTTGCAAGGGAAGAAAATACATTCAACTTAGATAAATCACCACTCTTTTTTAATAGATCCACTACCACACAAGTTTGATTCCTCACCTAAAACCCTCAATGGACTACCCAAAAAAGTATCCCTTATCTGAGAATCACTCATTAATGTTGGTGAAGTTGGGCCTTCACTATCAACTATATGGATCTCACTCATTAGCAAAATGGCTTTGCATGGATCACCACAAAACCCTTCACTTAAGAGCTTGACCCATATTTTTTTATAGTTCTTTTTCATCCTTACCCTTTCCCTTATGTGGTACAAAGAATTATAAATCCTCATGTCCCCATTATTTGCAAACCTTTCATTGATCCATTATTGAGCTTCCACCTCCAACTCTTTCCACCAAGAGTCTTCCAATGTTTTGATCTCAATCACCTTTGGAAGAAGAGAATGAGGCATCCATTAATTGTGAATGTGGGAATACATGCTAAAATCCTCTTGTGCAATGGCCTCATCATATTTTATAAAGTTTTCTATCTTTCTTCCAATGGCTTAGAAAGTCTCCTCATTCCAATATTCACATGGGGGGTTATACAACCTAACCGAATAGGAACTTCCTCTATTGATTCCTACTTGGAATTGAAGTTGGGAACCTAATATTTAATGGGGAACTTGATCTCGTTCATTAGAAAGAGGCTATTATACATGATCCATGACTTCTCTTGAATAGATCCCATGATAACCAAAAAGAGTTTATTGGTTAGTATTTTGAGGGAAATATGAGATCCCATTCTTCATGCACCCACTTCTTGACCTTCTAAAAATTTGGCCAACCAATGACCCACTTCATGAAAAAACACATATATGTTAATATCTAAATTGAATCCTTCCATGAATTTGACTCTATCAGGATATCCAACACTCTATCATCTATCATTGAGAGGGAATCCTTTTGTGTTGGGTTGTTTCTACATCTCCTTTCTTGTATGTCATTCCTTCTTTTCTAGAGTCTTGAATCTATCTTTGACACCTAACAAAATTTATTAATTTTCCCATTGGCTACAAGTTGGACTCCATCGTTTCCTTGAAAAAGCACCTAGCCACCTTGAAGCACATAAATCTCACACATTAGTTCTGACCCAAAAGAGGATCCAAGGCTATTCCAAGCCCTAATGAAAACCATACAATTTTGACACTTGATGTCTAGAACCTTTATTGTGAAACTCTAGTCATATATGCCTCTCCATCATCCCATGAAGCTCAATGATGATATCTCAATGGAATAATCTTATCCTAAGAATATGTTGGCATTTAATATGTGTATAGTAGGTTCATTTGATATGTATTTGCATAAGAACAATTGGGTTATGTTGAAAGGAACTATAAATATTTTTTATACAAAAATTGTAAAGAAAATTGAATTCATTGTTATTTGTTAAGCTTTAAAATTTAATCAATAGTGGTGAAAGTTAGAAACATAATTGAGGTTGTAGATGTTGATTTTGATAGATAAATCAATAGTTCAAACCTAAATGTGTTATAGAATATATATGTCAATTTTTTTCCCCAATTTTTATTAATCATTTATATTAGAGTGAACTCAGGTGGTGCTTTTGTATGCAAGTGATAAATACACATTATTGAACCTTTAGTGTAGTATCCAATGTGTGAGACTTAGGTTCTAAATGAATTGACATGAAAAAAAAAACTTTGATATTGTGAGAGAAGAGTCATGACCATAGATAGGTCAAATAGATGGAAGCAAAAATGCAATCTAGTCTTTTGGACATAGTTCTCTTAAAAGTGGACAAACAAACTTTTCAACAAGAATTTATGTAGCATAGTTTTTGTTAAAATTCATTATGTGGGCTAAAAGTGACTATTAAGAACCAAATTAATGGATGAATTACATCTACGCAAAATAATGTAAAAGAAGTAGATAAAGAATAATAATACTCACTCTTTTTTATTTATATAATTTAATATTTTTATTGTAAAATTAATTTTATAGTGAATACTATGAAAATATAAACACTTGGTTCATTTAATTACTACTTCTCCAAATATCTCAAGTCCAAAAGTAGCTATTAAATTAAAGAAGTTATAATAGAAATGCACCATCTTAAAATGGATGCACTTTCCTTTTAAGATTTTTGAGCTCCCTCCCCCTCGTGATTTCATCTTTCAACCATTAATATGTTGACATATCACTCAATTTTTTTATTAGTGACACACACTTATTCAAATTTTGTATGCCTATTATGCTCACTGAATAGTCTACAGTGTTTGCCATGTAATTTAGTAGCCACTGATCACTACAATTGCTACTGAGTCTTTTGGACTAATTTTAGTGGTTACTAAGTGAATTCAATCAGTGTGAAGTCTAGCAGTTCACCCCAAGCATTTTAGTGGTTACCAAGCATTGTAGTTTCTATCAAGTTGTATGATGATCAATGTTTACTGAGTACAGTCATGGTAAACAAGTAATCCAGTTTATGTTGAGTTATACAGTATCTATCAAGCCACTAGTGTAGACTGACTTTAAGACTACTTTGAGGTGATCAATATGGACTAAGTTTCTACATCTACTAAGTGCATGACAATGCTGAGTAATGACAATGGGCACCAAGTTTCAGAACCTCACCAAGTCAGTCTTTAGAGCCCAAGTATCTTCATATGGGCCAACTTTGTAATATTGTTGTTAACTTGTATGATGGTTGACTTTGTAATTTTGTAAATTGGATTTGTATATATCTAATGTATTATATCATATCCAAGTGTGATTTTATGAACACAAGTGTGTATGAATGCAAATGTGAACAAGAAATAGATAAAGAGTGTATTATAAGGCCATAACAAAAAAGGAGCAGTAGAGACATATCCATCATAGAAAGGTGATTAGTACTTCAAGGAATCTCTATCAACAATCTAGTTGTAAGTCAAAGATCTACTATTTCATCCTAATAGGTAAATAAATCTAAATCCTTTAACAAGGTAGACTTAACATTCTTTTCTAAAATCTCTTTATTGAGTGCATACTTCATTGTGTGTTTGTAAATCCTCTAAAAAGGTGGACCTAGCAGTCCTAAATGCTCCTATCAGGGAATATCATCAGAATTAATCAATGTAAGCCTTAACAGGCCAACTTTATGCTATAGTATTGAAGTTTTGTGGGTATCATCCCCACCCCAGTTTTACTTTTTATTTGGAAGTTTTCTAGGTCACCAAATCATTGTGTTCAAGTTTTATGAATATTTTATGTTTTCAATTTATCATGCATGCAATTAGATTAGATATGATGAACTAAATGATAATTTTTATATTGCTATTAAGTGCTGAAATTGATAAAGTTTTAGAGGTTACTAATTCACCCCTCCCCTCTTAGCAACCTAGCATAGTCTTGAATATTTCCAACAATTGCTATTAGAGCTTTGCGGTTCTTAGGAGAAAGTTTGACAGCTTGAGAAAAGATCAAGGATAATGGAGATATTTAGACTTGATAAAGCCATTGACAATGAAAAGTTGGATCTAGAAATGGCCATTGCCTAGCTCAAGAAAGAAAAGGAGCATCTCTCCCAATGTCTAAAAAGAAGGAAAGAACTTGCAAATCAGATGAATGATCATTAGTACATTCAAGAAAGAATTGAAGACTTTTTCCCGTCAAGTAGCCTAGATGAAGAAAATGACTAAATCAAAGAACTCCTAGAAGAGAATGGTTCCCTGCAAGAAGAAGTAAGGAAATTGAAAAGAGAACAAGAAATTTAGTCAATAAGATTATGTGAAATCTTGGAATAGAAATACAAGATAAAAGAAGAAATGGATGGAAGGAATAATGAAATTCAAAATCAATCCCTTTAGCAAGAAGATCTCATAGATCAACTCTCCAATGCAAATGAAGAAATCATGAGCTTAAGATATGAAAATGAAAGGATAAGGAATGATCTAAATTTTGAAAGACAAATCAAGGAAAGATTGAGTAATGATCTAAACCCTAAAAAGAAACTCAATGAAAGGATAATAAAATCCCAAGAAAACATGAGTCAATTGAATCAACTAAATGAGCAAAATCTCTATAGACAAAAGGGTAAAGCAGGAATTAGATAGAGAGAAGAAGGTGAATCCTCAAAACAAGGTGCTCAAAAGAATCAAAAACCTACTTGCAATCATTGTGGTAAGATAGGTCATACATCAAAAAAATGTTGGAGTAATGGAAAAGAAAAATTCAATGGAAAATGCTACAATTGTAGTCAACATGGTCATAGGGCTAATGAATGCAAAAAGAAACCAAAATTTGAGGGCAAGTGTCGCAAATGCAAGAAACAAGGTCACAAAGCATCAAAATGTAGAACTAAGTCATTCAATCCAGCAAAGCAAATTTTGAAAGCAATATTTGGTTGGGACTACAACATGTGGTGTAGATGTCATTATTGTGGAGAATTTGGACACATTGGCTTGAATTGTGTTAAACATCAATGAGGAGAAAAGATACCACCATAAGATGTTTCACTTGTATCGAACTTGGTCATCTAGCCATGAATTGCATGAATATAGGTAGAATTGAAGATGAAAAGAAGGCAAAAGCAGATAACATTTGAAAGTAGATGAGGCAGCAATGGATGCTAGTTCAAGTAATGATGGTCATGTCACTCAAGAAGTGGATGACTCCATTTTCAAATAGGTTTCCAAAGGAGAACCAGAACTGCATTATCAAGATCACATCCAAATATTTCCAACTAATAGGTGATAAAGATCCAATTCAGTATTCAAGATAGAAGGGGATCACTAAGGAAGATTGGTATCAGTTATCACCAAGTTATAATCTCTATTGAGTAAGATTGAGTCATGGACTCTAAAAGCAAGGTCGGGAGTAACAAGACACACTTTGGTTACTGAGTCATGAAGCCTTTACCAAGTGATCAAAATAGATAGTGGATGACAACCTATCAAGCATGATGTCAGCTTAGCTACATTAGTACTGAGCATTAATGGTGAAGTTTTAATAGAAGGCAAGAAATTGAATCCATTTTTCATTGTAAAATCTAAGTGTTATTACGAAGGAGAAAATTACAATGCGATCAAATGACTTCAAGCGAATTTGTAGCAAGGTTATCAAGTTCTCATAATTTACTAATTAATCATGGCATCAAGAAGCATCAGTAAAGCAACGAAAGGGTCTAAAATGTTGGTTCAAGGAGTTGAGTGGAAAGTGCCAGATTTTAAACTTGTGCTTGTGATTATAGAAACCCTTGACCCAAGAGGAGCACAATTGCAGATCCCTTCTAAGGTACTCCTAACTAATGATATTTGTACTCAGTTCAGGTGCTCTATTCAAGAAATTAGAACCATAGAAATGGATGATGCCCTATGTGAATTGTGTGTTAATGGAATTTTTAATCCTAAGCATAAGCATTTGGAAGACAAAGGTTTGACTCATATTCCCCACATGCCCCAAGGTTTTCAAATTAAGTGGATTAAATATATCCTAAGCTGAGTGCATAATGGTCATCTATGGCTTGAGAAACTAGTTGTGATCACAAAGAAAATGATTCATCGTATTACTAGGCTTCTATGCTTGTTAAGGCTAAAACTACAAAAACCTTAGGTCGAGTGGAATTAGAAAAGAAAACCCTAGCCAAGTGGGATGGTAGAGGTATGAAAATTAGTACTACAACAAATGTAGATTAAAATTTGGGATACATGTGATAGCACACAAGATATATAGTTCAAGTCATCTTAATAGTGTATCATGTGAAGTTGTGGATTTAGCTTACAAAGTGGTGACGAACAATTTGTCTTATGACTTGGCAGATCTATTGTTGAAACAATTCAAAAAGAATATGGAAAGTATCAGGACTTCCAAGAACAACCCTTATAAACCTAGCTCACTTTTGACTTGTTTGTTCTTCTATGTTCAGAAGTTCTTCCCTTCCGAAGGCACAATAGTATGGAGAAAATATGCTCTAGTATTGTATCAAATTAATTAATACATTTCTGAAATGGGTGAAAATTATGTTAGTATTATGGATAACTACTTTGATTTTTTCAGGAAGAAAATGAATAATAGGTTCAGGATACCTAAGAAGCTAGTTGAAGATTACAAAGATGATGTTTTCTTCATGGTAGATAGTGACAGAGTCTACATTCAGGCAGTGAAACCCAGAGTTGTATGGGTGAAACCTCTTCCTTATGAGGTAAATATTGATAAAACCAAGGACATTATTGAATCCCTAGTTAATGAACCTATTGATCAAAAGGAACCATACTTTGGAACCTATGATGAGGCTAAGGCAAGGATAGAGCTGGAAATAAAGCTTCCATAGGTGGTTAACAAAGGAAAGAGGAGGATAGTCAAAATGAAATCTAGCACACCTCTTATGTTAACCAAGGGAAAAGGTGAAGATATAGAAGAATTAGAGGATGAGGATGAGTCTGAAAAGGAAGAAGAGCCTATGAAGAAGAAAGCAAGGTGATCATCACCAAGCTACCTAAACCATTCACTGCAATTCTTACAATGAGGACAAGAAAAAAGGTAGATAAGGAAGGTGGTGATATTATATTTTTTCAACCTCCACCTAAATTTTAGGATAGACTCAAGGTATTGAGATAAGGATATGGTGTAACAAAATTCAAAGCTCTCAAATATGAGACCAAAATAGAGGCCAAGAAAAAATATATTGAAGACCTGGTCATGGATAAAATGGGCCAATGGAAATACTCACCTGATCAATTAGCATCATAGATTTGTAGTGTCTTACTAGAGAAAATCAAGGTAAGATGGGAGAATACCAAAAAAAGTGTTAAAGACATTTATGCACGAAATTTGAAATAGTTGGTACCAACCATGACAAATGTTGAACAAGTCATTGAAGGACAATGAGAACAAGATGACACTCAAATTCAATACTTGTTTAGTTCTGATGAAGGACATTGAATATGTAGTGAAGAATGCCACAAACACTTGGGGAAATGTGTACCATCTTCACAAACCAAGTGAACAACTAGTAAAAATAAAAGATGATGATGATGACAGTGACAAGGATGAGGAAGATGATGAAGAATCAGCTCAATTTGTCATAGTTGATTATCAAGAACTCATGAAGGAAGATGAAGAAGATAAAGAGGAAGAAGCTATCGAGGAAGCATAGGAAGATGATGAGGACATTGGCTAAGTTAAGATAGCTATGGTAGTCATTGCCTCACTTCCTCACTCTCCAGCTAAACCAGTAGCTATATCAAGCTTAGAGGCAACTTCAATAAGTTTGATTGTGACAACTATAGATAATTAAAATGTCCAATAACTCTTCACTCCCTCTCATCTCAATGTATCAATGAAAGAAGTGACTTCTACTTCATCTACCAAACTCCAGCCTCCCTCTTCTTCAGCCACCAAGTTGATGTCATCAGCAATGGATGCAATATCTTCTACAATTTTGTGTGCTTTAGTAGTAAGTACTACAATTTTGGATTCTACAATCTTGTCTACTTCAATTATGACTTCTTTAGTTTTGGATTCAACAAGTATTCCTATTAGTATTCCTTTAGTTGGTACTATATTAATTTTCACTACAAGTCCTACTATATCAACTATTGTTTCCATCCTAGATACAAAGGCATTAAGTACAAGGACAATTGAACCTAAGGCTCAACCAAGTACCATATTTTTGGGTAAAGGGAAGGAAATAAAGCATAACATAGATTTAGATGAGGAGATAGAAATTCCCAAATGAGATATTCATAATCTTTTTGCAAATCAAATGCATGAGTTTGGTGAAATTCTTCAGAAAAAGGAAAGGTAGCAAAAACTAAGACAGTCCAAAAGTTTAATGAGGACATAGTAGATAGGATAAGTTAATTGAGAAAGTTGAAAAGAAATTTGACAATAAAGTGCTTGAACACATTGCTCAGCAAATTACTATCCATCAAGTCGAGCTTTCATCAATTTTGACCAATCTTGAATCATCTTGCACCAATGTGACATCACTTTTTGGGAAGTTGTGTGGTGTTACTAAGTTCAATAAGGAAATAAAGAGAAAATTGACAAAAATTGATGAGGATCTGAAAGCCAGTGCACAAAAGCTACAACTTGACTCTCATTCAAGCTCTACACAACATATGAAGATCAAATTTCTATCAAACATGTAGGTAGAGTTGTTAAGAAAAGAAGCAAGGATCTAGTCTACATTGATAGATATTCAAAATATGATCCTTCCTATCATGGATTCAATGTAGAAATTGTTGTGGTGTCCACAACACACGCCTCATTCCTCGCCTAGGAATGGGGACTCCCTACCTTTTTCTCAAATTCTTGGACTCAGTTTGAGAGTTAGGAAAAATTGTTAGCATTAAAAGTATTAAAGTCATCAAAAATTGAAAACATAAAAAAATTAAAAAATTTAAAAAAAAAAAAAAATAGAAAAAAAATGATAATAAATTTTCAATCATGCACATATGCATGTGTGCCGAGGCACGCTACACAACTAGCTTGACGTGGGGTTATAAAACCCCCAAAAACATCCTGCATTTTTCATTTCACATTCAACACTGTCGAGAACCCAAGATAACTACTGGTACACCATTTTACCTTTACACTACAAGTCGCACTGATCATGCACACTACGCCCTACGATGCTGCATGGGCACCCCAAATTTTGGTGCTAATATCTTTGTTAAAAATGTTTCGTAGCACCTTATTAACCTGGTGCCACTCTTAAATCCACTATGCACTAGCCTTGGCACTATACGCTAGCCATTCCTAGTAGTGGTGTCGTGTGCACCCAAACCCTCTAGCACCACTCTTAAATCTATCGTGTGTTGGCCTTGGCACCATGTGTCAGCCTTTACACTGTGCACCACTTCTGGCACCAGATTTTACTTTTGCCACTCACAAAACCCTATGCCCCACTGTCACTTCCATGCATGTCTTCTAGTGTTGCACACCCTCCACTAGCGCGTGTGCCCAAGCATTTTATTTAATTTGATTTTTGAAAAGAAAAAAAATTAATATAATAAAAAAAAATTAAATAAATAATAGAAAATAAAAAAGGGATAAAATGAAAAAATAAATGAAAATAAATAAAATGTCCAAATGGGGCATTTTTTTTCTCTTTATGTTTATTTTAATTCATAGTTTTTACATTTTATCCTTGGACTTATAACATTTTTTTTCTCACAATGTGTAGGTAATTAAATGGCATCCACATTTGGAGTAGCACCCAAACCTATAGTTTTCAAATTCTAAGGTGTACCCTCAAAGTTGAGATTCTATGATGACATAATAGAAATTTGAGATACTGACCTAGGGCTCACAAAATTAGGAGAATTCCTAAGAATTTACAACAAGCCAATAGAGAAATCTACCATGATGTCCACATTCATTTGTTCTAGATTGGTAAATGCAGCATCACATCTGGTGTCAGTACAATCAGTGGAACTAATCATGCCCCTCTCACAACATTTTGTTCCTAAAGAAAGTGTAGTCAAGAGTGTCAACAGAGAGGTGGTTTTGGACCTACAACCCAACAACATTGAAATGGTCTTCCATCTTCTCAGAGCAGACCAATTCATTAGGCTGTCATATGAAGTAGCTGAGAGATGGTATAGGGAGCATCAACAAGAGGTAGTTGACATCATACAGTCTTCATACCTCATTGAGAAGCCTCCCCAGGGAAGGATAATGGGATTAGTGGATATCAATCAGGGATACATGAAGGAATATATTAGATACTCTATCATTCTCCTAAGAAAATTCATGGGCTTACCTATAGCAGGTCATCTCGGCACTTTTATGGTCAACTTTATTAAGACCATTAGACAGACAAATATACCATTGGACTAGGCCACCACACTAAGTGAGAACTTGTGTGAGAAACTAAGGATAGTGAAGGAATAGAAGAGGTTTTACATGAGTTCTTACATGGTGTACCTACTTGCAGCAAGGGTGACAAACTATCTGAGTTTGTATAGTAAAGGAAGTATGCAGGATCCCAATGCCTAGCCATACGTAGTTTACCCTTAGTTGGTGAAGAAGAAGCTCTCAGCATAGAGCAAGGAATACATTATCATGAATGATGTGTTCATTTTTGCAATTATTTGATTCATTGAGGGAGACTATGGGAAGAGGTTATCTAATGAAGCCAAAGTACAAGTCATAACTCTTAGACCCTACTTCATCCAGTTCAAGACATTCACATATCTTTGGGTAGCTGGTGCATCCATCAATCCTAAGAAGCTCTCGAGATACCCAAGTGACAAGTTGGTGTTGTTGGAGATTTCTTGACAAATTGAGTTGGCCTATGAGAAAATAAAGAGACAATAGAGACCTTTTTGGGCATGGCCATTGGTCAGTGGACCATATCAGGTGAAGAGGAAGCAAGATATTTTGTCCTTTGAGTGGGAGTGGGAGAACTAGTCTCTTGAAGAATACAACTCTCCCCGGCCATATTTTGACAATGTTGGAAAAGTGGAGAGTCTGACAGGAAAGGACTTCCATCATGAGGATGTTGTTGAAGATCACTGGATGAATGCCACAAATGACTACGATGTCTACATTAGGGACTATTGTAGGATAACTTTGTATCTAGCAAAAAAGGCTTTCTAGTTGAACATCCTAGAGGAGATAAAGCAATAAGATTCTAAGGAGTTATTGGACCCCCTATTTAATGCTAGCAAAATTGGTGAAAGGCCTATTTTGAATGTAGAGGTTTATAGGGAAGAAGGGGATGATATTAATCATCAAGTGAAGCATGTCATAAGAATGAAAAAGGATTGGATCAAGAAACCTTTTCCATTTGATCCAATTCCTAATACTGTAATCTTCCATGCACATGCTTGCCCAAAAAGAGGCAGAGAAAGGAAAGTAACAATTCCTACCTTCGTAACTCAATCTCCTATTAGGCTAGAAATAGTGTATCAGCTTGATTGCCTACTTGGATATTATCACCCTCCTAAAAGGAAAGGAAAGAACAAAAGAAAGAGGACCTCTCCTTAGAGGATTCAGATAGAATAGGTGCCTCCCAGTAGCAGGAACAAAGTCCACAAGGGTTCCAAGATATTGGAGCTACCCAAATCTAGGATGAACTATAGTTGCCTCCCATTATGTCTAGGCAACTAAAAGAGGGTGAGATTCCACAAGTCTCCATTCCTCCTATGCAAGATGAGCCAACTTCTCCTTCTACCTCCAAGAAACAAAAGAAAAGAATTATGATTCAGATGAAGAAAAGGCAAAGGATCAGTAGAAGATTAGTGCATAATCCATTTATTCTTGAAAGCATTATGGAAGGAGATGAAGAGGAGGAAGAAGAAGAATTAGAAGAGGAAGAGGAACAAGTGCCCCTACAGGGAAGAACTTGGAAGAGTTTCAAAGGAGAAAGAGTGACATGGGTACCACACCATCCACTCAAGAAAAATGTTTAGAGCTTTCTTCTTCAAAAGATGAAGTACATCAGTGGGTGGATGAGCAGAGTGAAGAGAGCGATGATTTTTTATCAATGTCAAATTTTGATTTCATGCCCATGAGTACAGAGTTGATTGGGGATAAGATCAAGAACACTCCTATAGGAGAACCTCAATAAGAATACTAAATGCAGATTCCACTAGATACATAGGGTCCTAATCTTACTCCTCCATTTCCACCTTGAGTTATAGTGGTCGAACAGGGCTCGGTGACTCCTCCACCTTAGAGTATAGAGGAAGAAAATTTTCATAAGGAGTCATTATTAGAGGAGAGACTAGAAAAAATGGTGACCAATGAAGTGTCAAAAGAACAAAAGGTGAAATATTCTCAACCACTTTCCCAAAACATTAAGGTTCAAGCTATGGGGTCTATTGAGACTGAGGCTACAGAAGAAGAGCCCTCCCAATAGGATACAACTCCCAATAGGAGCTACAAAGGGAAGGAAGTTGTAGACCATACTCCTTCATCATCAAGAGCCAGGTCCTCAGTAGGAAACATCTCTAGATGGATCCAAAAGGAAATAATGAGGAGTACTAAGCCTCAATTCTATGCTTTAGAGGAAGACATTTGTGACATTACAAAGATCTTGAAAAAACCTAAGTGTCCATCACATGAGACTGCACCATTGGCATTTGTCACCACCATACAAAACCAAGAATTATTTGCACAAGTGGCTCTCCCTCCTAAAGGCACAAATGCAGAAGGCCTTAGCCTCAAAGACTATGAGTTAAAGGATGTTACATTGGGAAGGCTTACATGGGATTCAGCTCGACAAATGATGACTATGGGAGTCAAAGAGGTTCTCAAGTACATGGAACAAGAGGAGATTGAACTACAAGCACTTCGAAGGTAGGTTGAGATCTCAAAAGGATATCTAGCTGAAGTTTTTGGTCCTCTTGATCCTGAGCACCCCGAGCATACTTTGAACACTATACTTGGAGAAGGGGGAGGTGTGCAACTTGACCCATTTTTGAAGGCTTGTCAGGAATGGCAAGAAATTTTTGAGGAGAAAGGTGTCACCATCATCATAGGGAATTTGAATTTACTACATGCTACGTAGGAGAACATGAAAAAGATCGTAGCAATTTTGAAGCAAGACTTCAGTATCATGGATGAGGTACATGCCTAGAGTAAGGATTTGCAGACTCTACAAGCGATAAAAGGCCAAAGATATTGGTTTTTGATTGATGTATATATCAGAGAAGAATTAGACATGATTGATGACTAGATAGAAAAAATAGTATATTGCAATAAAGTAATGGAGACATTACATGAGGAGATTCATTGGCTCAAGGACCAAGCCTAAGAGTGAATTTTGGGAGCAGAGAGGCACTACAGTGATGTATGCTTGGATATTTTTGAAGATGAGGAACATGAAAAGTTGTTACCTATAGAGATAGTACTAGAAAATTTAAGTAATATTTTTGTGGAGGTTGTTGATGATGAAGACATCTAACAAGCCTTTAGGACTAAAGAAGCACTGTTAGAATTGGATACCAAACTCAGGGATTTTGTTGACACCTAGATTGAGGTAGACAACTACAAAAAATATGAGGCTTTAGATCTTCTAGATGTGGCTAAGATAATTGAGATGATAGAGAAATTCAAGGGAAAACATCAAATCATAGCTTTGGGATGAAGAAGAACAAAACCCAGATGCTAGAATTTCAATTTTGACACTTAGTAAAGTTTTGAGATTTTTGACTCTATCGAGGTCTGCAGCTCCGCAGGTGCACAGCTCTATAGGTACGCAGGTCCATAGCTCTGTAATTTAGAGTTGCACTGATAGTTAACTACTTGTTCCAAAAATAGTGCTTTCCATGCAACAGGAATGCATTCTGACGACAGTTTAACTTTGACACATGCCTAGTGAAGAACCAACTTCTATTTTTTGACACCTCCAGACACTTCTACTTTGACTAAAGGCTTCCTCCCACTTTCTCTCTCATATTTTCTTTTTTTTTTTGCATGTAAAGGGCTTAGGCATCCAATTAATGAATAAAATATGGATGGAGTCCCTCTAAGCACCAGATTAATTGTCAGTCTATATATACTTAGTATGTTTTAATGTTTTAAAATCATTTTATTGCATGAAGATATCTCTCACTCTCAACACAAATTGAGGAGATGATTTCTTATAAATACCCCATTGTAAAATGTAACAAGGGCCACCTTTATTATGTAGTAAAATTATGCTTTTGGTGCTCATATTTGTGATTGTAGTGATTCTTGCCTAAATGTCTCATTGTTTTGTGAATTTTATTCATGAGATTGTGATTGAGCCAAAAGTTTATTGCATTGTTCATGGTTGTGTGATCTTTTAGCTCTAGTTTATGAATTCTGCTAACATATTGAGCTTTGTGCCTGCATAGCCTTTTTTCTTGCATGAGCACACTTTCTATGGTCTTGTGATTTCATAAAAGGTGAAATATCATACGATAGTTAAAGTTTCTCACTGACAATTGCATCAGTGGATTCTAGGAAGCACTGCTTCTATTTGCATTGGTTTCCTACTGATTTATTCAAAAGTTTAACTTGTAGCATGTTATTTTCTATAGCTTATGTATGTTTAGGATTTCAATTTCATGTTATTTGATTTCAATTTCATTATTTTCTTTGCCTACCCCTTGTTAGAATAGGGACTCATTTTAGTTGCATTGTTAGAATTGCATTCATTAAAAAATATAAAATACAAAAACATTGTTCTTTTGTGTGTTATTTTGAGACAATGAATAGATTTTACTTCATTCTGAGATCATAATAGAACTAGCAAAGGCCTCCTTGGCAACAATCACATTTATCTTCCACTAAGAAAATTTTGGTACATTGCAAGACAAATACTAAACCTTGGAGTTGATCCAAAAAAGATTAGCTTTTCAAGAGAGGAATTGTGCAATGGATTCCTACTATTAACCTCATGCAAAATGACTACCCAATAGAAGTGGTGCTAGAAGGAGGGTCCCTTTAGACTCTTGGAAAGGAAGAAAATTTGTCCAAGTTTCAAAATTTTACACTTCTACAATAATCTACACTTCACAAAAGTTCAAAAAATTTCTTGAGTTTTTGATAAATTCAGCTTTGTAACTCTACATGTACATAGGTCTACAGATTTGTAGGTATACAAGTCCACAAATCTATAGCTACACAGGTGTATAGGTGTGCAAAACTCTGTTGCACACAAAATTTAGAGAGGTGAGAAAGTGTACTTCTATAGAGGTGCACTTTTTCTAGAATTGATGCAAGCTAGAGGATATTGATCCAAAATCTCCATTTTAGTGAGCAATAAGGTCTATGCCAAGTGCACATAATTTTCTTGAGCTTATCCACTTTCGCAAACCATGTAGTGACAAGGGAACATCCCAAGTTCAACCACTTCCATTCAAACTTTCATCATCTTCTTCAACTCTACCTCCACTCCAACCACATGTTGGACCACCACATATTCCAATAGCTACTCCTCAACAACCACCATTAGGTCTGCCAAACCCTCCAATGGCCTTTTTTGTAAACACCAAGGATCACCAATAAACTTAAGAGGTGCACTCCATGAACTCTCTAAGAATCCTGAGAAGTTTTTCCCCAGATTCTTGTATGGTGAAACACGAACTGCTAAAGATCATGTCAAGGTATTCAAAGAAATTTGCAACTACAAGCAAGCTGCTAATGAGGACATAGTTCTTTGTTTATTTCCTACTCTTTGGGGGAAATTTCCTTCAATTTGTACATCAATTTTCCACCAAGATGCATTGGAGATTGGGACACATTCATAAAATTGTTCTTGGAACAATTCAAAACATTCATCAACCCAGCTGTGATACATCAAAAATTCATATCAATCAAAAGAGACCTAGTTGAGATAGTTTCCCACTTCAACCATCGCTTTCATATGGCCTACCGCAAGTTGGAAACACCATACACTATACCGGTTGAAGCTGCTGTTCAGATTTATTTGAATACTATGGATCATCTTACTACAATTTTTCTAAGAAGACTTCTTACAGCAAATATTGACACATTGGATAAAGTCTTCATAGAGGCAATCACATTCACAAAGCAAGCTAATTCTAATGTAGGAGGAATGATGCTTCCAACACAAGTAGTCACTACGATGCCAACATACCACATGGGGGCACCCATAGTGCCTAGCTAGTTCATACCTATGAATCCAATTCCATTACACTAGGCATCTACTCCATAGAATCATGTGATAACATATTCAGGGTATGAGCCTCCAAAAATGGTTTTCTTTGAATAGAAGCCTATAGTTCCTGTGGAAATAGACAATAACCTCATTTTAGAAGTTGGTCAAATGAAGAAGACTATGTCACAAATGAACAATGAATTGACACATCTTAGATTATCACAAGGACAAAATAACAACTCCAAAGAAACAATGTTGGTCCCTACAACAATAATTTTGGTCAGAATTACAACAAGAACTTTAACGGGAACAATAACAACAACAATGTAGGAAACAACAATGGAGGAAACAACTTCAATCCTCCTAATGGAAACAATGGCCTCCAATGAATTGACATGTCTTAGATTGTCACAAGGAAAAAATAACAACTTCCAAAGAAACAACTCTAGTCCCTACAACAATAATTTTGGTCAGAATTACAACAGGAACAATAACAACAACAATGCAAGAAACAAAAATGGAGGAAACAACTTTAATCCTCCTGATGTAAGCAATGGCTTCCAAAGATAGAACTGACAATGGAACATCATTCTGAATAATGGAAGCATTCTTTCTGATAACAACAACAACAATGTTTAATATGTTGATATCAATCAATACGATGATAGCCAAAATGTGCTTAACAATGATGGTTCGTACTATAATTGCAATCAAGAGATGAATCAAAATTCATAGGTAAATGACAATCCTCCTCCTATATAATTTAATGCTATGCTATTGGAATCCTATGATTCTACATAGAATGCACAAGTGGAACAACCAGCAAGTGAGGAATTCTTATTCCCATTTAGTTAGGAACTTGATATTCAACATCATGAGATGTTTCCTTTTCGCAATGACAATCGAAATACATATAATTTCAGAAATAGAAAGGATCCCTTGACAAATGGGATTCCTCTAGGTTTACAATCAACCCCACTTGATCCAAGAGCAAGTAACAATCCACCATTGGTAAGACCAATGTATGGAGGACAACATATTAGAATCAAGTGAATGTACCAACTATACTGAAGAATCCTACTTGGTCCATTGAAAAGTACAATGTGGTAGAGGATTTGAAAAGAACTAAAGCCAATATGTCCATGTTTGACATGTTACAAAATTTTTCTCAACAACAAGAAGCTCTTATGAAGACATTGGATCATACAAAGGTTTCCCACAATACAAATACTACTTCCCAAAAGACAGTATCTTAACAAGTGAATGTTGTAGAAGCAATGCCCACTATGTTCAAAGACAAAGTTGAGGTACCCCCATTTTTTCTTAGCATCAGGATACATGGGAATAATCTTCACAATTGGCTTGTTGATTTAGGAGCTTCATCTAATCTAATGCCATTATCAATAGCTCAAAGGCTAGGAGTTAGTCCTCAACCCTGTAATCAAGTGGTGATACAATTGGATAAAATAGAGGTAAAATTCATTGGTATATTGAAAGATGTGTAGATATTGTTAACAGTTGACCCTCAAATTTAGGATGTTATCGACATACATGTGGTTGATATCTTGAAAATGTATGGATTTCTCCTGAGTAAAGAATGGATGAAATGTCTGAGAGGATGGTTTTCTACAGACTTCACTCAATTGTGGTTGTCATGCAAAGGATTGAATAATCAAATCAAGATAGATTTTGAGCCCAAATTGAAAACAATGATCATAGATTACAATGCCCTGAATGAGATAGCGTTCTTACAATCAAATTTGGGTTCATACAAAGTGATGGTATTGGATATGGTTCCAACCAATTCACCTCAAGATCAGACTAAAGAACCTAAGGTGTCAGTACCTAAAAGTGAAACTGTGACATAGTTCATAGATAGTATGGTGACTAATTTACAATGTTTAGGAGAGGAAGCTAATCCCAACATCCTCCTCCTTCCAGGATTTTGTCAGTTACACAAATTTGGTTACTTTGAGTTTGAATGCTCATCATGCCAAGAAGTAGTAGCAAAGGTACTAACACACATAATAGAAAACAAGGATAAAATCACCTCAATAGAAGAACTCATAGAAAGTCAAAATTTGGTGAACTCATCCAACCTTGTTGAAAAGATTGAAGAAGAAATTAAAGATTTAAATGTGTCATATAGTGATACCTCATCAAATGGGGGAGGTTTGTCTTCCCCTCCTCCAAGGATGATTAAAGTTCAAAGAAGAATATGATATGTGAAAGGTAAAGGATGGACTTCAATAGTTGTTCATCCTGAACCTAAAGTTGAGGAAATCAAAGAACTGATAGGGGAAATTCATGATAAACATGAAAAAAACACACTTCCTCTATCTACAGATTATGAAGGGGACTCATCAAGTCCTACAAAAGGAAAGTTACAATGGGTTCCTAAGAAGCAATCATTCAAGGCTCAAGTGAAAGAGAAATTAAGGATGAATAAGCATAAAGTCAGAAAACCCAAGGAAAATGCAATTTGGACACTTCACTTTGATGGTTCCAAGTGCAAGATGGGAGTAAATGAAGGTATCGAATTGGTCAACCCAAAAGGTAGGTCTTTCTATGCTACATATCAATTATAGTTTAGATGTACTAACAATGCTGTAGAATATGAGGCATTAATTTGAGGACTTCTCTTTGCACTACAAAAGGAGTCATAGCTCTCATAATCAAAGGGGATTCTCAATTGGTTATACGACAAGTAAAATCCATATACTCTTGCACCAATAAAAGATTACTTGCTTACAGAAAAAGGGTATGGGATATAATGGATGATTTTGAAGCTTTAAACATCAGATCCATTCTAGGAAGAAAGAACATGGTAACATATGCTCTCACCATTTTAGCAAGTGCTTTGCAACCAGTTGAAAGAACCAAGTTGAAAAGATTTTTAGTCGAATTGGTTGTTGTTCTGTCCATTCTCGATATATCATAAACTTCCAGGTCTTCTAAGATGATCAACATATACTTGAGTTTATCATGTGTAGTCACCATTTTGAGGGATAAGAGATTGATGATAGACTAAATGAAAAATTTGAAGATGATGGGCTTGAAGATGAAGATGGGATTCTTAATCTAAAAGCCAAAAATATTCCAAAAGGAATGGTTGAACTACAACACATCTTTGATCATGATGAATTAGCACTCAATAGAAGGGTAACCCAAGAAAAGGGAATCGAAAAATGTGACTCATACAATTTGGGTACTGATGAAGAACCAAGAATGGTATAGATAGGAAAAGCATGCAACTTAGAGGAAAGGGAAGACATGCTCAAATTACTCATCGAGTATAAGGTTTTCATTGCTTGGAGCTATGAAGAGATGAAGACTTATGATCCTAAGATTATCACACATGACATCCCACTGAAACTAGATGCCAAACCATTCTGAAAAAGACAAAGACCGGTAAATCCTATCACTAAACCATTGATCATGAAAGAAGTAAAGAAGCTATTGGATGCTAAGATCATATTTCCTATCTGCCATTCCACATGGGTGGAAAATTTGGTTCCAATGTGAAAGAATGCTCGAGAGATTCTTCTTTGTGTTGACTTTAATAACTTAAATCTAGCATCTTAGAAAGACAACTACCCTCTACCCTCACTAAATGAAGTTCTACAAATTGTAAATGGTTCAAAAATGATGTCTTTCTTAGATGGATATTCAGAGTATAACTAGGTGATAAATAATTCATTTGAAGATATCAAGGTGGTCATTTCTATGGCCCTAGTTTTGGTGAGTCCTAATTACGAGTTACCTTTTAAGATCTATTCCTTTGCTTTTGAACACTCTTATGTAGGGATCTTGATATAGAAAAGGGAAAAGGAAGATGAAAGACCAATTGCTTTTATGAGTTGTCCTTTGAAGAATGTAGAATTGAATTATTCAAACCTTGATAAAAAATCCTTTGTGTTAATCAAGGTGGTAAAGAAATTCTGTCATTACATATTGAGAAGCAAGACGTCCTAATCTGACAGTAAAGATGCTCTTGATGCAAAATGAACTAGGTGAAAGGAGAGGAAAGTGGATGGCCATACTTCAAGAATTTGATCTCAAAATTAATCTATGAGATTAGTTAGAGGTCAAGGGTTGTCAAAGATGATACTTGATAATCAGGATGGAAATGAAAAGGAATTCAAGTTTGATGAGGAAACCAATGAAGATGATCAAAAGAAGATGGTTGTATCACAAGTTGACATTAATTAGGGTTGGTGACAAATGTTTGGAATCAATACATTGTTTATTATCTTCTATAGGACCAGTGCCCAAAGTGGATGAATAATTCACAATGTAGGGGACTTAAAATAAAATGTGATTCCTAAATGTCACATGATAATAAGTTGTATAAAAGGAACTACGAAGGGATCTATCTAAAATGCTTAGGATGGGAAGAAGCCAAAGAAGTCTTGGAACACTTACATGATAAGTATGGTATAGGCCATGGTTTGATAGAAACAATGACTCACATGATTCTAAGATTAGGTTATTTTTTGCCCTTAATATTCAAAGACACTTTTGAGCATGTACACTCTTGTCATATTTGTCAAACCAGTGCCAATAGAGAAAGGAATCTGGCAATGCCCTTACAACCTTTGTACAAGATACACTCCTTCACAAAGTGGGGGCTAGATTTCATTGGTCCGATCAACCCACCATCATCAACTTGACATGAATCTATTCTTATAGCTATGAATTACTATACACAATGGATTGAGGCAGAAACATTCAGAAATTGCACTGCTAAGGTGGTGACAGACTTTTTGGAAGAACATATTGTTACCAAATTCAGAATGCCATTCACCCTTGTGTGTGATGACGGATTTTATTTTGCATATTCATTCTTGACCCAATGGGCATTTGAAAATAAAGTCACTATCAAGTTCTCTTCAAATTACTATCTACAAGGAAATGGGGTAGTAGAATCTACAAATAAGAACTTAATCATAGTGGTAAGATGATTGTTGAAAGAGAATCCTAGGGATTGGCATATGCAACTCAAATATGCCTTATGGATAGATCAAGTGAGAGTCAAAAATTCTTTGGGAACTTCTCCATATTTTCTCATCTATGGACAAGAACCAGTGTTCCCACTTAATCTTAGAATTCCTATTTTGAAATTCATGAGTGGGTATGTTGAAGATGCTGACAAAGTACAAATCAGATTGATGAATCTTTTAGAGATGAATGAGAAACATATAGCTACATTGGAGCACATGGCTAAACATCAAGTTGTTCTAAAAAGATGGTTTGACAAGAGAGCCATGATCAAATCATTCAAGATTGCTGACCTTCTTCTACTCTGGGACAAGGTAATAGAAAAGATAGGTAACCATACCAAGTTTCAAATCTTGTATATGGGCCCTTATCAAATTGTAGATATTCTTAGAGAAAACACTTTTAGGCTTAGTTCCTTATAGGAATAATTTTTTCCCTTGCTCATAAATGGGTAGTTTGAAGCCTAAAAGACAAAAAACAAAACAAAAAATAGTTAGATTTTATTTCTACATTTAGCTTAGATTTTTATTCGTGCAAGTGTGTTTACTTTTGTAAGTGTGTTTACTTTCATGTTGTGTGTTTGTTTTCACTCGTGTGTTTCTTTTCAAAGTTGCATCAATCTTGGAGAGTAAGGTGTACTTGAGATTTTTTCTGAAGATTTTACTAACCACATTTGGTTCCAATTTTAGGAAGAGGTATTTCTTTGTCAAAACATTTGGATGATTGTGTGTCTTATACCAACCGAGCAACCAACATTTCTTGGGGAAATAGGAGATTTTTAGTCTAGAAATCAAAAGATTAGACCAAAAAGTTCTCAACACTTTGCAAATTTAAAATTTGATTGTCTTGGGTGTTGTTGAATTGAAGTCAAATATGGAGAGAGATGATCCAAACTTCAACTAGTTCAAAGAGGAGGGGTCTCCTCAAAAGGTTGCTAAAATCATTGAGTGGCATGAGAGTATCTAAAAAGTTCTGAAAGAGGAATGCAAGGGGTGTTCACAAGAGATAAAATCCAAGAAATGACACTGATGTTCTAGCTACATAGCCTAAGTGTAGTCAAGATACATAAAAAAGAAAAATAAAAAGAAGAAAAAGAAGAAAAAAGAAAAAAAAGAAAGAGAAAATATGGTGTTAAGACTAAAAGATTCTAAAGATCTAAAATGGAAAAAGATATGTTCTCAAAATGAAGTATCTTATATTAAAAATATTTCTTCATCAAAAGTAACATTCTAAATGACATGGAGTGATTATTCAAATGGCTAGAAAATTAAAAGAATGCGGCATCCCACCAAGAGCCCTCAAACTGATTCTCTCATTTGGTCAACCAATTAATTGATGAAAAGCCTTTGTGGAGATTCTAAATGAATGAGTCGAGAGGAGTGGAAGATTGTGTCAAGTTGTTAGAAACCTCTAATAGATAGCATCTTGAGGCATCAAAGGGAATAAATACACAACTCACACACTGAGTTTGAAGGTTTCAAATTCTGAGATCTTGATCATAAAGTCATCTGAAAGACACTCGAGATGTTCAAAGTTTGGTTGGTTTTTGACACATGTTTAAGGAATTTTTGCTGATGAAGAAATGTCTTGGTTATTTCTTACTTTTTTTAGGGCTATTTTTTGTGGTGTCCACAACACATGCCCCATTCCTAGTCCATTCCTCAACTAGGAATGGGGAACCCCTACCTTTTTTTCAAATTCTTGGACTCACAGTTCGAGAGGCAGGAAAAATTGTTAGTGTTAAAAGTATTAGAGTTGTCAAAAATTGAAAAAAGAAAAAAATTAGAAAATTAAAAAATTAAAAAAATCATAATAAATTTTCAATCATGCACATGCGCACACGCGTGAGTGGAGTGCACATCACACACTGGCATGTGCATCATAGCATGTTGTGCACCCAGCTTAGCATGGGGTTATAAAACCCCCCCAAACACATCCTACATTTTTCATTTTGCATTCAACACTACTAAGAGCCCAAGGTGACTATCGGTGCACCATTTTCCCTGTGCCACCATGCAAATGCCCCAATTTTTGTGTTACTTTCTTTGTTAAAAAATTACCGCAATGGCTTTTTACCCTAGCACCACTCTTAAATCTGCCATGCACCAGTCGTGGTGCCACGCACCTAGCAGCGGTGTTGCACACACCCAAACCCTCTAGCTCCACTCATAAATTTATCATGTGCTGGCCTTTGCACTGCATGCCACTTCTACCACTCACAAAACCCTACATCCCATTGTCGCTTCCATGCATGCCCTCCAGCGCCGCACACCCTCCACTAGCGCTCTCGCCCAAGCATTTTATTTAATTTGATTTTTGAAAATAAAATTTAAAAATATAATATAATAAAAGTTAAAAATAATTTAGAAAATAAAAAATAATAAAAGATTAAAAATAATAGAAAATAAAAAAAGGAATAAAATGAAAAAATAAATGAAAATAAATAAAATGCTCAAATGGCACAATTTTTTCTCTTTATGTTTATTTTAATTCATAGTTTTTACATTTTATCCTTGGACTAATAAAAAAAAATTCTTATAATGTGTAGGTAATCAAATGGTGTCCATATCCGAAGTAGCACCCAAACATGTATTTTTCAAATTCCAAGGCACACCTTCAAAGTCAAGATTCCATGATGACATACTAGAAATTTGAGATACTGACCTAGGGCACACAGACTTAGGAGAATTCTTGAGAATTTGCAACAAGCCAATAGAGAGATCCACCATGATGTTCGCATTGATCCATTTTGAATTGGTAAATGCAGCATCACATCCGATGTTAGTACAATCAATGAAACTAATCATGGCCCTATCACAACATTTTGTTCCTAAAGAAAGGGTAGTCAAGAGTATCACCAGAGAGGTGGTTTTGGACCTACGACCCGACAACATTAAAAGGGTCTTCCATCTTCTGAGAGTGGACCAATTCATTAGGTTGTCATATGAAGCAACTGAGAGATGGTACAAGGAGCAACAGAAAGAGGCAGTTGACATCATACAGTCTTCATACCTCATTGAGAAGCATCCTCAAGGAAGAATAACAAGAAAAGTGGATATGACTCAGGGATACATGAAGGAAGAAATTGGATAGTCTATCATTTTCCTAAGTAGAATCATGGGCTTACCTACAACAGGCCACCTCAATACTTTTATGGTCAACTTTATTAAGACCATCAAATAGGCAAAGATACCATTGGACTGGGCCACCACACTAAGTGAGAACTTGTGTGAGCAACTCAGGATGGTGAAGGACAAGAAGAAGTTTTACATGAATTCTTAGATGGTGTACCTACTTGCAGCAAGGGTGACAAACTATCTGAATTTGTATAGGAAAGGTAGTATGTAGGATCTCAATGTCAGGCTATACATAGTTTAACCTCAGTTGGTGAGGAAGAAGCTCTCGGCACAAATCAAGGAATATAGAATCATGAATGATGCATTCATTTTTGCAATCATTTGATTCATTGAGGGAGACTATGGGAAGAGGTTATCTGATGAAGCCAAAGCACATGTCATAGCTCTCAGAGCCTACTTCATCCAGTCCAAGACATTCACATATCTTCGGGTAGTTGGTGCATCCATCAATCCTAAGAAGCTCCTGAGATACCCAAGTGATAAGGTGGTGCTGTTGGATATTTCTTCAAAAATTTAGTCAGCTTATGATAAAATAAAGAGACAATGGAGACCTTGTTGGGCATGGCCATTGGTCATTGGACCATATTAGGTGAAGAGGAAGTAGGATATTCTGTCCTTTGAGTGGGAGTGGGAGAACTACACTCTTGAAGAATACAACTCTCACCACCATATTTTGACAATGTTGGGAAAGTAGAGAGTCTGACAAGAAAGGACTTCCATCATGAGGATGTTGTTGAAGATCACTGGATGAATGCCACAAATGACTACAATGTCTGCATTAGAGACTATTGTAAGATGACTTTGTATCTAGTAGAAAAGGCTTTGTAGTTGAACATCCTAGAGGAGATAAAACAATTGGATTCTAAGGAGTTATTGGACCCCCTATTCAATGCTTACAAAATTGGTGAAAGACCTATTTTGAATGTAGGGGTTGATAGGGAAGAAGGGGATGATATTAATCATCGAGTGAGGCATGTCATCAGAATAACAAAGGATTAGATCAAGATACCTTGTCCACTTGATCCAATTCCTGATATTGTAATCTTCCATACACATGCTCGCCCAAAAAAAGGTAGAGGAAGGAAAGTAACAATTCCTACCTTCACAACTTAGTCTCCTATCAAGCCAAAAATAGTGTACCAGCTTGATCGCCCAGTTGGATATTATCACCCTCCTAAAAGAAAAGGAAAGAACAAAAGAAAGAGGACCTCTCCTTAAAGGATTCAGATAGAACAGGTGTCTCCCCAGTAGCAAGAATAGAGTCCACAAGGGTTCCAAGATATTAGAGCTACCCAAGTCTAGGATGAACTGTACTTGCCTCCCATTCTGTCTAGTCAACCAAAAGAGGGTGAGATTCTACAAGTCTCGATTCCTCCTGCACAAGATGAGCTAGCTTCTCATTCTACCTCCAAGAAATAGAAGAAAAGAATTGAGATTCAGATGAAGAAAAGGAAAAGGATAAGTAGAAGATTAGTGCCTAATCCATCTATTCCTAAAAGCATTCCAGAAGGAGACAAAGAGGAGGAAGAAGAAGAATCAGAAGAGGAAGAGGAAAAAGTGCCCCTACAAGGAAGAACTTAGCTAACAAGGGCTGTAGAGTTGCAAGGAGAAAGAGTGCCACAGGTACCCCACCATCCACTCAAGCAGAACCTTAAGAGCTTTCTTCTTCAAAAGATGAAGTACAACAATGGGTGGATGAGCAGAGTAAAGAGAGAAATGATGTTTTATCAATGTTAGATTTTCATTTCATGCTCGTGGGCATAGATTTGATTAGGTATAAGATTAGGGACACTCCTAAAGGAGAACCTCAACAAGAAGACTAGACTAATATGTCGCCAGATACATAGCAACTTGATTTTACTCCTCCATTTCCACCTCGAGTTACAGTGGTCACCGGTGAAGTGTTAGAAGGACAAATGGTGGAATATTCTCAACCACTTTCCCAAGAAACTGAGGTTCAGGCTATGGGGGCTATTGAGACTGAGGCTACAGAAGAAGAGCCCTCCCAATAGGATACAACTCCCAGTAGGAGCTACAAAGGGAAGAAATTTATAGAACATATTCCTTCATCATCAAGAGCTAGGTCCTCAATAGGATGCATCCCTAGATGGATCTGAAAGGAAATAATGAGGAGTACTAAGCCCCAATTCTATGCTTCAAAGGAAGACATTTGTGACATTGCAGAGATCTTGAACAAATCTGAGTCTCCATCACATGAGGCTGCACCATTGGCATTTTTCACCACCATATGGAACTAGGATTTATTTGCACAAGTGGCTCTCCCTCCTAAAGGCACAGATGCAAAAGGCCTTAGCCTTGAAGACTATGAGTTAAAGGATGTTATGTTGGGAATGCCTACACAGGATTCAGCTTGACAAATGATGACTATGGGAGTCAAAGAGGTTCTCAAGTACATGGAGCAAGAGGATATTGAACTCCAAGAACTTCAAAGGTAGTTTGAGATCTTAAAAGGATATCTACTTGAAGTTATTGGTCCTCTTGATCCTGAGCACCCCGAGCATACTTTGAACACTATATGTGGAGAAGGGGGAGGTGTGCAACTTGACCTATTTTTGAAGGCTTTTTAGGAATGGCGAGAAAGTTTTGAGGAGAAAGGTGTGACCTTCATCACAAGGAATTTGAAGTTATTGCATGTTATGCAGGAGAACGTGAATAAGATCATAGCAATCTTGAAGTAGGACTTAAGTATGATGGATGAAGTACATTCCTAGAGTAAGGATTTATATAATCTACAAGCTATAAAGGGCCAAAGATATCGTGTTTTGACTGATGTATATACCAGAGAAGAATTAGACATGATTGATGACTAGATAGAGAAAATAGAAGATAGCAATAAAGTAACAGAGACATTACATGAGGAGGTTCATCGGCTCAAGGACCAAGCCCGAGAGCCAATTTTGGAAGCAGAGAGACACTACAATGATGCATGCTTAGATATTTTTGAAGATGAGGAATGTCAAAAGTTGTTACTTGTAGAGAAAGTAGTAGAGAATTTCAGGAAGATTTTTGTGGAGGTTGTTGATGATGAAGACATCCGACAAGCCTTTAGGACTAAAGAAGCATTGTTAGAGTTGGATACCAAACTTTGGGATTTTGCTAACACTTGATTGAGGTAGATAGCTATAGACAAAAGGTCAAGGATAAATATCAGGCTTTAGATCTTCTAGATATAGCTAAGATAACTAAGATGATAGATAAATTCAAGGGCAAACATCCAAACATAGCTTTGGGATGAAGAAGAACAAAACCTAGGTGCCAAAATTTCAATTTTGACACTTAGTAAAATTGTAGTGTCTGCTCCTAGTGCACATTTTTGCTAACATTGTCAAACTCTTTTAGGGCTAGTCTCATGTTGATGGTTAGTAGCATTGTTTTGAGACTATCAGATATTGTGCTATGGATTTAGTTTACTATGTGATGAGATCACTTAGACTTTATATTTCATGTATACATGATGATTATTTTAGTATTTGTAGTTATTGATGATGATTAAATAGATGGTTTATTATCACATGTGTTTTATTATGGATACTTACCCCATACTTGCATGTGTGTGTTTGTTCTTATGTATGGCATGTCTAATGTGGTTAAGGAAGGGAGTCGTAATCAGCTGCTAGTCAGGATCTACGCGATGCACCACTTTCAGCCATTGCCTATTTAGTTTAGTATATATTGTGCTTATACATGTGTGGTTTTTATGCAGGTTGCAGGTATCGAGTATCAACTTTCCTGAATTGCCAAGATGAGCGTACCCTATCACATTATCTCAATGATAAGAGAGGGGAGATAAATTCTCAAGTCCAAATCCCAACCCTTTTTAAGCCATTTGTCCTAATTGAAAATTAGAACAAGTATCTGAGTTGAGTACCCTCACAATACGTTGGATAACGTAATTCATAATATAAACCCTTGGTTTGATTTTGTATGTATTTTCATATTTTTACCTTGTGAGTCTTTGGAGTATTTTCTATTAATTAAGCCTAACTAAAAGATTTAATTAATGGTTTAATTTAATAAAAAATTAATATGGTATTTTAATATTTATTTTATTTAATTAATAAAGAAATTAATTAAATAAAATAATTAAATTTGAAGATAAAAGTTATAAGTTTAAATTTGAAATGTGACAATATTTATTTTAATAATAATATATTTGGAGTTCATTTTTAAATAAATGACTAAATAATATTATTATTAAAGCTAATAAACATTTTAGCAATTAAGTTTTGAAAATAAAATTTAAAAGTGGAAAATATATTAAAATTATTAAAAGAGTAAAGGTTGCATGATGTGTGCACATAATTAAAATATAAATATATTAAGATAAGAATAAGTGGAATTATTAAAGTTAGTGCATAAGATTTAATAAGAAATAAATTAAATTGAAAAGGGTAAAGTAAATATTATATTAATAATTGTGCATTATTTTAATGTTTTCTCACATAGGAATTTGCAAATTCTCGAGAGTTGTCATGTAAACAACACAGAAGTTTGCACTCTAAGAATGCACAAGTTGTCTACACTTAAGAGTTAACATTTTATTTGAGCACATGGTGTCTACAACCTTATGACTCATCTAGAAGGTTGGAGAAGACTCATGCTTAGTTGTCATGCTTATCTTCTATTTGTTTCTAGACACATTCTAGATGCATCTTAGAGGCCTTTAAATAGAGGCTCTCTTAGTGTGTTTGGACAAGCTTCAAAGCTTACATGCATTTGAGAAGCTCATATGCTTTTACATGCTCCTATGCTTCTTCAAGGACTTCTAGTCATGTGGAAATTTTTGGTTGGCTCGGATCTTGGAGGAATTGCAAATGTTGGAGAAGGAAGGGATTCTCTATGGACTTCTGAGGCATGGCAAATTAGCATTAGTGTCCAAGTGCACTCATGATAATCACATAATTTATTTGCACTTTTTCTCTTCCTGTCTTCATCGTGTCTATTATATGTGTCTGAAACTTCTCTATGATTGAATCTGTAATTTGAAATTGGAATCTAGATATGTATTTATTTGCTTGCAAAATAAATCAATAGAGAACTCATTAGAAAACCCTAGCTTCAATTTAAGAAAGAAATTAGATCTGAATCGAGTTTGGGTTCGAATTTATATTGTGAAATTAGATAGACAAGATTTGAAATTAAAATAGAAATTCTAAGTTGAAAATTTGAATGGTTAGATGTAATCTTTCTATCAAATTATATTTTCAGATGCATACGGACAAACCTATTAGATGGATGAATGGGTAAATTTAGAGAACAATTACCTTTTAAGAGAATTTTTTAATTCATCACAAACTGCCCTGTCACTACCCCTTGGATAGACCCGAACTCAGTCATTCATAACTTTTTATCGTGATCAAATTTATTCGATCGCTCTAGTCAAAATTGGTGCAACTTGGCCCTCTCCAACATATTTCAATTTCAACCCAATCCAACGGTTCATTAGAGAGATATGGCCCTCATACTAGGACTATTTTATTCAAGGATAGATATTTCTCCATTTCTCATAACCAAGAGTTCTTTATGCTTAAACTTCACAAAAATAATTTATCAAAGCATGGAATCAATTAAAGATATTATTGCAATCTTCTTTTAGTAGAATCTTTTTTTAATGCATTAGTTTTATATGATTTATTAACTAATCTAATTTAATAAAGATTAGTTAATAGTAGAAGAAGTATAATTAATCTATTTATCAACCAACATAGGAGGTATTTAGTTGAGATATTAATATTGAAAATTTATTATAATTTTTTTATTAGTAAAGTAATAATTTAAATATTGATGGAATGATACATAGTTGACTTTTAATATTAATTATTTAATGTATACTAAATATTATTTAATATATATTAAATAATTTAAGAGATGGTAATTTTATATTATGTTAATAATAGTTGTTTAATGAGGGTGATTTTAAACTTAGAGACTTTAAATGATATTGGATTAAGATTTAATGATTATGTTATTGTTAATACATTATGTAAATTATTGATACACCTTAATAGTGTTAAAAGTTAGTAAAATATTAACTAATGAGGTTTGTAGAGGGATTCTCTAGATCAATTATTTATAGTTTGATGAGTTTATTATTTATTAATGTTTGTTGGGTCTAAAAAACTATTAATAAGTAATGGTATAAATGTTTTAAATAGTTATTAATTATTCGAATTAAAGTTAATTTTGAAGTTCTGTAAATGATATTAATCAATTTGAATTGGTTAATAATTTGGAGGAGTATTAATTAATTGAATTTTTAAATCAACATACATAGGAGAAATCTATTTGAAGATAATAATATTTGGGGTTTTATTATAATTTATTATTATTAAAGTACTAATGAGAATATTGTTGAAGAGTGATGAATTTGGTTATTATAGATTTATTAATAAGATTCCCAATATAGCTTGTTATTAAATATTAACAAGTTATTATTATTGAACTATGAATATGAATATTTGTGTACTAAATTATAGTTGACTTTTAACTTACAAAATTATAGTTAGTTATTAGTCAATTGATATAAATTGAAATGTTGCCATGGATATGTAATTATTAATTAAATTAGTTAGAGTTAATTAGATTTAATTAATAATTAAGTAATGTAATAAAGTTTTAATTGATATGTTAATATCGATTCCTCTAGCAAAGTTGTGAAGTATGTATATCGAAGTTGACAAGTCGTACTCTCATGACTTGAATAATGACCTTAGATATTTTAATAGTGAGACTTAGTAATATTTAATTGAGAACTATTAAAATGTTAATAGGTCATGGATGGTGTACTTATGTTAATTGATTGATTAAATTGATCATTTTAATAAAGTTATAATCTTCTTATTTGAAGACTAGTAATTGGCTCTCTTATAATTTATAACGAATAATGATCCTTGATATATATTGGAAGTTGAAGTAACCTTAAGAAGAGTTAATCAATTAAAATATGGATCTTAGCTAAATGAAGAGAACAATTTAATTAAGGGCTAATGATGATCAGTTTAATGAGTGAAATATTTACCCTTAAGTTATTCTTAAAATATTATTTTTAATTAATGGAAGAATAATGCTATTGGGGAACAAATGGGTTGATTTGTAGGTCAAATGATTAAACTTAGACACTTGAAGTATACTTGAAACAAAAACTGGAAACCTCTACACTTAATTCAACTATGTGATTATAGTAAATCAAAACATGTGTTTGCATTGTGTATTTTATATGTTTCTTGTTTTGGGTTTTGGGTTGACTAGATTGTTGACCAATCTTAGGTTTTTATCAGAGGCTCGGGGATTATGAGATGTGATGGCATGTTGATCTTATTTAGTCTCGATCTTTATAAACCCAACCATGGTTATGTGATGGAATGCTCTATGAAATGTTTGTAATTACTGATTTTTATAGTTAAGATTCTTATGAATGAGACATTTGAGGTAATAATTTTTGAGTCATCGATTAGTTATCCTTGGGTTACTTTCTAGTTGCCATGATGGGACTAAAATGTTGATTTATTTTTTGATGATGTCATGTTGTGACATGTTTGACTCAACCATTTTGGAGTCTTCAATCAGTATGATTTTGAGATATTCTTGGTTGCTTGTTGAGAATCAATGAATATTGTGATTTATTTTGAGATATATTTTGGTTATTGAGAACCAATGATTATTATGATTATCAGTGATGCCTTCAGTTGTTAATAGAGAACTATTGTAGTCATGATTTTCTATGGATGCTATTCAGATGCTCATGGAGATTTGATGCTTTTATTGTGGATATTTGATGATTCTTATTGTGGATTATCTTTTGGATTTTTTTTCCAGTCACTTGTATAGGACTGGGGTGATTTTATGATTCCATGAGCGTAGGGTGGGTTATCTACTTGTAGTGTTGGGAAGTGGCTTGCAATGGAGATCGGGGCCCTAAGTGGCTGCCAAGGTAACTCATTTTAAGTTTTGTTAATAAGTGATAACATTTACACACTAAATGGGGATTAAATAAACCTAAAAAAATAATTGTTTTGGTTCTCACCCATGCCTCGAGTGCTTGTACAGACTAGGATGGGAGTAGAGAGAATGCATGGTTGTGACCTTGCATTCCATAGTATGCCTCGTCAGTATGAGAGGATACTAGTGGCCGCATGATGATTAGTATGGACTCATGGAGTTTAGCTAACCACCAAGGTAATTTGTACATGATATATGCGATGACACTTTCCCGCTTGCAGAGTAGGTTTCTTACATGTCATTGTTGTGCCTCTGGGAATTAGATGTCAGTTTTGTGTCAGAATCTTTGAGTTAGTATACTTTTAGGATTCCTGGACTTAGAGAGTATTTTTGCTATGTGATTTGATAGCCAGTTTGAGACTTGAATTATCTCCTCAGCACGGTGGGAGTGGACCACTTAGGTTCCACGCGGTCGGGTGGTAGTGTATTTCTACTCTTATCATTTGAGATCTGTTTGAGACACCGTGGCTGGAGCATTCTTGGTTGGTATTTATCCTCATTATGTTCTTGGATCATTATAATAGATGATATACCTTATGATGGATGTATTTTTTGGTATGTTTCTTATATTGATGATTTGCATATGCTAGATAATGATATCTTATGTTTTACTTTGCATGTTAGATTACTTTCTGCATATGATGTAGTATGATTTAGGAGTGACATTCTTACTATGTTAATACCAATGATCTCTTCAGTGATTTGGAATGTTATGCACGGAGGGATGGCTAGGATCCACGATGGTCTAATGATGCTATTTACGGTTGGGAGGAACTGTGCATTTAGATTAGATGTGTTTTATGATTTATGGTTAACTTTTATGATGGATGTTTATATATTCTATGATGATGTATCATGTATGGTTTGTGGTTTTATTTACCTTTATTGCATCATGGATTAATATTGGATGATGATGTACTTTATTTACATGGATTTTTATTCTTTCGAGCATTTCGTACCTTGTGACATGTACAGTGGATGATTGAGCAATCTAAAATGTAATTACTAAAAGAAAACTTGTAATATTGTTTAAGAACATTGGGTGTAACATTGCTAAGGATGTGATATTAGATGAATAGTTAATTTAGATGTGATACAATGTTGAGGGATTCATGAAGAATGTAATCTTCTATGTATGTTATGTTTACTTTCAGTTGAATTGATGTTAATGCTTACATTACTATGTATAAGTTGTGAATGGTTTATCTTTCATGTTTTAAAAAAAAATTGTTTGGCAAACTTAGTGAAATTTTAAATTAATTCTTTGGATCCCTTGGCGGGGCATTACAAAATTTTTGAGATTTTTGACCCTGTCGAGGTCCGTAGCTTCACAGATGCATGGTTTGTAGGTACACAGGTCCGTTGCTTTGCAATTCAGAGGTGCACTAATAGTTAACTGCTTGTTCCAAAAATAGTACTTTCCATGCAATGGGAATGCATTCTGATGATAGTTTAACTTTGACACATGCATATTGAAGGACCAAATTCTATTTTTAACACCTCTAGAAACTTCTACTTTGATTGAAGGCTTCCTCCTACTTTCTCTCTCATATTTTCTTTTTTTTTTTACATGTAAAGGGCTTAGGCATCGAATTAATGAATAAAATATGGATGGAGTCCCTCTAAGCACCAAATTCATTGTTAGTCTATATATATTTAGTTTTTTTTAATGTTTTGAAAGAATTTTATTGCATGAAGATATCTCTCACTCTTAACACATATTGAGGAGACGATTTCTTATAAATACCCCATTGTAAAATTTAACAAGGGCCGCTATTATTATGCAATAAAATTATGCTTTTAGTGCTTGCATTTGGAGTGTAGTGATTCTTGCTTGAATGTGTCATTGCTTTGTGAATTTTGTTCATGAGATTGTGATTGACCCAAAGGTTTATTGCATTGTTCCTGGTTGTGTGATCTTTTAGTTCTAGTGTTTTCTATAGTTTTATGAATTCCACTGACATATTGAGCTTGAGAAGAGATCATCAAATTGTGTCTACATAGCCTTTTGTCTCACATGAGTACACTTTCCATGGCCTTGCAATTTGATAAAAGGTGAAATATCATATGATAGTTAAAGTTTTTCATCGACAATTGCATCAGTGGATTCTAGGAAGCCCTTCTCCTATTTTCATTGGTTTCCTACTGATTTATTCAAAAGTTTAACTCGCAACGTGTTGTTTTCTATAGCTTACATATATTTAGGATTTCAATTTCATGTTATTTGCTTTTGGTTTTATTATTTGCTTTGCTAACCTCTTGTTAGAATAGGGACTCATTTTAGTTGCATTATTAAAATTGCATTCATTAAAAAATATAAAATACAAAAATATTGTTCTTTTGTGTGCAATTTTCAGATAGTGAACAAATTTTACTTCATTCTGAGATCGTAATAGAACCAGCAAAGGCCTCCTCATGATAAATCACAATTATCTTCAACTAAGTAGATTTTGGTACATCGCAAGAAAAATACTAAACCTTGGAGTTGATCTAAACAATATTATCTTTTCAAGGGAGGAATTGTGCAATGGATTCCTACCATTGACCTCGTGCAAAATGACCACCCAAAAAAAACATATTGTTTATTTAAAAACCTTGATCCATGACAACAACTTCTTTATTGTAGATCACATGATAGAGCTATTTGTAGAAGTGCAAATTGCTCTACATACATGTAAGATTTTGCAAGATAATTGGGATAAAATATTGGCACTTATTCTTAAGGTACATTTTGATTTTCTATCTCATTTTGGTGTCTCCATGTAAATAAGTTTTGAATAAATCATTTGGCATTATTGTCAAAAAGGGGGAGAGACACTTAGTATGCTATATATATGGAGAGACAATTAGTATACTATATGGGGGAGAATCATGCAAACGGAGAATGTATATAGTAGAGGAGAATTTGTTGATATGTTGTATAGTATACTATATATACTTACAAAGAAATTTTTTTAAAAATATCAATAACAGTATACCCTACTGAGCTAAGTACCACATGGTGATGTATATAAGATTTTGGCTGATAAGTGTTTTTGTCACTAATGCCAAAGGGGGAGATTGTTGACATATTAGACAAGTTTATTATTAGTGACACATTATTATTCAATTTTTTTATGGCTACCGAGCTCATTGAATAGTCTATAGTGTTTTCCATGTAATTGAGTAGCCATTGAGCACTACAGTTGCTACTGAGTCTTCTAGACTAATTTCAGTGGTTACCATGTGAATTCAGTTAGCATGAAGTCTAGTAGTTCAACCTGAGCATTTTAGTGGTTACCGAGCATTGCAGTTTCTATCGAGCTATATGATGATCAGTGTTTGTTGAGTATAGTCATGGTATGCAAGTAATCTAGTTCATGTTGAGTTATACAGTATCTACCGAGTCACTAGTGTAGACCAATTTCAAGAGTACTTTGAGGTGATCAATATGGACTGAGCTTCTACCTCTACCGAGTGCATGATGATGTCGAGTAATGATAGTGCGCACCAAGTATCAGAACCTCACCAAGTTAATCTTCAAAACCCGAGTGTCTTCATATGGGCTGACTTTGTAATATTGGTGTTAACTTGTATGATGACCAACTTTGTAATTTTGTAAATTGGATTGGTATATATGTAATGTATTGTATCATATCCAAGTGTGATTTTATGAGCATAAGTGTGTATGAATGCGAATCTGAACAAGCAGTAGATAAAGAGTGTATTATAAGGCCATATCAGAAAAGGAGTAGTAGAGACATATCCATCATAGAAAAGTGATCAGTACTTCAAGGAATCTCTATCATAAATTTAGTTGCAAGTCAGAGATCTATGGTTTCATCCTAACAGGTGAATCAGTCTAAATCCTTTAACAAGGTAGACTTAACATTCTTTTCTAAAATCTCTTTATCGAGTGTATACTTCATTGTGTTTTTGTAAATCCTCTAACAAGGTGCACCTTGCAGTCCTAATTGCTCCTATTAGGGCAGACCATCAGAAGTGATCAATGTAAGCCTTATCAGAAAACTTTTATGTTGTATTATTGAAATTTTGTGGGTATCATCCCCACCCCAGTTTTACTTTCTATTTGGAAGGTTTTTGGGTCACCAAATCATTATGTTCAAGTGTTATGGATATTTTATGTTTTCAATTTCTCATGCATGCAATTAGATCAAATATGATGAACTAAATGATAATTGGTATATTTCTATTAAGTGCTGAAATTGATAAAGTTTTAGAGGTTATTGATTCACCCCTCCCCTCTCAATAACCTAGCATAGTCTTGAATATTTCCAATAGGATATGCTCATGCTCACTCTTATTTTCCTCTTCTCTCTTCTATCTTTCCACCTTATCTCTCTAGCATTTACCATAGCTCTTTATGGAACCTAAGGCCTATCCTCCTAGACTAGATTGACTAAGGTCAACCTAATCTGGACTAGATTGACCCATGTTGACATAGTCCTCCTAGTTTAACATAGTCCTATACTAGGTTGACCTAGGTCGAGTTAGTCCCTGATAATTTATGAAAATTATCCAGTCATTTTGTTTTTTTTTCCCACCCCAAAAGTCATATATAAGGAGACTTGGAGGCTTCATTTAATATCTAATTCATATCTCAAGCATCTTGTTCTCAAGCTCTTCTCTCTAGTGAATATTTTCAACCTTTTACATTTAAGGAGTTTAAGTATTCAAGCATTTTTCAAGCATTTAGGCAAGGAGATTCTATCTAGCATTGGAGAATCCTTTGTGATCTTTTTCTCTTCAAGATATAGTGTATTATTGGTCATCAAAGGAGGAGATGTGCATTGAAGCATTCATCCTCTTCATTTTTGTATATCCATATCCATAGCACCATGACATAGTTATTATAGATCCGCTACAAAGTGTAGAGATATCCTACATTCCAAATTCAAGATCTACATTACAAATACATTACATGCACCAGGTAAGGTGAATCTAAATATTTATCTTATTGTTTATATTCATTTACATTTACATCTCTCATTTATGGTTAATTCCTTAACCTAGGGCTTGACCAAAGAAAGCCTTGATAAGAACCCCGACCCCCAAACCTTTCTTTTATGTGTTGATTTGTACATTAGGAGTGAAATGAATTACAGATCTAGAATCTATAGTTTGCAAGCTTTCTCGAGTCTATAATTTCAAAGCCTTAGACTATATCAACTTGGTTGTAGGATGTACTTCCATGTCGACCTAGTCCTTCGGTCTTGAACTCTAGGGAGATTATATTCACATAGCATCTAGATTTACATTTCTTATGCAATAAGTTCAATTTCACATTCACATTATCCTATTAAGGGCCTAAGAGAGTGTATTTATTCGTATTGCATTCCTCTTTACAATTTGTATTTAGCATTATTAACCCTCTTCCTTTGGGTCCTATCTAATCTAATTCAGATCATAAGTGGAATGATACTTAGAAATTCCACTCTTTCTCTCACATATAAATATTTGAATGGCTTAGTGCCATGTAAAGTGGATGTTTACATCCTATTAAAGTGCTTCCATTTTACTACTAAACATTTTGGTGAACCAAAATTTAACCCTCTTCTATTGGTGTTAGATTATTTTAGTCAACATGAACCCCCTAACTTTTTGGTGTTGGATTATTTTGCATAACATTTTCCTCTTGTTGGATGTTCATTGGTTAGATCTCATTAGGGTTTACTTTTTTGATCTTCTCTTTTATGAGCTTAATTACATGTAGCCCTACCTATAAAATTCCCATTATGTTAATTCATAGACTCATGGGTATATTTGATGATTCTCACATTTTTTCTCATTATCTTAATCCTATCAGAGAGCATAGTTCTTCTCACTCATCTCATGATCAAGACAATTCTTTACGAGTTCTGCTTCACAAGTTGATAAGCTTTCTAGTCAATTTTATAAATTGGAAACTTGGATTTATCAAGAAAATAAGAATCTTGATATTATTTTTGTTTTTGACGCTCTTAAAAATATTGTTAATAATGATGATAAAAACATTTCTATCTTGCATGGTACATCCCACCTTATTAACACTAATGCTAATTCTTTGACATAATGTGCTCAAGGGTTAGGGTACCCTCTTCCTTCTTCCACCATCATTGAACCTTCTATCCCCATTTCTACAACCCTTTCCAATATACCTACATATACTATGCCTCTTATGACTACTTCTACACAAGTTTCCACTTCTTTAACTATTAGTCTTCCTATTCTTTCACTTCCCATGAGTGTTCCTCCTACTTATGTTCCTTCTTCATTGCCTTTGTATAATGTGATTCCTTATACTTATTTGAACCCTTTACCCATTCCTTATCAACCTACACTGGCATATTTACATATTCCTTCTACATCCTATACCTTTCGTAATCCCTCTAGTACACCTATGGTTACTAGTGCTTCCTCTCATCCTACTATTACTACCTTGGTTCAAACCAGCTCTGCACTACTACAACAAATTTCTCATTTAACCCAATCTAAGTACAATATTCCTACATGTGAAGTGGTGAATCCCCTTTCCTTAGATATTCTTTGTTCTATTATTCTACAACATGTTGAGATACCTCATTTTGAGACTCATAATGGTAAGGGAAATCTCATGATTCATGTTAAAACTTTCCAAACTATATGTAGTGATTTCTCTCATGACTATAGGTTTGTGGCTAAGTTGTTTCCATGCTCCTTTAGGGATAGAGCCTTGCAATTGTATATCTCTATACTTCTTTATTCTATTGATTATTTTTAAAATCTTTCTATTTCTTTCATTCAATAGTTTTTGAACAATATTGGTCCACAAGTTTCTTTAACTTATTTAATGCATTGTAAGTCCAATGTTAAAGAGAAAGTTACTCAATTTATTGGTATATTTAAACATTTGTATGCTCAAATTTCTTATCATGTGCCTGATCATGATACTCAACACATTTTTATATATAATTTACAAAAAAGACAGGGATAAGATTCTATTTTTTGAGTACACCTCATTTTCAAACCTATGTGTAGTGCTTCAACATTTCCAATCATAAGTGAGTCAACTTGATATCTCTACTCCGATGGATCATATTTCTAGTGATAAGAGCGATGCCACCAAACATTCAAACAAGTTCTCTACATCAAAAAACTTTATATAAATCAAATCTCCACTTAAATATGGTGATCAAGTGGCTACTACATCTCGAGCTAAAACTACTTTTTCCTCTTTGTTTCATCCTAATCATCAATATATTGACTTATCTAAGTTTTTTTCTAAGGTGATGGTTAAGTTGATTCATGCTTGTGATTTTAGTCTTCCTCTTATTCATCCTATTTATACTAGTAAACCTCTACCTGCGTCTTTTGATTCTAATGTTTTTTGTCAATATCATCATAATGACATCATGATACTCAAAAGTGTTATGGTTTGAAGAATTCTATTCAAGAACTTATCGATTCTAAGGCTATTTGTGTAGATGCTCAAGTTAATGATTCAGGAGTATCCTTGATTTCCTTGTTACCATGCTCATTATTGTTTATTCTACATGTTGATGCTAAGTTACTATAGCTCTAGCTAGTGCCAAGTTACTGTAGCACTTAGTTGGTGCCGAGTTACTGTAGCACTTAGTTGGTGCTGAGTTATTGCAGCACTTAGTTGGTGTCGAGTTACTGTAGCACTTAGTTGGTGCTGAGTTACTGCAGCACTTAGTTGGTGTCAAGTCACTATAGCACTTAGTTGGTGCTAAGTTACTGTAGCACTTGGTTGATGCTGAGTTACCTAGTGTATGCCGAGTGACTCTTCATGTGTCGAGTTACCTAATGTATGTTGAGTGACCCTTCATGTGTCAAGTTTTCCTATTTATTCTAAGTGTCAATATTTGGACATGATTTCTATGAGCCGACTTGAGTGATTTATTTTGATTGTGACATTTATGTCAAGATCTTTTCTTGGGATGTGTCTAGACCATTGTTGGGTTGGCCTTCCTCTTATGTAATGTTCTAAAATGATTTGTAAGCCATTTTGACAAGTATATATAGAGTTTTTAGGCTTAGAGTTAGGTAAGTATTTTGGAGTAGATTATAGAGTAGAACTGAAAGTGCAAATTTGTAGTTGGATCTTGAATGTGAATGTCTTTGTAATTGGTTGTAATCCAGAAGGCCTTATAGCTAGGCATGTATGAAGATGTTTTGATGAATCAATAAAAGTATTTCTCTCTTCTTCCTCCTTTGGTTGTTGTTCCTTGTGTTTGCTTCCATTTTGTTAACTCTTGCAGGGTGGTTTGGATAGCTGGGTGAGCCTTTGGCCCTAGTTATTCACTCATTTTCCTGTGTCAGTTAATCATACAAATAAGTATGTTGCACCACATAATTATAAATTTCAAATTTACAATAATCCTTTGCCTTCACACTTAGTGAATTTCATTAATCAACATTCTTCTTTTGATTACCATATTTCTTATGATGAGAAGATAAAAGAAGTGAATCATGTTGCATTAGATTACCAACCTCTAATTTCTTCTCCACCTGATCCTAAGAAAAAACCACCTAATATTAGCTTTAGTCAATGTGATATGGTTAAGGAACCTAATAGTCCTTTTTACATTGCTGCTAGAGTGTCTCATATTCCTTTTCATAGTATTTTCATTGATCCTTCCTCTGATGTGAATGCTATCACAAAAGAATGCCTTTTTAATCAAGGGTTGCATAGACATACTTGTGATTCAACTCATGTATTTTATGGATTCAAACTTGTAATGGTTTTCTTAATAGATATCAAGGTTCTATCACTTTATCTATTACCATTTTAAAGGAAACTATTTTTTTAACCTTTTTGGTTATTCCTACTTCTTATCAATTTCAAGTTAAACTTGATAGTCCATTTTTTGCCATGCAAACTATTTCTTCTCCTATTCATAAATACCTTAAATTTCCTTGTGATGGATTCATTATTACTATTAACCATTCTCTTTATAAATCATCACGTCCTAGAGATTGTGTTGAGATTGATTTTTATTCACCACCCTGTCTTGAAAAACAACCTACTCATCCTAATCATCTTTATAAAAACTATCAACAACATAAAGTAGCTAAGATTATGGAGATCAGTATTCCTAAGGGTTATTTACCTCAATCTATCTTTCTTACTTCATTTATTCCTTCTATTATTGCGTCTCAATGCATTGATGTTCCTTCTATTGAACTTATGGTAGTTGATCCTAATCCTTTTGCTATCTCTCATAAAATAGTTCATATTCAACATGCTCATCAATGTCATAAGAACCATCAAGATAAATCTAAAGCTCCAATGCATTCTCTTTATTCTCAGCTTACATTTTCATCTCAATCTTGACCTTCCTTTGATCAAACCCTATGTGCATCCTTGGAGGAGGTTTGACAAGGTAAAACTATGCATTTGGATAAATGTGATGATTTTGTTTGTATTATAGATCATGTTAATCTAGATATAGAATGTAATTTAGATGATAATAGTGATGATGATTTAATTATTTTAGATAATGATTTAACTAACATATTTTATAGGTATCTTAAAATCACTTCTAGTAATGAGCATGGTGACTCTCAAAGTCCTTGCTTAGAACTCATTGTGATTCCTACTATTATGGATATGTTTCCTCTTGTGAATTACCATCCTTCCCCTAGAATTTTGGGTTGAGATGGGGAGTGGGGTGCACGTGGAATGCTTGACATGAACTCCATCTATATTGGAATCTTTTAGTGTTCTTGTGTTGTGTTTCTCCCATGTTGTGCATCTATTTTCTTTTTTTATTGCTTTAGATTATCCTTTTTGCTTTGTTGAGAGCAAGGGGATAAAATGATCACTCTAATGTCTAAATTGTTCTATTTGTATCTCTCTTCTTCTATATGTCATTCTATGTTATGTTTTGCATGTTCTATTATTCATACAAGTGGTCTTGTCTTGTCTTCTTGGTTACTTATGATATGGTAGCACTGATTCATTTTGGTCTCCATGTTATTGGCCCAAAAGTTTCTTCTTTATATATCTCTTTTGTGTATTTTCCTCCATTATGTTGTAGTTATACTTCCTCTGGGGAATGATGATAGTATCACACTTGACATAATATTACATATTATCATATGATCTTATTGACCCCTTAGTTAGCGGATCCCTTTTGTGCTATAACTTTTGTTGTGACCATTTCCCTTGATATGTGTCTTCTCTTGGGGGCATCTCATAGTGGAAATGTTATTTTGTGGATGCACGTACACTTCCATTAAAGTTATTGCTCCCATTAAAGAATTTGAAATCACTTTAGCATGGGGTAATACACTCCACTCATCCTTTTCCATAGGATACAATTAATGGATTTTGTGTATAGCTTCAAGTACTTCAACCTTAGTCCTTGGTATGATTTCTAAGGTGTAACCAAATCTATGCATTTTTATTTCATGCCTTTTATCCTCTCTCTTTTTTCTTTTTCCTTTCTATCTTCCAAGAACTTGGGACAGTTCCTAGGGGCTTGGTCTCTTTTTGGATCTCTCTCTAAACTCTGACAGTTTGGGAGGCCCAATCCTTGTCTTCTACCCTTCTTTTGACTACTAATAGTCTGGGAAGTCTGATCTTGATCCCATAAGGACACACACATCCTTATACATGGATTTCCTTTCAATTCTTCCTTTTGGGACATGGAGTTCCCTTGAATTTGAATCCTTGATGGATTGACTAGCATACCAAACACACTTTCTAGACCATCTGGTTCATCTCTGATGGGTTAACTAGCATGCCACACATACTTTATAGACTATTCAATGCCATCCCCTTTTGCAAATACCTTTACCCTTGGTTCTTTCTTGGTTCCTTTTCCTTGTGTGGTTCATAATAACACACACAAACCTTATTGAGAAAGCAACTATACCCCTTTGTTTTGTAGTGTTTGTCTCTCTTTTTTTACTCTAGATGTGATACAACTCAACTATATTGGGGGCTTGATGATTTCTTTCCTCCTTAGTCATAAAAAGATCTACTTTTTTTCTCTTGATATACCTTACCATGAGTTTGAGGAAACTCACACTCCTGCTAAAGTGGGGGCTTAATGTATTGTCTTAAAATGGATGCACTTACCTTTAAAGACCATTGAGCTCCCTCCCCTTCATGATTCCCTCTTCAAACCATGGATATGCTCATGCTGACTCTTCTTTTTCATATTTTCCCCTTCTCTCTTCTACCTTTCCACCTAATATCTATGACATCTACCTTGGCTCTCTATGGCACCTAGGATCTATCCTCCTTGACTAGGTTGACCTAGTCCTCCCATGGCAACATAGTCCTGAACTAGGTTGACCTAGGTCAACCTAGTCCCTAGTAGTTTTGGATCTCAAGGCCTAAAGGTCCTTAGGGTTTTAATTAGTTTATGATTCTTATCTAATGGACCTGTATTGTTTTACCACCCAAAAAATCATATATAAGGAGACTTGGAGGCTTCATTTCATATTTAACTCATATGTCAAGTATCTCATTCCCAAGCTTTTCTCTCTAGTGAAGATATTTATCCTTTTTCATCCAAGGAGTTCAAGTATTCAATCATTTTTCAAGCATTCAAAAAAGAGATTATATCTAGCATTAGAGAATCATTTGTGACCATTTCCTCTTCAAGATCTAGCATATTGTTCTCCATAAAGGGAGGAGATCCACATTGAAGAATTCATCCTCTTCATTGATGTATATCCATATCCATGGCACCATGATGGAGTTATGATAGATCCATTGCAAAGTGTTGAGATATCCTACATTCCTAATTCAAGATCTACATTACCAATATATTACATACACACATGCAAGGTGAATCCTAACATTTATCTTGTTCTTTATAGTCATTTACATCTGTGTTTCTGATTAGCAAATAATTCATTAACCTAGGGCTTTACCAAGAAAATCCCTCACTAAACTAAATCCCTAGACATTTCTTTTATGTGTTGATTTGAAGGTTGGGAGTGAAAAAATTTATAGATATGGAACCTACAATTCGCAAGCTTTTTGGAGTCAAAAGTTTTGGAGCTGTGAACTATGTAAACTTGATTGTAGGATTTCGTTCCATGTCGACCTAGTCCTCCAGTCTTGGATTCCAGGGAGATCTCCAGGTTTTGTTCCTTTTGTAGTTTCATTTTGAGATTCATTGACTAAAGTTTATAAAAGTTTTAGATCTGAAAGTTATTGAGCATAAAGAAATCTTCCTCTATGCATTTTAAGGTGATTCTTTTACATTTTATTTCATTTCATATCTTTACCCTATATTTGAATCTTAATTGGGATGATTGTATTCACATAGCATCTAGATTTACATTTCTTATGCAATTAGTTCAATTTCACATTCGCATTATCCTATTAAGGGACTAAGAGAGTGTATTTCTTTGTATTGCATACCTCTTTACAACCCAAAATTTAGCATTAGCACCCCTCTTCCTTTGGGTCCTAGCTAATCAAATTTGGATAATAAGTGAAATCATACTTGAAAATTTCCCTCTTTTCATCACACACACACACACACACACACACACACACACACACACACACACACACACATATATGAATGACTTAGTACCTTGTAAAGTGGAAGTCTACAACCTGTTAAAGTGCTTCCATTTTACCACTAAACAAGAAAAAATGTTGGTAATTCTTAGTATTAAAAATGAAATAAAATAGTAAATATGATATCAATTTTAAGCTTGAAATAGAAAAAGAGTAAGATAGAAATAAAGAAGAGGATTTTTAATTTTCAAAAGACCAAAACTAGCCTATTGGACACTAGACATTATTTTTTGTCTTATTTTCCAAAGTTAATTTTTGCTAATATTTAATTCTATAATGAACTCTCTCATTCACTTAACTATCTCCATATTGCACACACGTTGACATGACATCATTGTTAAATTTCTTATGTAGTTGATCCAAATGTCATCGTAGGCTTTGTGTATTTTGAAAACAATGACAATTGATTCCACAATTTCAACTATGCAAAAGACATTAGCTTTCCCTTTCTATACCCATTTTAGACATTTTCATCTATCTATCTCACACTAAAGACAATACACATAAATCCTGAAGTGCTTTATGGGAATCCTTTATTCTCTAAAAGAGATATTGACGTCTAGATAATTCTATTTAAAACATGATTGGAAAATTACTCATATAGGTGACACAAATGTCATTGAAAGCTTTATATTAAAAAAGAAAGTGTTAATCAATTCCATTGTTCCAATTGTCTAAAAGAGATAAACTCTCTCTTTCTAGATACACCAATTCATGATTTTCATCTTTCTATTTCACATTCAGGACATTTTTATTTAATTCTAAGTGAGTTATAGGAATCTATGCTTTGTCAAAGAGATATTGACCTCTAGACAAGTCTCTCCAAAAGATCATTGGCAAACTACTTATGTAGTTAACACTAATGTTATTGTAATTATGTTGTCACTATTCAAACTATGGAAGAAACACAAACTCTCTCTTTCTATACCTGTTTTGGTCATTTTCATCTACTTGTTTCACATAAAAGACAATACAAGTTAATCATCTTTAAGTTATGATAATATTCAATCTTGACGAAATATTGACTTCTCAATGAGTCCCTCTAGTTGATCATTGGTAAAGTTAACACAAATGGCTTTAAATGTTTTGCATCCCAAAAATAAGTGTTTTTTCTTACTATTTGAATGATGCAAAAGACACAAGCTCTCTCTTTCTACCTCTTTTAGCCATTTGCATCTATATGTTTCACATAGAAGATGATACGAGTTAATCCTCAATTTAGCTATGAGAGTTTCCACTTTTGAGCACTCATCGATTTCTAAATAAGTATCTTTAGAATATCATTGATAAAGTTAATCCAAATGTCATTATTAGTTCTACATTCCAAAAATTAGTGAACTATTAGTTTCCTTTATTCCAATTATACAAAATACAAAAACTCTTTTTCTATACCTTTTTAAACTACTTTTATCAATTTATTTCATGCTAAAGACAATACAGTTTAATATTCAATTGATCTATAAGAATCTTCATTTATGAAGAAAGATCCACCTCTAAATAAGAGTCCAAAATATTTTGACTTCTTAATAAACTTAAATAGCCTAAAACACCATAAAATACTTCAAGATACTATTTCTTCTTTCATCTAACACTATTCTAATAGAACTCATTTAAAAGAAAGATCCAAAGATTCACCCCAAATAACTCTCTAAAACATATTAACATCTCAGCAAACTTAAATGGTCTAAAACACCATAAAATACTTGAGATACCATCTCTACTATCTTCTAACACCTTCCAATAGAACTCATGTTAGAGGTTGCACCATGTGTGCAAATGCTAACCTAACAAGTGCTCTTTCATGGACCTTACACGAATGCTAACCTAACAAGTGCTCTCTCATGGACCTTACACGAATGCTAACCTAACAAGTGCTCTTTCACGGACCTTTCATAAACCAAACACAACAGGGGCTCGTTCATGGGGGTTTCCTTTCCTAAGCAGAGGACAAGTGCTCTTTCATGGGCGTTTTCTAGACAAACCCAATGCTCACGTGCATCTAATGAATTTTGTGGCGTGACAAAATTGCCCACAAATCTATCCACGAATTCTTCCACCTGCCCTGCAAACATAAAAACGTCGGTGACTCTTGACAATTATTTTAATCCCACCAATGCAAAGAGTAGGACCGCCATTGACAGGTCGAGGAAGCTGCTGGCACATGACATCATCGATGACCACCAAACATTGAAAAGAACGGTCAATAATTCCAATAACTCTTGGATTTCTTTTCTTGGGGATCACAACATAGGATATGTTGAAATAAAAAATGTAATTCTTGGACGGTGAAAATGCCCTGAATCGCATAATCCCCAAGCTCTGTTTTCAATTCTGAAGTTTCTTTTTATGTTTTGTCTGGATTGATCATAGATCATCCTCTGTTCTTGCATTGAAGTCGATTGAAATCATATAAAAGTGAGATCTTGACAAGGGGAAGAAACTCAATAATGGTGGGCAAATGCACAGGAATGGGATTGCTGACGGCCGTAGTTGTGATTGTGATTATAGGCCGCCAAAAGCTCATCAAACCCACAAATTATAACTCACCCACGCGTTCATGTCTTTCCACAGGTAGCTTTTGTTTCCATTTATTCCTCCTCTCTAGAACAAATCTCTGTAATTTTTTATTTGTTTTCTGATCAATTTATTGTATGGTTGTCAGAGAAGAGGAATAAAAGGAAGAAGAAGAAGGTTCATTTTGCTGTAGACATGGCGGAGCCTCGGGAGAGGAAGATTCCGGCGAAGATTATGAATTCAGAGCAGTCAATTGAGAAAACGGGGCACAAGATTCCGGCCAACAGAATTGCTCTGTACAATGGAATTCTGAGCTACCGTATGCAGCAAGCGTCCCTGCATCATTTGTAATTGCTTGTATTTAGATTGTACAGCAGGAAATACAGGTCAGAACTAATCCACGTTTTGTAATCCATCATCACAAGTAGATTGATAAAGAGTTTTGTAATCCATCATCATCCTGTGATTTTTCCGGTCATCTGTTCATCCTCTGATTTTCCGGTCAACTGTGTATATATAATTAATTGGGTATTTCAAAGATTGTGTCTCTAATCGATTGTAGATAACATTAAATTGTCATTTTGTATTTTTTGTCAATTCAATTGTAAATGTCTCTGTATCAATATGATTACACCTCATATTCTAAGAAAGGAGCATATGTTTTTATATCAATATTTGTTATCCTACATCATGTTTCTACTGAAATCAACTGTATATATTATATAATATTTTGAATTGTATATCTTATATTCCTTCAATCATTTGTATATTTTGAATCTTACATCTTATCTTTCTCAAATCAATTGTCTCTTTATTTCAAAGTTACAAATTATATATCTTAGGTTTCTCCAATCAATTATATACATCTTTATATCACTTTTCTTCATACATCTTATGTTTTTCAAATCACAGTATACTTGCATACAATTTTGTTGCTTGTGTGATGACTCTTAGAGTCAATCTTTTATAGTGATAATTAAATATTAAAATAAATGATTTTGAAATCTAATGTGTATGTTTTGGCAAGGATGAATTCTACCTCAAATGGAGGCTCTGTTTTAATATTATAATTGGCTACACACAAAACTAATCCACGTTTTGTAATCCATCATCACAAGTAGATTGATAAAGAGTTTTGTAATCCATCATCATCCTGTGATTTTTCCGGTCATCTGTTCATCCTCTGATTTTCCGGTCAACTGTGTATATATAATTAATTGGGTATTTCAAAGATTGTGTCTCTAATCGATTGTAGATAACATTAAATTGTCATTTTGTATTTTTTGTCAATTCAATTGTAAATGTCTCTGTATCAATATGATTACACCTCATATTCTAAGAAAGGAGCATATGTTTTTATATCAATATTTGTTATCCTACATCATGTTTCTACTGAAATCAACTGTATATATTATATAATATTTTGAATTGTATATCTTATATTCCTTCAATCATTTGTATATTTTGAATCTTACATCTTATCTTTCTCAAATCAATTGTCTCTTTATTTCAAAGTTACAAATTATATATCTTAGGTTTCTCCAATCAATTATATACATCTTTATATCACTTTTCTTCATACATCTTATGTTTTTCAAATCACAGTATACTTGCATACAATTTTGTTGCTTGTGTGATGACTCTTAGAGTCAATCTTTTATAGTGATAATTAAATATTAAAATAAATGATTTTGAAATCTAATGTGTATGTTTTGGCAAGGATGAATTCTACCTCAAATGGAGGCTCTGTTTTAATATTATAATTGGCTACACACAAAAAAGAGATGTCATTGTATGTGCAATTCAATCTTTCTAATAAGCACAAAGGATGTACATATGCACAAGTGGATTTCAAAACTCCTAACATGGAACTTTTAGACTAGTACATAGTTGTAGATACCATACCCACCAGGGTTTCCCTTGACTAGGGTTTCCTACGAAACAAATCATGGTTTTATAAGTTTCTTATTATTATGCATTTTTCTTTTTAGTTTAGTTACTTGTGGATGCATATGGCTAAGTTTTGAGATATATGGTCGATGTAATAGAGTTGCGATATTGATTCAGCCCCCCACCACCCTCTCACTATTGCCTATTGTTAACAATTGGTATCATATCCTAGTTACTTAGAAAAAGTTTCACATCTTAAGGAGAATCCTGATGGATACAGACAATTTGCAAGGCAACTTTAAAACGAAACTTGAAGATCGTGAAAAAGATAAAGAGTGATGCAGGGACCTCCCCTTAATACCATAAACTCATAACAGAAACATAGAAATAACAGAAAATGCGAGAACAAAATATGAACTTCCTATTTGCACCACAAATGCAGAATTACAAAATTCATAAGTACAATATGCTAACCCACATGGGTGCCTTCAGTACAATAGTTTGCAAGACAAGTTGTCAACTATCACCCAGAGTTGTCCTAGACAATGTTCGGGCCTTTCTTAAATAGGCAGTTTTATGTCACCTAGGAAGGTTCTAGATGCTCAAACTGAATACCTAAGGTTGACAGACCCTAACAATACACATAGAGTCAGTTAAATACATCTTTGACAAAATATTTTAAAAATTTTGGTAGCACAAATTCTGAAGTCCACAACTCATGAACCATTTCTCTGATTGGCTACTATAACCAATTTTCGAAAATGCCAGCTCTTGATCTACAGGCTCGCAATTGTGTTGGTGCCCGTTTGTTGAGTTTTTGGACCTCATCTAAGCACTCTAAGGCCTCCAACGGTGAGCCTGAAGATTTTTCAACAAATTTTTCCATCGAAAATCTGCAATAACTTCTCCGATACGTATGCTTGAGCAATGAGATTTTTATGGTGGGCTTACAACTCTAAAATGAATCTTCGTATAGAAGATGAGAACATTATGAGCTCATATGAAAAACTTACTAAAAATAGCAAGTTCTCATAAATAGTAACCACCCTATCTACTAGTCCTCATTAAAATAGAAAAGATTGAAATTACAAATATTTTTGGGGTGATGCAAGATTGCTCTTACACCCAAGATGCTCCTGCATCAAAGAGGAAAAATAAAGAATAACGAAGAAGCTCAAAGATGCACATGAATGTATTAATAAACTCAGGGATCAGATTGATATTTCAAGGATAAAAATAAAAGAGCTAGCTGAACCATTCAAGAAGCCCAAATTAGACAATTAAGTAGATTTGATTGCAAAACTAAGAAGAAAAATCAAGCACTCAAACATGAACTTGAATTCACATCAGTTTAATTGGCTAAGGAAACTGAAGAAGAGAAATCTCAGAATGGGAAACTTTAAGTAGATCAAAGAGGTAAAACCAATGAATGCAAAGATTTGTGCACTTAGCTTCGAAAAGTAAAATCTAAACTTGAAGATTCAAAGCTTAAATATAAGGAATTTGAGATATACACTAATATTGCCAAGGGCGTGCTTGTTGAGACTAAGTTACATTTTGAAATTTTATATTCAAGTACTGACAAAATTGATGAGAAATTGTTGCAACAAAATCCTAAAGAAGACATGGTAGCTATTGGATATGTTGAAGGTGGATGTCCTAAGGAATAAAAAAAACATAGCTATGCAAGAGCCTAATCAAACAACAATTCAGATTTAAGAACCTAAAGAGTAGAAGAAGCAATTCAAAGGAATATGTTATGCATGCAAAGATTATTGAAAAATGAAGAGAGATTACAAAGGTAATACATATACTGAACCATTTACTTGACGTTGTTTCAACTATTGGCTTTATGGACATAAATCACATGAACACTAAAAATCCAATCAACGAACTAATGGAACAAAAAATGAAAGATCAAACATGAGTGCAAGAAGACCTTTGGGAATCAAAAATGTTATATCTAATGGTGTTACATGCTACAAGTGTAATAACTTTGGACACATTACTAGAGGTTGCAGATCACAAGTGAGTCAAAGTGGAACAAGTTATCAAAATTCTATTGTTACATGCTACAAATCCAATAATTTGGGACATATAGTTAGATATTATAGATAAAATGAATTTGTAAACAATGTGTTGAATCACAATGTTAGAAGAAGGAATGATAATGGACAAAGAAATAACACTATTAATCAAACCACTTATGAGAACATAAATGAGACATGTGTAAGAGAAATTAATATTGGTAATGGTAAGGTATGGAAAGAAAAAGAAAAGATTAGTGCAGATAAAAAAAGGGAACTGGTGCTAATTAGTAAGCCCTCCTCATCAACCTAATTTAATATCATAGCTTTAGGGAGATAATTTCACAAGTAAATCCTCAAACCTTGAAATTTTCAACCCCAACTAATATTGTAATTGATACTAGGAGATTGTTAGATGATGATGTTATAAATGTATGTAAAAGAGTCATATCAGTTGTTAAATTGTCATTGATGTCAAAGTCTTAACTAGATAGATATTATGCTAACTCAAGAAAGTACCATATCATTTGATTGATAAAGAGGATTTGAAGAAAGTATGATGAAGTCAGAGTTAATATGTAAGGTATTCAATAGGTACTTGAATGAGTTGGACAATTATGTAATATTGGTTTAATTATTTTACAATCATGTATTATTGAGAAGTATTGAAGATCACAAGGTTAATGAAGGGAGATTGTATTCATTGACTGACTACATTAGTTTCTAAGAAATTGTAAAGAAGAAGAAGAAGAAAATAGTGTTTCCCTAGAAATTAAGTACTAAGCGAGTTATATGTTGGCCAAGTAAATCTAATATTTATTGAGTGACAATCAAAAGAACAAATTTGAGAAAATGGAATCCGAGGCTAACTTTTAATAGAAAATTGGAAAGTTTGAGAAGGTCTTTTGCAAGAGTCAAAAGCTTTTTGCAAGATCAATGATGGAGAAAATCCAAGAAAGACCCAACGAAGGAAACTGAAGAAGGATAAGGATGGACACAAATTTATATATGTAATGTAATATTTTCTATATGTCTGAATTCATTGTATGAAGGAATTTAGTTGTAAACCTAAGATTGTCAATTCTAATTATGCGAAAAAAGATGGAAGGATCTAGAAGCATTGAGAAATCTAATTAAGGAGGAGAACAAGACAATTTAGATTGATCTTATATCAAAAGGTTGTGGAGCTGATTTCTTGTTGTTGGCTAGAAGGAAAGTATGTCAAAGTGTTAAAGTTCTAGTGAGTGTGAATTGTTAAAGAAAGTGTGAGAATGAGATTGTTGAACCAAGTAAACCAAGAAGAGAAGAGAGAAGAGAAGAATAAGAGTTTGTGGGTGATAGAATCATCTGAGTGAGTAAAAGATAGAGAAGGAGCAAGAATAGATATCTAAACAAGCAAAGGTTTCTATTCTTAACAGATCACTTTACATTGTTACTGTTTAACCATTGTAGCCCAAAATATTTGAAGTACTGAGTGGACCTAACAAGTCTATGAATACCTATATGGTAACATTGATTAGTGGTGTTTATAAGTCCTTTAGACTAGGCCAATTAGTTTAGTCTCAACCAGGGAGTAATAAGGTCTAGATGATCTTTTGGTGAAATCCTCTAACAAGGTCACTTTAACAAAGTGTATGGGCATATGTATGATGTTGTGGTACCAAAAGGATGCGACTTTTTTTTTTCCCAATTTGAAGCAAGTGCAATCACACTATGATTCAGATAGTGCAAACCTTAGGCTTGGAATTTTTTAAAAATAGTGTGAGCACACTTTGTAAATTCCCAACATAATATATTTCTATGTAAAAAAGATATTCTAAATTTTTAATTAATGTGTGTTATGAGGGGTCTAAGGACCCCTTAGCACACATTTAATGGTTTGGATAAGTCAAAAGGGGTTATAGATTATCCTATGATCCATTTTGACCCATTTGATCACATATCATGTGTCTTAAGGGGTTGTCAAACCCCTTAGCACACACATAATGGATCCAATAGGTAAGAAGAAAAATAAAGTACCCTATAACTCCTTTTAACCCATTTGATCTCATATTGTGTGTTTTAGGGGGTGTAAGGAGCCCTTTGAACATATGTGTAATGGTTTTAATGGGTCAAAATAGGCTATATGGTATCCTATGACTCTTTTGACCCATTTGGTTGTAAATTTGTGCCTTAGAGGACCCCTTAACACACATAACATGATAAAATGGCTTAAACAGGGTCATAGGGTATCCTATGACCCCTTTTAACACTTTTGATCACATAATATGTGTCTTGGTGGGTCTATGAATCCACTAGCATACATATAATGGTTTGAATGGGTTAAAAGGGGCCATAGGGTACCCTGTGACCTCTTTTTTATGCATCTGATCCCACAATCTATGTCTTAAGGGGTCCTCATGTCTCTTTGTACACATATAATGGATCTAGTGTGTCAAAAGAGGTGATGGGAAACCCTATGACCCTTTTTGACACACGTTATTGTATATGTTTTTTGAAGGGGTGTGCAGATCCCTTAGGATAGATATAATGATTTCATTGGGTCATAGGGTACCATACAACCCCTTTTGACCCATTCAATCACATAATATGTCCTAATTGGTTTGAGAATCCTTTTATATATGTATAACAGTTTGAATTGGTCAAAAGGCAACATAGGGCACCCTAGGACCCCTTTTGACCCATTGGGTCACACAATTTGTGTTGTAAGGGATTTAAGGATCGCTTACCACACATAATATAATTAAATGAGTCAAAAGGTGTCTTAGGGTACCCTATCAAAACTTTTGATCCATTTCATCACATAATGTGTGTCTTAAGGGGTTCTCAAACCCCTTAACACACATATAGTGGCTCTAATGGGTTAAAAGAGGTCATAGGGTACCCTATGATCCATTTTGACCCACCTGATAGTATAACATGAGTCTTGTATTGTCCAAGAACACATTAGCACACATTTAATGATTTGAATGGGTCAAAATAAATCATAGGGTACCCTATGTCCCCTTTAACCCATTTGAAAGCATAATGTAGGTCTTAAGGTGTCTAAAGACCCCTTAACACAAATATAATTATTTGAATGGGCTAAAAGAGTTCATAAGGTACCTTGTGAACCATTTTGACCCTCAGATCATACTATTTGTCTCTTAAGTGATATCAAGACCCGAACACATATAATATGATTGAATGGGTAAAAAGGGTTCATAGTATTTTCTATAGCCTCTTTTGACCCATTCAATCACATAATGTGTGTCCTAAGGGGTCTAAGGACCCCTTAGCACATGTAATATAATCAAAGTTTTTAAAAGGGGTCATAAAGTACCCTATGACTCATTCGAGCACATGATTTTTGTCTTAAGGGGTCAAAGGTTCTCCTAGAACACACATAATGGGTTGAATGAATGGGTCAAATGGTGTCTTTGGGTACTTTGTTACCCCTTTTGACTCATTTGATCATATAATATGTATCTTAAGGGGTTTGAGGACCCCTTAGCATACATATAATAGTTCAAATGGGTCAAAAGGTCTCCTAGGATACCCTCTTATCCCTTTTGGCTTATTTGATGACATAATGTGTGTCTTAAGGGATTTAAGGACCTCTTAGCACACATACAATGGTTTAAATGGATCAAAAGGTATCATAGGGTACTCTATGATCCCTTTTGACCCATTCGATTGCATAATGTGTGTCTTAAGGGCCTAAGGACCCCTAAGTACATATATAATGGTTCAAATGGGGTAAAAGAAGTTATAGGGTACCCTATGATTCCTTTGGACCCATTTGACTGCATAATGTTTTTTTAAGGGGTCTAAGGACCCCCTTATAACACATATAATTGTTTGAATAGGTTGAAAGGGGTTATAGGGTACCCTATGATTCATTTTGACCCATCCAATTGCATAATGTGTGCCTTAAGAGGTCATTAGAGACCTTAATAGTCATTTAGTATTCCAAATCAATCAAAAGGGGTCATGGAGTACCCTATGATCACTTTTGACCCATTGGATCACATAATGTGTGTCTAAAATGACTTGAGGAACCATTAGCACACATATAATGGTTTGAATGGGTCAAAGGGGATCTTAGGCTACTCCACCACCCCTTTGATCCATTTTATCATATATTTTTTGTCTTGAGTGTTCTAAGGAGCCCTTCATACATATATAATTGCTCAAACAAGTCAAAGGTGTCATAGGGTACCCTATGATCCCTTTTGACCAATTTGATCACAGTATATGTGTTCAAAAGGGTCTAAGTACCCCTTAATACACATCTTAATGTTACAATGGGTCAAAAATGGTCATAGAGTACTCTATAACCCTTTTTGACCCATTCAATTGCATAATGTGTGTCTTTAGGGGCCAAGGGACCCCTTAACAAATATAAAAAGGGTCAAATGGGTCAAAAGTGGTCATAGATTACTGTTGATAGAAAATTATACACCCTTATTTGAGGTATGACCCTCAAACAACCTTGTGTAACATGGAAACAACCTCCAAGTGTGGGACTTGTGCTCTAAAGTTGAATCTTCAGAGAAGGCCAGCTTCCTCACTATCAAGGTGCATCTAAACTACAACTTGAGAGGAAAAGGGAGAAGGAGAACATAAATTAAAATGGTGAAAAAGAAAGGGGGGTGATGCACCAAGATAGAACATGGTTACAACTCTGCCTACAATTGCAGAAAAAATCAATGAAACACTCAAATACACAGATCTTGACTTTAGTGCACCCTAAATGAACTCACATGCAAGTTTGGAATTGATTAAATGCTAAAAGGTAGGACATCTTGACAACACAATGTTAGGAATAAGGTGTCTCAACCTTGGATAATTCCTATTCCTATTATTTGTTTTGTAAAATGTATTTTTTGCAAATAATATGTAAATGTGAGTGTACATGTCTAGTTGGCATGTTGATCACTTACATGTGTCAGCATCTTGAAGTGTGTGAAGGAGATCATGGCTGAAATGGTTATGACAGATTCCTATGACGCGTAAGAGCTATTTAAGGAATGAGCTATGATAGGTGTAAGAGCATCTTATGACATGGAGCCTATTTGGGCACCCAAGAATGAGTGGTTGGTGTGTGTAAGAGAATATGCCAAAAATACATTGGTATGATAGATTCCCTTACACTTCTCTTGTGACCGCTATTTTTGGCAGATTCTATGACAAGTTGTCATTGCCTATTCAAGGGATGGATGCCCTTTTCTTGGTATTGCATTTACATGTGGCATAGTACATGGTTCTTGGTGGTTGAGGCATGAAAAATTCCCAACTCTTTTGTGGGCATTTTGTTGGGTCTTAAGATGTTCATAAACGTAGTATTGCATGTTGTAAATGCAAGAGAGATGAAGAGGAGAGTGTGCAGGTACTAAGGTGTTGCTGGAGTCTTCTATTATTGCTGTTAAACTTGCAAGTGTATTGTAACCTTGTGTTGAAGATAATACATTGTGCAGGTTTTGAAGGGGTGGGGTTGTTTTACCAAAAGGTTTTTTCCCATCGGCAAATCTTTGTGTTATGTGTTTCTTTCTGTATCTATTTTCTTTATGCTTGGTTGGCTGAAATATTGTTGTTTACATGATATTGAATCTGTAAGTGTAAAATATTTTAACTGATTTGCACCATACTTCTCTTAAGAGATTAGTGTAGGAAGTTGTTTCTGCACTTGAGTTTCCTTACAAGCGGTATCAGAGCCTGATCAACTTTTGATCCTAGTTGTTAGGTAGGGTTTTTTGAGCTAATCTCAAGTTGAGTGGGAGTCTTGTGCAGAGCATCCTGAATCTTATTTGCAGATTGAGATGGAAAATTCATCATATGGAAGAATGGAGGTGGAGAAATTTAATGACACTAATTTCGAGTTGTGGAAACTCAAGATGGAAGACATGTTGGAAGATTGTGACCTATGGGAAGCGACTTCAAATGCTACAAGACCAACAACTGTAGCTCAAGAAGATTGGGATATCAAAGACCGTAAAGCTAAGGGTCTCATAAGACTCTATTTAATCGATGCAATTCTTCTGAATGTTCTAGATGAGAAAACCACATATAGTTTGTGGGAAAGACTTGGGGCCGTATATCAGGTTAAATCTTTGGTGAACAAGTTGTTCCTGAGGAATAAGTTGTATTCTCTACGAATGGAGGAAGGTGGATCCTTAATGGATCATTTAAATGCATTTAATCTACTGGCTGTAGAGTTGACATCTGCTGGTGTCAAGTTAGAGGAGGAGGATTGTTGCTACACACTTTTGTGTTCTTTACCGAATTCATGGGACCATCTTGTGATGGCTCTCGGAAGCACTTTAGTCACTTTAAAAATGGATGATGTGGTGTCTTCACTGCTATTAGAGGAGATGCAGAGAAAGGCTTCCATTTCAAAAAAATATGCCCTTGCTATTCATGGGAGATCCATGGAAAGAGGAAAGAAAAATGACAATAAGTCTGACAATAAGGGTAGATCCAAATCCTATGGAAAGTCAAAGACTTCCAATAAATCCAAGGCAAAATGTTGGAACTGTGATAAACCTGGGCACTTTCATAAAGATTGCAAAGAGCCGAAGAAGAAGAAGAAAGGTTCAGAGTCAGCTTCAGAAAGATCTCAAGAAGATGGCGATGCATTCATTGTAGCTTTGGCAGCCCATGCATCTGATGATGTTTGGTTGGTTGACTCGGGTGCATCTTTTCACATGACCTCTCATCAAAACTGGTTCTCAAAATGTGAAGAGTTCGATGGTGGAAAGTTGTACTTGGGTGATGATTCTCACCTAAAGATAGTTGGACATGGAAGGGTCACTATCAAATTTCTTGATGGACGAGATAAGGGAAACAATGGAGTTATGCACATTCCAGGTTTGGCATGAAACCTATTATCTATAAGTATGTTGAATGATGTAGGTGTGCAAGTTGTTTTTTCAAAAGAAGGATGCAAGATGATGAGAGGATCAATAGTGCTTGCAAGGGGTACTAGGAGAGGTACCTTATTTCAGCTAGATGCATGTATTCCTCTATGTAATAGTTCTTCATCCTCACCATCTGAACAAGTAGTGAAGAATACTATGGTTATTGGTTCCAATGGCAATGCAAACACTTTGGAAGGTAAGCTTCCTATAGAAAAGACAATGTTGTGGCATTTGAGATTTGGTCACATTGGTGAAAAGGGTCTCAGAACCTTGAAAAATAAAAATCTTGTTGAAGGGTTAAATGATTGCAATCTCGAGTTTGACTTCTGTGAACACTGTGTCTATGGTAAACAAAATCGTGTTCAATTGTACTCTAGTTCTCACAAATCTTCTGATGTTTTGGATCTTATTCATTTTGATGTATTTGGTCCTACAAAAGTTCCTTCAATCTCCAAGTCTGTATTTTTTGTATCTTTCATAGATGATTACAGTAGAAGGACATGGATTTATTTCCTTAAAACTAAGACACAAGTCTTTAGTCGATTCAAAGAATTTAAAGGCCTTGTAGAGAATCAGACTAGTAAGAAGATTAAGTGTGTGAGAACTAACAATGGTGGTGTGTTTTGCTCAGAAGAGTTTGAACAGTTGTGTAAAGAACAAGGTATCGAGAGGCATAAGAAAACTCCTTATACCCCACAGCAAAATGGAGTTGCAGAGAGAATGAATAGGACATTGATGGAGAAGTCTAGGAGTATGCTTAGTGGAGCTAGTTTAGAAAAAAGGTTTTGAGCCGAAGCTGTGGCCATTGCTTGCTATCTGGTTAATAGATCTCCTACATCAGCCCTTTTTGGTAAGACACCCATGGAGGTGTGGTCTAGTAAGAAGCCTTCAATTAGACATCTTCATGTTTTTGGTTGTCAAGCTTATTCACATGTTCCAAAGGAGAAAAGATCTAAGTTGGAAAATAAAGTTGTTAAATGTATTTTCATTGGGTATAGTGTTGGTGTCAAAGGATACAAGCTTTGGGACCCTGTGACTAGTAAGGTGTTGTATAGTAGAAATTTTATTTTTAGAGAGCTAACATATTTTCCTATTATGCTACAACTAGATGAAAAAGAAAAGGAAAAAGATGTTGTTCAGTTGCCTCCTACCCCTGAGAAGACTGAACAAAGAGACCATGTTGGGTCTAATGATGAGGAGAGCTCTAGCAGCTCTGATAGTTCAAAAGAAGAGGAAGAACAACCTCAACCTCAGCCCTTGAGGAGATCCACGAGAGAAAGAAAGAAACTAGAAAGGTTTGGTTATTCTATGTTAGATTCCAGTTGTGCCTTTGCTTTGATTACTAACACTGATGAGCCTAGATCTGTGAAAGAGGCTTTGGGCATGGAAGATGCAGGTTCCTAGATTGAGGCTATGGATGATGAGATGGCTTCATTAGAGAAAAAAAATACTTGGGACATTGTACCTTTTCCTAAAGGGAGAAAATCTATTGGCTGTAAATGGGTGTTCAAGAAGAAATTTTGTGCAGATGGCAGTGTTGAAAGGTACAAAGCTAGATTGGTTGCAAAGGGGTATTCACAGGTGGAGGGAATAGATTATGGTGAAATATTCTCTCCTGTTGCAAAGTTGAAATCCATTAGATTTCTGTTATCTCTTGCTGCATCATATGATTTAGAGATAGAACAGATGGATGTGAAGACAAATTTCCTTCATGGTGATTTGGAGGAAGAGATTTATATTTCACAGCCTGAGCACTACATTGTTAAAGGTAAAGAATCCTTTGTTTGCAAATTAAAGAAATCTCTATATGGTTTGAAGCAATCTCCTAGGATGTGGTACCTTAAGTTTGATGCCTTTGTGTTGTCAATTGGATTTGTAAGATCGAAATTAGATCATTGCGTTTATTTTAGAGTTGAAAATGATCGCCTTCTTACTGTTGCATTATATGTTGATGATATGTTGCTGTTTGGGAAGGGTAAGAGTATGATTTATGATTTTAAATCTCATTTGTCAGCACAATTTGAGATAAAATATCTTGGGGCAGCTAGGTACATCTTGTGTATGGAAATTAGTAGAGACAGGTCTAACAAAAAACTTTGGTTGAGTTAGAGTAAGTATGTGAAGTCTGTGTTGGATAGGTTCAACATGGCAGATTGTAGACCACTATGTGTTCCTATTTCTATGGGAACAAAGTTATCTGTAGATGATTGTCCAAAATCTCCTAGTGAGATGGAGGACATGAGTAGAGTACCTTATGCTAGTGCAGTTGGCAGTCTTATGTATGCTATGGTCTATACTAGACCAGACATTGCACAGGAAATGGGAGTCCTAAGTCAATTTATGGCTAATCCTGGATGAGTACATTGGGATGTAGTTAAGAGAGTATTCAGATATTTGAGTGGTACATCAGATTACTCCATATTTTATCATGGTAACTCTTCTAGATCTCCACATTCAATTTGTATTCATGGGTTTGTGGATTCAGATTGGGCAGGTGATATTGATCATAGGAGATCCACCAGTGCTTATGTGTTCACTATGTTTGGTGGTGCCATTAGTTGGATGAGCAAGCGACAACCTGTGGTTGCTTTGTCCACTACAAAAGCTGAGTACATGGCTGCTACTCATGCTTGTAAGGAAGCCATTTGGCTTAAGAGATTGTGTTCTAATGTTGGTGTTGATGTAGAATAGATTACTATTTGGTGTGATAGTTAAAGTGCTATTTTCCTTGCGAAGAATCCAACTTTCCATGCCAGAACAAAGCACATTGATGTGCAGTTTCACTTTGTGAGAGATATGGTGGAAGATGGAAAGGTAAATTTGGAGAAGGTAGATACTGTGAAGAATGTTGTAGATGCATTAACGAAACTAGTGGGCACTGAGAAGTTCAGATGGTGTTCAGAGTCTATGGGCGTTTTGGCCTATAGCGGTTAGTTCCTATTATGTTCCTATTGCTCTTACAAGGTGTTTGACAAGTGGGAGAATGTTAGGAATAAGGTGTCTCAACCTTGGATAATTCCTATTCTTATTATTTGTTTTGTAAAATGTATTTTTTGCAAATAATATGTAAATGTGAGTGTACATGTCTAGTTGGCATGTTGATCACTTACATGTGTTGACATCTTGAAGTGTGTGAAGGAGATCATGGCTGAAATGGTTATGAAGGATTCCTATGATGCGTAAGAGCTATTTAAGGAATGAGCTATGACAGGTGTAAGAGCATCTTATGACATGGGGCCTATTTGGGTGCCCAAGAATGAGTGGTTGGTGTGTGTAAGAGAATATGCCAAAAATAGGTTGGTATGATAGATTCCCTTACACTTCTCTTGTGACCGCTATTTTTGGTGGATTCTATGACAAGCTGTCAATTCCTATTCAAGGGATGGATGCCCTTTTCTTGGTATTGCATGTACATGTGGCATTGTGCATGGTTCTTGGTGGTTGAGGCATGAAAAATGCCCAACTCTTTTGTGGGCATTTTGTTGGGTCTTAAGATGTTCATAAAAGTAGTATTGCATGTTGTAAATGCAAGAGAGATGAAGAGGAGAGTGTGTAGGTACTAACGTGTTGTTGGAGTCTTCTATTGTTGCTGTTAAACTTGCATTTCAAGTGTATTGTAACCTTGTGTTGAAGATAATACATTGTGCAGGTTTTGAAGGGGTGGGGTTGTTTTACCAAAAAGTTTTTCTCTATCGGAAAATTTTTGTGTTATGTGTTTCTTTCTCTATCTATTTTCTTTATGCTTACTTGGCTGAAATATTGTTGTTTACATGATATTGAATCTGTAAGTGTAAAAGATTTTAATAAGATTTGCACCATACTTCTCTTAAGAGATTAGTGTAGGAAGTTGTTTCGGCACCTGAGTTTTGTTACACACAACATTTCACCAGTAAATTAAACACAACATGAAAACCTTAGAAACTAGAAAAGAAACATTCAATACAAGTCAAGATACATGCACAAATAATGAATGGAAAGAAGAGATAAGAAATAGAGTTATTTCATTGATGCAAAGAAAAAGTTGTAGAGCATAATGTTACTACAAAATATACACATATGAATACTTAAGAAATATTTACAACTTTCCTTTATAGATTTCATACATAAATCTAATTTTTACATTGAGTTCAAACCCCAACCAAGTGTAGTAGAGTTGTATAGGAAAGAAATAACTAAGAATTAGAAATAAATTCTTATCATGAAGTGTGATTTCCCGTGGAAGTGATAGGAAGAGAAAAAAAAAAAGTGCATCCAACTGCAAGAGATCAAATCAAAGAAAATCTAATCATTATATGCATTAAATAGGCATGGAGTGCATTAGCACCATAGAAACAAAGCCCAAGGAGTCACTTAGCATTGAAGAACTGGCCTTGATGGTATGTCATGGTCATAAGAAGTTGATTCATGTTGCTGGCAGAAAACTATGGGAAGGGATAACATGATGTGTTAACTTCTCACAAAATATGAAAGGTTGACCATGGGGGGAATTTAGTTTCCCTAAAAATAAATGTTGATCTTTGATGAAGGTCTTCTCTTTGAAACAAACAGTCTAGATGTCACAGGAAATATCCCCAATGAGAGATTGAAATGCAGCCGTTAATGTAGATTATGCACTCAAAACATACAATTGAGATGCAACGAGTAAATTGCTTCCAATGAAGATTAGCTTTATTTCTAGTAGATGGTTGAGATGGATCAAGGAGATGCCTCCCAGCAAAAGAAATGGATAAAATAAAAAAGTGGGAACCCCCGCCATGTGGTGCAATTTTGATTTTTGGACCCTTGCCAAAACATTGCAGCATGAAGACATGTTGGAATGGTGATGCATGGCAATGGGATGCTATTCTAGACTTTAGAGCATTTAAGAAACAAAAAAGCATGAGGAAACATTAGAATGGCGATGTGTGGGAACATGATGTCAGATGACACACTGAGCCAACCACATATGCAAAAAGCATAGACACAAAAAAGATAATGCGAGAAGTGGGACCCTATGCCATGAAGTGAAATTTTGTGTTTTGAAGCCTCACAAAGACTCCATAGTATGAAGAAATGCTAGAATGAAATTTTTTTGATGATATTATATTTGGAGGACATGATGTCTTGCGTAATTCATTTTCCAATGAGATGAAAAAACAATTTCAAATGTCAATGTTTAGAGAGATCAAGTTCTTTGTTGGTCTACAAGTTTCTTAGATGAAGAAAGGTATTTACATTACACAATCAAAGTCTATCAAAGAGGTATTGAAGAATTTTGGAATGAAAGAGTCAATACAAGTTGGAACACCTATGGTTACTAGCCACAAATTTTCATAGAGCAATGATTTTGCTAAGATGAATCAAACACTATACAAGTTAATGATTGGAAAATTGGAATATGTTGTACATATTATACCTGAGATTGTATTATTAGTTGGTATTGTTGCTATATTTTTTGCTAATTCTGGAGAAAATCACATGAAGGATGTGAAAAGGGTACATAAATATTTTAAAGGAACAAAATACTATGAATTATGGTACAAAAAGAGTGACAAATTTAAGCTAAAAGTTTACATAGATGTTGATTGGGTTGGAAACATATATAATAGAGATAGTACAAGTGGGGGCACTTTATTTCTAGGTAGGAGACTAATTTCATGGATAAATAAGAAACAAAAAAATATTTCCCAATCCACAAAAAAGGCTAGATATGTTGCTGTAGAAGCTAATTGTTCAAACATTGTGTGGATCAAGAAATTATTGAAAGATATGAAGGAAGAGATTACTAAACCTATTGTGATATATTGTGATAACACAAGTATTATAAATATATCAAAGAATCATTTGATGCACACAAAGACCAAACACATTTCTATCAAGTATCATTACTTGAGATAGTTGGTAAAAGATAAAGAAGTGAGATTGGAGTATGTGAATGCAAAGGAACATATGACTGATATATTCACCAAGGCATTATCAAAGGATATTGTTGAGTACCTAAGAGATAAGTTTAGGAGTCATTCCCATATCTAAAGAAAGATGATAAGAGATGTTGTATTGCATAAAATGTTATGATACAAATATATTACACTTTAATGTAGAAGATCACACTTTAGGATATTCCTTAAGATTTTGAAAAGATGGACTAAAGCTTGAGCAAATGAGACTACAAGGAGTGAAGTCAAATAAGAAAGAGAAATTGATCTTGAAATATTAGTCAGACATTGACATAGAGAGGATGTTGTATGTGTGAATGGATGATTTCTTTAGTATTATGGTCTAAGAGGGAGAGCATGTTATCAAGTTACCATTCATATCTAGAGGGAGAGTATGTGCTAAATATCAAAGGGAGAATATGATTAGAGCTATTGTTATCTAGTTATTAGAGTGAGAAGATATATGACAAGAGGAAGTCAATATAATTGATATTACAATTGTTGATAGCATTGAAGAATATGAAATTGGTATCATAGAGGGAGAAGTGTAAGTGATTCCAAGATGAGAATCAAAATGAAACTAAGGATATTAATGAAGATCTGTATCAAATCACAAAGGGAGCTATTATTTTTAAATAATGAGACTGTATTTTTACATTTTTATGGTGACTAGAGGTGTTTCCATCAATGCCAAAGAAGGATATTATTGGAAGCTACATTTAGAACAAGTGTTATGTTGTCATTGAGGTTAAACCTACTAGAAAGACAATTACTAATAGTGTAGAGTACCATATCTATTGATTGATGATAAGGATTTGAATAGAGAGATAACTAGATGAAGTAGTGAAGTTTTTGAGTGAAGAGGATCAAGTATGTTGGAATTACAATAGGTATTTGATCAGTTATTCTTTGACAAGATGATGTATTGTTTACTTAGTGTATGAGGTATGTAGGTGTTCAGTTAAACACAAGAAAATCTTAATGAATTTTGGTTTGTCAATTAAGGATAATAAAGAAGAATATTAAGGACCATAAGAGTTGGTTGAATAAACACTATTAGTTGAGTGCTAGTCATGGCCAAGAAAGATAAAGAGCCAAAATGTAGTAGTGACCAAGTGTAGTGAAGACATAGTGTGCTAGTGTAAGACAAGCAAGAGAGAAAAGTAGAGACCAAAATACATAGTGATGACCGAGTAGAAGATAAAAGTGATGACTCAGTGTCAACAAATAAATAGTTTGTCAAAATACGTGGATGATAAGAATTGATGAGTTAGTGTATTTAATGTACGAATGGAGTTTGTTATGCGATCAAATAAAAGGATTTGAAAATAAGTTTTTATAAGTATCAAGAAAGGAGTAGAAGGAAAAATGATGGATAGATTTGTTGAATCTAACCTAACCCTAAGATCTATAATGATGTTTAAGTGGTTAAAGATCTAAGCTACCTATTTAAAGAGGCATAAGAGATTATTTCTAAGGTTGGTTCTTTATTGATTAGAAATTTTATGGAAAATCTATGAAGGATAGAGTAGCGAAGGAAAAGTGAGAAGATTGGTGAAGTGTGATTTCTAGAAGGGTTGTTAAGCAGATCAATGAAGGAGATGTGAATGAAGTCCAACCGATGAACTAGTAAAAGAGTCAAATGGAGATTTGAATTTTCAAATTGAGTTGTACTTGAAAGGATCAAACTTATTGTTACTTTCTAACCATTGTGGCAATTAAGATCATTCAATGAAAATTGACCTAATAGTCATTTTCTATTTCCTTTAATCAAGGTGACATTATAATGAAATGATCCAAAGTCCTCTAACTAGGCCACTCCTAATAGGAAGATTAAATCCTTTAAAAAGATCACACCTAACAATGTGTTTTGTAACCTTTAATAGGGTTGGCTTTTAATTGAGCTCACTTCAGAAGAGTGAAATTTCATAGCATGTTACTTGGTGGTTTTTCCCAAATTGGCTTTCCAAATTAAATCCTAGTGTCATATATGTGTGATGCCTGCTATTTATAATTGGTCAGCATATACTAAACAAAGAGTTAAGTAATGAACAAAATGTTAAGTTGCTGATGAGTTGATATATGGACTAAGTGATTTTATATATGTGAATAAGTTTTTTTAAGTTAATGAAGTTGAATTGGTAGATTTGAACTTGAGGATAACTAATTCACTCTTCTCACCACCCCCCCAATTATTATTTATATTCTAACATGATATACATATAGTATATTATAGTGGAGAATTTATTAACAGATGAATTTACTAAGAGATTTTTATATTTGGCATAATAAAAAAAATTAGGTGTTGTCATTGATGCAATCATATCTCATTTTCATGATCACTTTGGTTAACAATTAGTTTTTTTTTATTACAATCATGTGAAAAATACTTAATTCCATAAAGGAAATATATGATACAGTCAAAGAATTTTGGGTAGTGGCACCAATAGAGTTATTAAAGTTGGCTATAGCTTTGGGAGAATGGAAAATATAGTGTATATGATCTATTGGTATGGTCTCTAGTATTTATGTGTTGAATTGTATTTGTTTTGGTGTTGTGAGATAGAATACATCTAGTATGGAAGAGTTAAAAGAATATTTATGAGATCACATAATTTTTCTTATCTAATTGAATTATTTTGACAATATAATTACCTAGAAACGGAGGGATGGAAAATAAGGAATTATCTCTCGGATAGCATTGTTGAATTTTCGTATATTGGTATTTGAGTGGACACATTTTGTGGAGTGTTAAGTAAGCCAATTGAAATAATTAATCATAGGGATATAAAAGAAAGTCTTATTATATATGTGAGGATGATGTATGGGTATGTACATGATCATGGTCAACCAAACTATGGCCTTAAGTAGTAGTGAAAAACCAAAAAATTAGGGTTATGTCAACTTGACACATAATTTTAAAGTGGTTCTGGACTTTATATCAAAAATTTGTAAGAAAATAATCTGTAAGAAATTGAATGTAGTTTCTAAGCTACTAGGCCTTATCTGGAGAAAAAAATAATTGACTGGTCAAAAGTTTGGATTTTAATGCAGTACTACGAAAATTTTAGGGTGAAAATAAAAAGTAGGTGCATGTTTGACCACCTTAATCAAAATCAAATGATAATATTTTTTTAATATAATTATAGATATAAAAGGTAGACTCATGCTTGGATGTGACACATATTTTTGGTTATTTTTATTCCAAATAAATAATTAACTATGAATTTTTTACTCAAACTTTTCAAAAAAAAAAAAAAACTCATGTGTCTAAACACCTTAACTAATAGAAAACTTTACCAATTTTTTTGTTCTTATACTAGCCAAAGCATAGAATGTGATGCAACTTTTGGATTTAAAAAATGTTATACCATTTGAAAGTTATAGCTATTTTTCAATTAGTATGTCAATCAACACTTTACAATCATCTTTATTGAAAATTAACTAATAAATACTTATCGAAATTAGAATTTGATAGCAATTATATCGATGGAATCTCAAGAGTGTTATAAAAAAACTCTTTTCATTTCATTCAATTTCAATGAAAATAACATTTTCAGATGGCTACCCAAAGTCTAAGTGTCAATGAAACCCTTCTCAAACACATTTTTTGGATTGACCAAATAGGTTCGGTAAATACCAAGGCTCGGATACCTGAATTCAAATTGGATACTCGATTTAAAATCGAGTATTTGATTAGGTCCGAGATTTTTCAATTGAAATTAGGAGGGAAATTTGAGAGGAAATACATTAAAGAGGGAAACCTTAGAGTGTTTTAGAGGGAAATTTATCTCAGGAAAGTGTGGACATTGATATTATTATTATTGATATTATTATTATTAACTATTATTATTATATATAATTATAATTATTATTGTATTATAGTAATATGTATGATTATTATTATTAAATATATATACTAATAATATATGACTATTACTATATATAATAATATATATGGTTATTATTATTATTAAATCTATAATTTAGTAACATATATGATTATTATTGTTATATAATCTAATAATATATTATTATTATATTAAAATATATAATATTATATTATTATTAAATATAATAGTCATAAAATACGTCAAAAGGGGACATAGGTTAACATATGACCCCTTTCAACGCATTCCCAATGGGTCCCTAGGGGTCCTAGGGGCCCTAGGGATATGCATTGTCACAAAATGCATCGAGAGGGTCATAGGACTCCTAAGGACATAGTTTGTGATGAAATGTGTAGAGAGGGGTCATAGGTCATTTTATGGCCCCTTTTGACTCATATAAAAAATTATAATGTCCTTAGGGGTCCTAGGACCCCTAGCGACATATGTCATCATGGAATATGTCAAAAGAGGTCATAGGTCATCCTATGACCCCTTTCAACCCATATGAACAATTAAAATATGTCCATAGGGGTCCTAGTGCCCCTAGAGACATATGTTGTAATAAAATGTGTTGAAAGGGGTCATAGGTCATCCTATGACCCCTTTTGACCTATATAAATGATTATAATATGTCCCTAAAGGTCCTAGAATCCCTAGACACATATGTCATCATGGAATGTGTCAAAAGGGGTCATAGGTCATCCTATGGCCCCTTTCAACCCATTAAAATGATTCTAATAAGTCTATAGGGGTCCTAGGACCCCTAGAGACATATGTTGTCATGGAATGTATCGAAAGGGGTCATAGGTCATCCTATGGCCCCTTTTGACCTATATAAATGATTATAATATGTCCCTAGGGGTCCTAGGACCCTTAGAGACATATGTTGTGATGGAATGTGTCAACCCATATAAAGAATTATAATATGTGCCTAGAAGTCCTAGGACCCCTAGTGACATATTTTGTAATAAAATGTGTTGAAACGAGTGACACATAAAAATGATTATAATATGTCTCTAACTGTCCTAGAACCCCTAGAGACATGTTATGGAATGTGTTGAAATGGGTTATAGGTCATCCTATGGCCCCTTTCGAGCCATATCAACAATTATAATATGTCCTTAGGGGTTCTAGGGCCCCTAGCGAGATATGTCATCACAAAATGTGTTGAAAGGGGTCATAGGTCATCCTATGACCCCTTTCGACCCATAGAAACAATTGTAATATGTCCCTAGGGGTCCTAGGACCCCTAGAGACATATGTCATCATGGGATGTGTTGAAAGCACCTATGACCCCTTTCGACCCATATAAACAATTATAATATATTCATAGAGGTCTTAAGACCCTTTGAGACATATGTTGTAATAAAATATGTCGAAAGGGGTCATAGGTCATCTTATGGCCTCTTTTGACCCAAATAAATGATTATAATATGTCCCTAGGGGTTCTAGGAACCCTAGAGACATATGTTGTCATCGAATGTGTCAAAAGAGGTCATAGGTCATCTTATGACCCCTTTTGACCCATATAAACAATTATAATATGTCTATAGGGGTCTTAGGACTCCAAGAGACATATGTCATCATGGAATGTGTCGAAAAGGGTCATAGGTCATCCTATGCTCCCTTTCAACCCATATAAATAATTATAATATGTCCTTAGGGGTCCTAGGACCCCTAGAGATATATCGTCATGAAATGTGTCGAAAGGGGTCCTAGGTCATCCTACGACCTCTTTCAATCCATATAAATGATTATAATATGTCTCTACGGGTCTTAGGACCCCTAAATACATATGTTGTAATAAAATGTGTCAAAAGGGATCATAGGTCATCCTATGGCCCCTTTCGATCAATATAAATGATTATGTCTTTAGGGGTACTAGGACCCCTAGACACATATATCTTCATGGATTGTGTCAAAAGGGGTCATAGGTCATCCTATGACCCCTTTCGACCTATATAGGCGATTCTAATATGTCTCTAGGGGTCCTAGGGCACCTAGCGACATATGTTGTAATAAAATGTGTCTAAAGGACCTATGACCCCTTCCAAGCCATATAAATGATTGTAATATGTCTCTAAGGGTTCTAATACCCCTAGGGACATATGTCATCATGGAATGTGTCAAAAGGGGTCATAAGTTATCTTATAGCCCCTTTCAACTCATATAAACGATTGTAATATGTCCTTTGGGGTCCTAAGACCCTTAGGAACATATGTCATCATGAAATGTGTCAAAAAGGTTCATAGGCCATCCTATGGCCCCTTTCAACCCATATAAATGATTCTAATATGTCTGTAGGAGTCCTAGGACCCCTAGAGACATATGTTGTCATAGAATGTGTTGAATAGGGTCAGAGGTCATCCTATGTCCCCTTTCGACCCAAATAAATGATCATAATATGTCCCTAGGGGTCCTATGACCCCTAGAAACATATGTCATCATGGAATGTGTTGAAAGGGGTCATAGGTCATCCTATGACCCCTTTCGACCCATATATACAATTATAATATATCCCTAGGGGTCCTCGGACCCCTAGAGACATATGTTGTAATAAAATGTGTCAAAAGGGGTCATATGTCATTCTATGGACCCTTTCGACCCATATAAACGATTATAATATGTCCTTAGGGGTCCTAAGACCCCTTGAGACATATGTAGTCATGGAATGTGTCGAAAGGAGTTAGAGGTCATCCTATGACCCCTTTCGACCCATACAAATTATTATAATGTCCCTATGGGTCTAGGATCCCTAGAGACATATATTGTAATAAAATGTGTCAAAAGGGGTCATAGGTCATCCTATGGCCCCTTTTGACCCATATAAACAATTATAATATGTCCTTAGGGGTTTTAGAACCCATAGCGACATATATCGTGGTGAAATGTGTCGAAAGGGGTCATAGGTAATCCTAATGGTCCTTTCGACCCATGTAAACAATTGTAATATGTCCCTAAGGGTCATAGGGCCCCTAGAAACATGTTGTAATGAAATGTGTCGAAAGGACCTATGACCCCTCTCGACTCATATAAATGATTGTAATATGTCCCTAGGGATCCTAGGACCCCTAGAGACATATGTCATCATAGAATGTGTCAAAAGGTGTCATAGGTCATCCTATGGCCCCTTTCAACCCATATAAATGATCGTAATATGTCCCTAAGGGTCTTAGGACCCGTAGAGACATATGTCGTCATGGAATGTGTTGAAAGTGGTCATAGGTCATCCTATGGCTCCTTTCAACCCATATAAATAATTCTAATATGTCTGTAGGGATCCTAAGACCCCTAAAGACATATGTCATCATGGAATGTGTTGAAAGTGGTCATAGGTCATCCTATTTCCCCTTTCAACCGATATAAATGATTATAATATGTCCCTAGGGGTCATAGGACCCCTAGCAACATATGTCATCATGGAATGTGTCGAAAGGGGTCTAGGTCATCCTATGACCCGTTTCAACCCATATAAACAATTATAATATGTCCCTAGGGGTCCTAGGACCCCTAGAGACATGTTGTAATAAAATGTGGCGAAAGGGGTCATAGTTCATCCTATGGCCCCTTTCAACCCATATAAATGATTATAATATGTCCCTAGGGGTTCTAGAGACATATGTCATCATGGAATGTGTCGAAAGGGCTCATAGCTCATCCTATAACCCCTTTCGATCCATATAAAAAATTATAATATGTCCCTAGGGGTGTAATGCGATGCCCAGAGATCCTTAGAACAAGGATCCAATACAAGCCAGGATATTTTTTTTTTTACAAGTATGAATGCACATGACAACATCATATAGGGATCACAAAGATCACAATAGAAGACTTCACCACAATCCCGACAACCAATAAATCTTTTAATGCCACTACAAACTAACACACGCGAACAAAAGCCAAGAACAACCATGCACAAGATGAGGGCTCAAGAAACAACCACTCATCAACAAAACACCAAGCTGGGGTAGGATGTAGAATCCTAAAATTTGGCTAAGTCTGAAATCTTGAAGCCCTAAAAATTGGCTAAGTCTGGATTTTTGAAGCCTTGAAATTTTCTAAAATCTTTATATTATCTCTGAGAGGTCTGAAACCTATCTAAAAAGATTCGTCGCATATATTAAAATATATCTTAAGTATAAGTATACATCAACTTATACTTAAATGATATATTTTAAACCCCAAGAGGTAAACTACAGAAACACACTCAACAAAAATCTAAAAGCAACACCATAGAGTTGAAGAACACCGAAGAGGGTATCCAAATCAACTCTCAAAAATTTTGGATCAAGTCGAAAGGTGCCCACTGCTGGCCTGTGTAGATTTTTACAAAACCCATGCAATACTTTAATACAGCACTAAAAAGTATTGTGCAACATTTCTTACAAAGGAGGGCAACACTTTTAGAGTTTGAGCGATACTTTTCTCAAGGGCATGTGATACTTTCAAGCTATCATATGACATTTATTCAAAGGAGGTGCGATACTTTTCAGTCTCACACAACATTTCTCCAAGAGGTGTGCAATACTTTCCAGCATCGTACAACACAGTTTCTATGGGCATGCGATATATTTTTATGTTGCACCATGTTGATAAAATGTCATCCATAGAAACACAAAAATACTTAAGGAAAACACAAAAGGGGAGAATCAAAGAAAAATTGAGTTTAGAACCTCCACACTAGGGAGTACCAGATCCACAAAAATCAAGGAGCGAACACTTGAGACCATAATCAACAATATACCAAGGAACAAGGAAGAGGAATGTCTATTCAACTAAACCCAAGCAATAAAGAATGTATAGAAAGTAGCATCGCAGTGTACAGAGATAATATCACAATAATAAAACAACCAAATTAAGTACATGATTCCTCTCAATCATCAATAACATCATAAGACCATCATGGGCCCTAGCCATCCCCCGTGCGTAACATCTCAAGCCATTGATCAAATCGTCGATACTGTTGTAATAAGAACATCACTACTAAACATGCTAATAACCAAAAGCATAAAAAAATCTAACATGCTAGTAGTACTACAAAAGATAATCCTACAAGTAGATAACGTCACCTATCACATGCGAATCAACATAATAAGGAAATCTAACATGCTAACCAATAAGCAATAGATAATCTAATAAAACAATTCACATCATCTAGTCATATGCTAAACATCGTAATATGTGAATGCATCAAATAAACTAACATTAGCTAAACATGATATTCAAGCATTCCAATGAAAGTATAAATCACAAGAAAGCATACTCCAAAACCTGAAGCATCAAGTGAAAACATCTAGCAATGGTCACACTGGGATATGAGACTGTCTCTGTACATTGGTCTTTAGCAGTGGTGAAGGTAGCTATGCCTTCCAACCATGTGGTACCCATAAGTCCACTCCCATTGTGCTGATGGAGATAAAGATACAATCACAAAACACACAAAACAAAATCCATGGCTAACACTCATGCCAGAAAATATGATGGTTGTAACCAAGAACCTAAGACAATGCAAGGAGTACAGGTCCTAGTCAAACACTCAATAGACTACTAAGTAGGCGCTACAATCATGGAGATTCAATTGGCATCGACAAGCCCAAGCTCATATCATGTGTGGAAACTCTTCCAAGGTACTTCCCTCTTGAGGTACTCCCTTGGAACCATCACATGAAGTTTTATTATCTTAAGTTTAATTACCATTCATACATTTTCTTTAGTTATCACTTAATCAAACTCCTATTTGCCATACATGTGGTGTCATGATCACCAGGCTACGAGATAGAAGCATCCTCCATATGCTACCCTACCCTACCCATGCTCATCCTACAACAAGTGCTCGTGGGCATGCATACTCCCATCCCAACCCTAATGATCATAGCTTCTGAAAGTACCACGAAAGATCAGAACTCGCAAGTCACCCAAAAAATGTTGCACACATATTCATGTGTGGTACACCACCATCATGAAAATCAAGACACAAGGATAGGATGAGAACACAATACAAAATAAAACACCCAACCAAAAGCAACATAGGAGGACATATTCTACATGAATCCCAAAGCCAATAAAACCATACATCATGAAATCACTCTATTGGCCTCAATCTGAGAGTATGGATTCTACACGAATCCTAATGATGCAACAAGACGAAACATCATGAACTCACTCAATCGGCCTCAATGTAGGAGCATGGATTCTATACGAATCCTAGTGTCCACAAAACAAAAGCAAAGGTCCAAAAGAAGCCATAACACCAAGTATAAAATCACTCAACCAAACACAAAGTCAGGAGTATAGATGTGTCACACATCTCAATACAACATAAAAGTGCAATAGTGGTCTGACTGATATCCAAACAGATCATCCAGGTCCATGACCCACATTGTACCAAGAAAACTGAAGAAAATAGGGTGGCACACAAAATGAGGTAAAAACCCCAAATTTTAGAAAAGCTTCAAAATGTTGTAAAAATTAAGTTCGAACACCATATGCAAAAATGATCAGCATAATGGTGTAAAACTCCAAACCCTCATCCTGAAAAATAGGGAAATGTTCATACCCGCCCAACCAGGTAGAATTAGCAAACATAAACCGAGGGGAACACTAGTTCTCAACCTCCAAAAAAATGGCTACTAAAAAAAGAAGCAGAAATGGAGCCGGAAAAATAAAATAGGAAAGCCCTACCTCATAGCCAAAAGGGAAAAACAAGAATCTGAACCATACAATAAATATCTCACAAAAGTAGCTAAAAATCACAACAATTTAAGGTTTCCCTGAGCTAGATCCAACGAGCCCAACCACACGACGATCCCACGCCTGTAGCTCCCACAACGAAAAAAATAGTGATTCCTCATGAAGAGGATTTTGGGTTTTACTCTCCAAATTTCTAATTCAAAAGTGAGAAGTCAGGAATTAAATTCTTTTTTGGATATTTATTCACTTTTCAAGTGAATAATCAATTAGGGAAAATAACTAGCTAACCTAATTAAACCCCGAATTGACCCAAATGAAAACAAGCTATTCCTATAAATAGGAATTCATCTATGGGAAAGCTACCAAAAATTAAATTAAATCAAATAAAAAGCCCAAAAACCCAAAAACACTTAAATTTTTTTAATAACATTCATGACAATGCAAACCTCTAAATGCATAGACATGCTCACTAGTCTAATCACATAATGCAAATGAGTTCGGATTTAATAATCACTGAAAGGATTAAATTAAACATTTAAAATAAGGATACATTGACCATATATGGATGACATTGGTAAAATATGAATGGCTGAATCACTAACTCCATGTGCCGCTGCTAGAGATATAAATCTTGCACACTAAACAATAAGATCAAGTGCAATTGCATATAATAACATAGTTGATATTAAAATAATCTATTTACATCACCCATGTTTGCATAAAGCATAAAAACACAGGAATGAAGTAAATAACCATAGCATTAAATCCATCACCTAACATAATCAAAAGTATGTCCAAATACCAGATAATCAGATATCATCAAAAAACATATTGTCATCTCAAAATGGCATCCTCATGCAATATGATCAACTGAACAACATAGTAGTCTAAAATCTATGATACTGAAATCAAGGTATAACATCTGACCCTCAGGTCCTTTCAAATATAAAATATCACATAAATAATAGATATCTCTCAGATCAAAATATAACAAGGTAAATGTCTGTAGCACATAACCAAATAATCCAATATGGACAATCCACTTCTAATTACTTAAGCATTAAATAATGATTGTTTAAACAACATTAAAAGGGCACTTAAAACACATAAACAACCACAAACATAAACATGACTAACCACTACTACAGGAACCTAGTCCAATGTAGCATGATAATAGTACATAGTGCAATCTTTGCACACATCTCAAGGTATTCATGGAACAACCTCATGTTACCACATCGATCTTGGTAAGCACTGGCACAAACCTCAATGAACCATAAATCATAACATAATCTCAAAGATCAGTCCAAAGCATAATCAAAGCAAATGATATAGAAACATAAATCCAAACACCTCGATGGTGTAGACCACTCATGGTCACAATCATGATCCATCACAACAAAAAATCAACAAGGTTGCATCCAATAGGATGACTTACATAAGTCAAATGGGAGAGGCACTACAAGGGGTCCTATGACCCCTAGAGACATATGTTGTAATAAAATGTGTCATAGGTCATCCTATGACCCCTTTCGACCCATATAAACAATTCTAATATGTCCATAGGGGTCCTAGGATGCCTAGAGACATATGTCATTATGGAATGTGTCAAAAAAGGTCACATTTCATACTATGGACCCTTTCAACACATATAAACTATTATAATATGTCCCTAGAGGTCCTAGGACTCCCAGAGACATATGTCATCATAGAATGTGTTGAAAGGAGTCATATGTCATCCTATGGCCCCTTGCGACTCGTATAAACTATTCTAATATGTTCGGAGGGGTCCTAGGACCCCTAGAGACATATGTCATCATGGAATGTGTCAAAAGATGTCATGGGTCATCTTATGACCCCTTTTGACTCATATAAATGATTATAGTATCTCCCTAGCGGTCTTAGGACCCCTAGAGACATATGTCATCATGGAATGTGTCGAAAGGGTTCATAGGTCATCCTATGATCCCTTTCAACTCATATAAATAATTATGATGTGTCCCTAGGGGTCCTAGGACCCCTAGAGAGATATGTTGTAATAAAATGTGTCGAAAGGGGTCATAGTTCATTTTATGGCCCCTTTCGACCCATATAAATGATTATAATATGTCCCTAGGGGACTTAGAACTCCTAATGACATATATCATCATGGAATGTGTCAAAAGGGGTCATAGGTCATCCTATGGCTTCTTTTGATCCATATAAATGATTATAATATGTTCCTAGGGGTACTAGGACCCCTAGAGACATATGTCATCATAGAATGTGTCAAAAAGTGTCATAGGTCATCCTATGTCCCCTTTCGACTCATATAAATGATTCTAATATGTTCATAGGGCTCTTAGGACCCCTAGAGACATATGTCATTATGGAATATGTTGAAAGGGGTCATAGGTCATCCTATGGCCCCTTTCGACTCATATAAATGATTATAATATGTCCCTAGGGGTCCTAGGACCCCTAGAGACATATCATCATCCAATGTGTCATAAAGGGTCATAGGTCATGCTATGACCCCTTTCGACTTATATAAATAATTATAATATGCCTCTAGGGGTCCTAAGACCCCTAGAGACATATGTTGTAATAAAATGTATAAAAAGAGGTCATAGGTCATCCTATGGCCCCTTTCGACCATTTAAATGATTATAATATGTCCCTAGAGGTCATAGGACCCCTAGAGACATATGTCATCATGGAATGTGTCGAAAGGGATTATAGGTCATCTTATGGCCTCTTTCAACCCATATAAACGATTCTAATATGTCCGTAGGGGTCTTAGGACCCCTAGAGACATATGTCATCATGGAATGTGTCGCAAGGGGTCATAGGTCATCATGTGACCCCTTTTTACCCATATACACAATTATAATATGTCCCTAGTGGTCCTAGGACCCCTAGAGACATATGTAAGCATGGAATGTGTCAAAAGGGGTCGTAGGTCATCCTATGACCCCTTCCAACCCATATAAACAATTATAATATTATGTCTCTAAGGGTCTAAAGACCCCTAGAGACATATGTTTTAATAAAATGTGTCGAAAGGGGTCATAGGTCATCGTATGGTCTCTTTCAACCTATATAAATGATTATAATATGTCTGTAGGGTTCCTAAGGCCCCTAGAGACATATGTCATCATGGAATGTGTGGAAAGAGGTCATAGGTAATCTTATGACTAGTTTTGACCCATATAAACAATTATATTATGTCCCTAGGTTTCCTAGGACCCCTAGAGATATATGTTATAATAAAATGTGTCAAAAGGGGTCATAGGTCATCCTATGGCCCCTTTTGACCCATATAAATGATTATAATATGTCACTAGGTGTCCTAGGACCCCTAGGGACATATGTCATCATGGAATCCTTTCAACCCATATAAATAATTATAATATGTCCCTAGGGGTCCTAAGACCCCTAGAGACATATGTTATAATAAAATGTGTCAGAAAGGGTCATAGGTCATCCTATCGCCCCTTTCGACCCATATAAATGATTATAATATTTCCCTAGGGGTCTTAGGACCCCTAGAGACATATGTCATCATAGAATGTGTCGAAAGGGGTCATAGGTCATCCTATTATCCATTTCAACCCATATAAACAAATACAATATGTCCCTAGGGGTCCTAGGACCCCTAGAGACATATGTAATAATAAAATGTGTCAAAAGGGGTCATAGGTCATCCTATGGCCCCTTTTGACTCATATAAACGATTATAATATGTTCCTAGGGCTCGTAGGACCCCTAGAGACATATGTCGTCATTGAATGTGTCGAAAGGTGTTATAGGTTATCCTATGACCTCTTTCGACACATAAACGATTATAATATGTCCCTAAGGGTCCTAGGACCCCTAGAGACATATGTCCTGATGGAATGTGTTGAAAGGGCCCTATGACCCCTTTCGACTTATATAAACAATTATAATATATCTCTAGGTGTCCTAGGACCCCTAGAGACATATTTTGTAATAAAATATGTTGAAAAGGGGCAAAGGTTATCCTATGGCCCCTTTCAACTCATATAAACAATTATTATATGTTGTTATAGTAACAAATACAAATAATATAGTAAAAGTATAATAATATAGTATAATAATCACACACACACACACATAATATTTGTAGATTATAATATTAATAACATAATATATTATTATATTAAATAATAATAATAATTTAATTTAATTTAATTTCATATATATATATATACTTATTAATATATATTATATATTTATAGATTAGTTATAACTGATTAGTCATATTATATATTTATAGATTTATATATTTCATAACTCATTAGTCATAACTCATAAATTCATTTTTATGTCCAATATTTTTGTGCCAGTCAATATCAGATATCCGATTTGAAATCGGGTATCCAATCTCAGATTTTTTCCAAAATATTCTTTGTCACTGCAGACCTGAAAACATCACTTTTTGTAGGTCTTTTTCATGGATTTTAGAAAAAGTCACATTTTGGGGCCCAACCAATCGAAAAAAGTTTGATAATATATCCCTAGGTATTCTATATTGTCATCTGAATGGGGAGTAGTCGTCGAAAGGCTAAATTCAAAAGGAAGGCATCCAATGAAGACATTACGACATATAGGGAAAGGGACAAAATAGAACACTGAAGGAAAAGACAAGGTAAGTTAAATGTTAGTCAAGTTGATGATAAATTAGTCGAAGGTGAAATCATAGTCAGATAATGAATATGTGTAGTTGGGGAATGAAAATGTACCAATTGAAAATGATGATGCCAGAATTGAAAATTTTGAGATTGAAAATTTTGAGGAGGAAATGCTACCAGGTCATAATATAAATTGCATAATTGACCATACCAAATATGACAATGCACAGGAACCTAATGCGTAGGAACCTTACATATCTCCTAATTATAATTAACATGAAGGTTCTAGAACACCAAAATGGAAAATCAAAATTGATGAAATGATTATTACCAATTTGGAAGGGAAAAAAATAGAAAGAACCATTTGGTTATGGGCTTCAAGACTATATAAGATATTTTTCGGCAACAAGATAGTGGTGCAGTAATGTCAACTTTTTATGCACTTATTAAAGATGCAAAAGATGAGACCTATGCTTTCCAAATTGAATATTCATGTCAATTAAAAGTTGGAAAGAAATGCCATTATTGTGAAGAATATTTTCAGTGCTCTCAATAACATTGGGAAAAATAGCAGGGAGAAGGATAACAGAGCTACTTAAAGGGTTATTACAACCTCTTTGTTAAGTCATCATGTAATGCCCCGCCCGGAGATCCTTGGAAACAAGGATTCAAATCAAGCCAAGATATATATATTTTTACAAGTATGAATGCACAAGACAACATCATACAGGGATCACAAAGATCACAATGAAAGACTTCAACACAATCCCAACAACCAACGAATCTTCAAATGCCACTACCCAACTGACACACCCAAAAAAAAGCCAACAACCACCACAACAAGATGAGGGCGCAAGAAATGACCACTCATCAACAAAACACCAAGCTAGGGTAAAATGTAGAATCCCAAAATTTGGCTAAGCCTGAAATCTTGAAGCCCTGAAAATTGACTAAGTCTGGATTTCTAAAGCCCTAAAATTTCCTAGAATCCATAACATATCTCCGAGAGTTCTGAAACCTATCTCAAACATATTTTATTACAAAATAACCAAAAATGAGAAGATCATAACACAAGGACAAGAAGGAAGGTGTAAAAACTAAAAAGGGTGTCCAAAACCAACTTCTGAACTTTCATCCGACAAGCCTAGATAGCCCCTGTTTCTCACGTGAGAAAGAAAACTGGTCTCAAGTTTCGTGCGAGATCTTTCACCGCTTCGCGTGAGAAAGTGCGCACTTCGCGCGAGGACTACAGAGCTTCACGTGAGGTTTCACATTCTTGAGCGAGGATTCCCTACGTGCTGTGCTAAGATTTACATTCTCACGCGGGAAGTGTATTCTTTCATGTGAGGAAGAAACAGTATCACGCGAGAAAAATACAATCTCGCGTGAGAAAACAAATCAGTGTGACACAAAACACAAACAAAAAGCTAAACAAACAAGGAAACCTCCACACCGGGGAGTACCGGATCCACGTAAATCAAGGAATGAACACTCGAGAGCACTAACAGCAAGGAAAGAGGAACATCGAACCATCTAAAACATAAAAGCAAAGCACATACTGAAATAAACATCGCAATGAACAAAATACATTTTAGAACTAAACAACCAAATAAGTGTGTGGTTCCTCCCAACCGTCAATAGCATCATAAGACCATCGTGGGTCCTAGCCATCCCCCATGCGTAACATCCCAAGCCACCGACCAGATCATCAGTACTGTCGTAATAGGGACATCACTACTAAAACATGCATAATAATAGCATAAGAAAATCTAACATGCTAGTGATAATGCATAAGATAATCCTACGGTAGATAACATCACCTATCACATGCTAAACAACAGTAAGCAATAGATATACTACTAAAGCAAATCACATCATCTAATCATATGCTAAACATCATAATAAGGGAATGTGTCAAATAAAATAACATCATCTAAACATGATATACAAGCATCCCAATGAAAACACAAATCACAAGAAGGCATACTCCGGAACCTGAAGTACCAAGTGAAGACATCCAGCAACGGTCGCACTAGGACAAAAGATCATCTCTGTACACTGATCCCTAGTAGTGGTGAAGGTAGCTACGCCTCCCAACCATGTGGCACCCATAGGTCCACACCCGCCTTGCTGATGGAGATAATGATCCAACCACAAACACACATAAAACACAACATCCATGGCTAACACTCACGCCAGACAGTATGATGGTTGCAACCAAGAACCTAAGACAATGCAAGGAGTACAAGTCCTGGTCAGACACTTAATAGGCTACTATGTAGGGACTAACATCATGGAGATTCGCTTGGCATCAAAAAGCCCAAGCTAGGACTTGCGCAGATTCAACATCCCTCAACAGAAAGGCTCTTGCACCCCAAACCTTTTTATTATCTTAAGTTTTATTACCAGTCCCACATTTTATTTAATTTTCACTTAATTAAAGCTTCCTTCGCCAACCCTCTGGGCACAATGAGGTAGAAGCCCCCTCCATATGCTACCCTACCCTACCCATGCTTATCCTATGAAAAGTGCCTATGGGCATGCATACTCCTCATCCCAACCCCAATCATCATAACTTCTGGCAAATCCACGGAAGATTGGGCTTCGCAAGTCACCCAACAAATGTATGCGCACGTACTCGTGTGTGGTGCACCACCATCACGAAGATCATAACACAAGGACAAGAATGAGAACACAATGCAAAGAAAACACCCAACTGAAAGCAACACGGGAAGGACAGATTCTACATGAATCCCAAAGCCAATAAAACCATGCATCATTAAATGACTCAATCGGCCTCAATTTGAGAGTATGGATTCTACATGAATCCCAATGATGCAACAATACCAAACATCATGAACTCACTCAGCCGGCCTCAATCTAAGAGTATGGATTCTACATGAATCCTAGCATTCACGAACAAAAGCAAAGGTCCAAAAGAAACTATAACAAGTATAAAATCACTCAACCAAACACAACGTCAGGAGTACGGATGCAACATGCATTCCAATGCAACATAAAAGTGCAAAAATGGTCTGACTGATATCGAAACGGATCATCAAGGTCCACAACTCACATTGTGCCAAGAAAACTCGAGAAAACAAGGTGGCATGCAAAACGAGGTAAAAACCTCAAAAATTTGAAAAACTACAAAATTAAAACCCATTTGGCCTTTGAGTTCAAAAACCCCAAAAATCCAAAAATAAATGAAATCGAACACCGTATGCAAAAATGGCCAGCATAACGGCGTAAAATTCCAAACCCTAATCCCAAAAAATAGGGAAATGTTCATACCCGCCCAACTGGGTAGAACTAGCATACAGAAATGGAGGGGAACACTAGTTCTCAGCCTCCAAACAAACGGCTACCAAAAATAGAAGTAGAAACAGAGCAGAAACAATAAAATAGGAAAGCCCTACCTCACAGCCAAAAGGACAAAATGGGAATCTGAACCATAAAATAAATATCTCGCACAAGTAGTTGAAAATTGCGGCAATCCAAGGTTTCCTCAAGCTGGATCCAACGAGCCCAACCTCGCGACGATCCCACGCCCATAGCTCCCACAACGAACAAAATAGTAAATCCTCATGAAGAAGATTTTGGGTTTTACTCTCCAACTTTCCAATTTGAAAGTGAGAAGTGAGGAATTAAATTCCTCTTTGGATACTTATTCACTTTTTGGGTGAATAATCGATTAGGGCATTTAACCAGCCAATCCAGTTAAACCCCGAATCGACCCAAAAAAAAATAGGCTATTCTTATAAATAGGAATTCATCTATGGAAAAGCTACCAGAAATTAAAATAAAACAATTAAAAAGCCCAAAAACCCAAAAACACATAAATCTCCTTAATAACTTTCGCGACAATGCGAACCTCTGAATGCATAGACATGCTTATTGGTCTAATCACATAATGCAAATGAGTTCGGATTTAATAATCACCAAAAGTTTTAAATTAAACATTTAATAAAGGATACATCGACCATACAAGGACAACATTGGTAAAATATGAAAGGTTGAATCACTAACTCCATGTGCCACTGCCAGGGATATAATCCTGCACACTAAACAACACGATCAAGTGCAATTGCATATAATAACATAGCCGAAGCAATAATGCATTAAATCACCTAATTTAACCATTTATTTAATTATATTAAAATAATCTATTTACATCACTCACGTTTGCAAAAGTCATAGCAACGCAGGAATGAAGTAAATAACCATAGCATTAAATCCATCACATAACAAAATCAGAGGTATGTCCAAATACCAGATAACCAGAGATCATCATAAAACATATTGTCACCTCAAAATGGCATCATCATGCAATATGATTAACTGAACAACATAATAGTCTAATATCTATGATACTAAAATCAAAGAGTAACATCTGCCCCTCGAGTCCTCTCAAATGTAAACATAACATGAGTAACAAATATCTCTTAGATCAAAATAAAAGAAGGTAAATGTCCGCAGCACATAACCAAATAATGCAACAAGAAAAATCCATTCTAATTACTTAAGCATTTAATAAGGCACTTAAAACACATAAGTGAACACAGTCAAAAACATGACTAACCATTGCTATAGGAACCTAGTCTCATGTAGCATGGTAATAGTACACAGTGCAATCTCTGTACACATCTCAGGGTAATCACGAAACAACCTCATGATACCACATCGATCCTGGTAACCACTGGCACAAACCTTAGTGAACCATAAATCACATCATAATCTCAAAGATCAGTCAAAAGCATAATCAAAGCAACTGATATAGAAACATAAATCCAAACACCTCAATGGTGTAGACCACTCAGGGTCACAATCATGATCCATCACAACAAAAGATCAACAAGGGTGCATCCATCAGGACAACTTACAAAAGTCAAATGGGAGAGGCACTACACATCATTTGAGAAAGGGTAGATATATGAGACAAACTTGTATTGATTTGACTCTAAATCGTACTACTTTGAGAAGAACACTTAGTCGACGAGAGAGAATTTATGATCCTCTTCAAAATGAAACATGGATATTTGGTGGGAGACTTCCATGTTTTGATAAAAAGCTATATGATGATGTGAAGGAAGAAATTACACAATTTTGGCACTCTAGCTCATGAGTATCACCCAATGTTAAAGAAGAGTTAAAATTGAGAATTTGCACTAGAGACCACACACTACATCCTAAACACTATTTGGAGATAAGTCAAACTATGTTGTTCAAATAATTTATAGAGAGTCATCCAAATCTTCATATATCACAAAGGGCTTTTGAATCTTTGAAGCCATTTTATTGTGTACAACTTAAATTTTGAAATAATATTGTTGCAATTATCATGTTGAGTTTTTTATGCACCATGAACTATTATGCTCCATCCATTTTACTTTACATAGTAAATAAATATTGGAGAATTGTGGTGCTAGTGGGCTTTCAAAATCATCAAGAGACTTACTAGATCAATTTTTATGTCGTAGAGGTGATGGTTCTTTTATAGAAATTCTTGCTTAAATGAGAAGTATTCAAAATGTGGTGACTTATCCAAGTTTGACACATGTTTCCATGAGGCGTGAGAACAAGATCTTGGAAAGACAATAGTAAAAAAAAAAGGTATATGAAACGGTGAAATACACATTGAAGAGTGGGGGTGAGGGCTCTAGATGTGAATTGGTTGGAAAAGAAATTAGTGTGGCTAGTTTTATTTTAGATTTCAAGAAAAATATTTTCTACAAGTATGCAAGACATAATCATAGGTCTTAGTGGTTGGATCAACAATTTAGAATGTGTAAGGAGACTTTTCCCATTGGAACTATTATATCAGTTGTTGATTTTGCTAAGAACTACACATTGCAACCTCAAAATGAGACACAATCTTAGTACTACAACTCCATTCAAATTGCTATTTTCATCCACATAACATATAGACATGCCCCTAATAGTGTGAAAGATAATCAGAAGATTATTAGAGAGTATCATTTTTATATGAAATATGATGGATCTCACTCTCATGAGTTTGTGCAACATTGTTTTGAGAATTATTTTGATTTCTTACATGAGCATGAAATTGCTATGGATAGACATATCATTTGGTCAGATAACTGTATAGGTCAATTCAAGAATGCTTGCATGTTTTATTGGTTGTGTAGGATGCATGTAGAGAGGGGGGTGCCTCATATTTGAAGTTTTTTTGAGTCCGGCCATGGGAAAGGGGAACATGATGGAGTAGAGGCATGTGTGAAGAGAGCTCTAGTTAAGGAGAAATTGAATATTTCAGCAGCAGAGCTTCTTGATGCTCATAGCATTGTTGATTGGTGTGGTTTAGCATTATCATAGGGGGGACTCTTGATTCAGTGGTACATAGGTTCTTTTGGTTGGTTGAGGAAGGGTCCATAGGTGATAGATTAGATTGTGCTATAGTGAGAGACTCATCAAAAATGCATTCATTCCAGAGCTTTGATTCTAGTACATGGACCATTTGGACACGACAACTAGCTTGCTTTTTTCTTAGTTGTTTTCAGTGTGATTGAGATCATTGTGAGTCAAGTGAGTGGGTGGGCACATGGGCTCCACATTATCATACTCCATTGTCTATCATACCCTCTATCAGAAATGATGACATCTCCATAATCATCTTCATGTTCAAGTGCTAGTTTGAATGGTGACTCCTCCCTTGAGTTGAGCTCGAAAAAATACCCAATTGCACAACCTCTTGAAAGCACAAAATTTAAGCTTGATTTGCTGGTTTCTTTAGTGTTTCTCATTTTTGTTGGTTCATCATGGTTACCATGCATTATTACAACCATGCCAACTCTTCCTCCATTGGCAAAAAGTGTGGCAACAATGCTTCCCAAATTGATTTTCCCCTTGATGTTAACTTGTCTTCTATAAGGTCTAGGGATAGATCTAATGATCTCCCTATGACCATCCACTTTTGTAATGGACACAAGACCCCATGGTGCAACTATAAGCCTTGGGCATCAATTGGTCCAATAAAGTGGATTTTTGGTTATATCTATATTTTCTAGGTAGTCTAGGTGTTTAGAACACTAGTAGGGTCCCTAAGAGTTTGTGGAATCCATTTACAAGAAAATTTACAATAAAAGTTGTCTTAGTGTTTTCTTAAAAACTTTTCAAAATGTAACTTGTAACAGCTACAACTATCCATAAGTTGGTTTAATCAGTTGCAAATAGCCTATAAAGGCTCTAAACATTCAAAGAAGGAGATAGATTGAAAAACACATTGTACTTGCTCTCAAATCAATAAAAACTTGCTATTTCCAATGCATTTTTTTAAATTTCTCACGTGCAATACAGAACCAAATGGTTGAAGGGTGAACTTTTTGCATTGATAAGTTGGCACTATTCATTTAGAAGATCTTGGTTTTGGTTTGAAGTGCCTAACAATCATTTTTCCTAGAATAGCAAAATCATCATTTTGCCCATTTTGAGGGAGGTTTTCATATTTGCATTGAATTGGGTGCATGTGGTTTTGGGTCTTACTTGTGGAAGGTAAGTCTAGACACCTTTTTTAGTGTTTGTTAAGAGGAGTATCCATTTAAGGAAGTAGACCAAGTCTTTTTTTAAATCCTTGTGAAAACCTTGAAGGTTGTGTAGGAGTTGGCTTGATCCTCGCTTCTATTCTGCTATCTCTGCATCATCCATGGTCAAGAAGTCCCCTCCTTTTGTTAAGGTAGCTCAAAGTTCATAACAACTATCAACTTGCTAAATGCTCTTGAGAAATGGATCCATCTTGTATTCATGCTTAGAATCATTAGGAAAAATGCATATACTCTAAATTTTTAGTTGCAAGGTTCTCACAAAAAACTTTTACAATACTATAAAAATAATCTTCTAAGCTTTGGTTAGCTACCATCTCCAAATGATCTATTAATTAATATGGTGATTTAACATCACCAAAACATGTTGAGCTCTTTGGCCCACCCCTTAAAACAAGAGTAAAATCGACAAGAATCCCTTTGCATGTAGTCTCAAGGCTCCCCAAATGAACTAGTCATTACCAAGGTGGTTCAACATCACCCATTAGTGTTGAACCCTTAGGCCAACCCTTCCAACTAAGAGGAAAATCAGTTCTTAGTCCAATAACATTAGTGAAATACAAGGTTGTTGATCATTCACATACCTAGTACATCTAATAAAAAGAATTTTCAAGAATGCATGATATGTTTCGAAATGCATATCCATAAAAATGCATAAAAATAAAATTCTACAATATTAAAGGACGCTAGTCTCTTTGCACACACCCTTTAGCACCTCTAGAAGAGCTAGTGATTTATGTGTGGATTCAATAACACCCAAACATGTTGAGCCCTTAGGCACACCCATTTGAATTAGTAAGAAAGTTGATTGGTTATCCAACAATGCTCATGCTGAGAAAGCTTGGTAATCGATCACATACCAACGACATCTCATCAAAAAAAATTTCAAGTAATGCATACATGAGGTATGCAAAATCACTAACCATTCCATGCACTTTTTTATCACATCAATACATGGAACAATCACTAACCAAATGGTTGAAGGGTGAACTTTTTGCATTGATAAGTTGGCACTATTTATTTATAAGATTTTGGTTTTGGTTTGAAGTGCCTATCAATCATTTTGCAAAAGTTATTCAATTTCCAAATACACATACATAAAAGTGCATAAAAATAACATTCTATGACATTAAAAGATCACCACAGTGTAACTTTGAAACTGCTAATCTTAGCATCAAATCGTCAATGCCATTAGCTTTGGATGGGCAGGTGAACCCTAGTAACACCCTCGTTCTAGCCATGGAGACCATTCGTCGTCTGTGCTCACCCGTACCAAGGAGTCTCCAAGGTGCTCCAAGTGCATTTTGAGGTCGATCTTTTGAGGGTCATAACTCAGAGTTCATGAGGGCTATCAATTAAATGTCAAAATATACAAGATGGTGATGTCGAGGCCTAAAATAATTTTCAAGAGATCACATTCCATTTGGATTCGGCACAATGATCTCACTCAATGCTAAAACTCGTAGTGTGCCTCAGTTCATAGGTGCACCACAATGTAACTTTGAAACCGTTGATCTTGGCATCGAATCATGAGTACCATTAGCTTCATATGGGTAGGTGAACCCTAGTGACACCCTTATTTTAGACGCAAAGACTATCCATCATTCGTGGTCACCCTGTACCGAGGAGTCTCTAAGGTGCTCTAAGTGTATTTCGAGGTCAATCTTCTGAGGGTTGTAACTCAGAGCTCATGAGGGTTATCAATGAACTGTCAAATGCTACAGAATGATGATGCCAAGACCTAAAATAACTTATCTCATTTTTGAGAGATCACATTCTATTTGGATTCAACACAGTGATCTTACTCAATGCCAAAACTCGTAGTGTGCATCAGTTCATAGGTGCACCACAACGTAATTTTGAAACCATTGATCTTGGCATTGAATCGTTAGCACCATTAGCTCTAGATGGGTGGGTGAACCCTAGTGACACCCTTGTTCTAGCCACGGAGATCATCCATCATCTACGGCCACCCCATACTGAGGAGTCTCCAAGGTGCTCTAAGTCCGTTTTGAGGTCAATCTTCTGAAGGCTGTAACTCGAAGCTCGTGAGGGCTATCAATGAAATGTCAAATGCTATAGAATGGTGATGCCAAGGCCTAAAATAACCTATCTCATTTTTGATAGATCACCTTCTATTTGGATTCAACACAGTGATCTCACTTGATGCCAAAACTCGTAGTGTGTGTTAGTTCAGAGGTGCACCACAACGTAACTTTGAAACTGTTGATCTTAACATCAAATTTTCAATGAAATTAGCTTTGGATGGGCAGGTGAACCCTAGTGACACCACTTTTTTAGCCACGAAGATCATCCATCGTCTGTAGCCACCCCATATTGAGGAGTCTCCAAGGTGCTCTAAGTGCATTTCAAGGTCTATCTTCTGAGGGTCATAACTTAGAGCTCGTGAGGGATATTGATGAACCATAAAATGCTACAAGATGGTGATGTTGAGGCCTAAAATAACCTATATCATTTTTGAGAGATCACCTTCCATTTGGATTTGGCACAATGATCTCGCTCGATGCTAAAACTTGTAGTGTGCCTTAGTTCATAGGTGCACCACAACATAACTTTGAAACTGCTGATCTTGGCATTGAATTGTCAATGCCATTAGCTCTAGATGGGCAGGTGAACCCTAGTGACACCATTCTTTTGGCCATAGAGATCATCCATCATCTGCGGCCACCCTGTACCCAGGAGTCTCCAAGGTGCTCTAAGTGCGTTTTGAGGTTGATCTTTCGAGGGTCGTAACTCTGAGCTCATGAGGGTTATTGATGAATTATCAAATGCTACAGGATGGTGATGTCGAGGCCTAAAATAGCCTATCTCATTTTCAAGAGATCACCTTCTGTTTCGATTTGATACAGTGATCTCACTCGATGTCAAAACTCGCAGTGCGCCTCAGTTTATAAGTGCACCACAACGTAAATTTGAAAGTTGATCTTGGCATAAAATCATTAGTTCCATTAGCTCTGAATGGGTGAGTAAACCCTAGTGATACCCTTGTTCTAGTTGTGAAGACCCTCCATCATTTGCAAGGTGCTCTAAGTGCATTTCGAGGTCAATCTTTCAAGGGTTGTAACTCGGAGCTCGTGAGGGCTATTGATGAACTGTTAAATGCTACAAGATGATGATGCTGAGGCCTAAAATAACCTATCTTATTTTTGAGAGATAGTAACAAAGTGAAAAAGGTTTGATCCAATCAAGTCTCTAAAGTTGGGATATTTTGAGGTTATGTTGAAATCGAAAAAAATTGTAGTATGAGGATAGTAACGAAGTGAAGTGCTAGTTATCAAAATTATGAGTCTAGGAATGAGTTCATGGTTGGGAATAGAATATATGGTTTAGGAGTGGAGTCCTTAACTGTGTTGAGATTAGATTTGAAGCCAAGAGTTAGTTTCAAGGTTGAAGGTGGAGTTTAAAATCAGATTTGGGGTTATGTGAACCTTGTGTAGGAGGTTAACAAGTGTGTTTATGTCATGATAGCACTTCAAATTAAACATTGCATCCAAATTTGATAATAAAGGTTGTTAAAATGTTATCTTTGAATCGAATATAAAAAATATAATCAAAACTAATGATATTCCATAAACATGAACAATACACATGATCCACGATAAATTGAACAATACTAGATACTAAATTAATATGTATATCATTGTGCACATAAATGACAAAAATACATATCAAAATACATGCATCCATAGAAAAATTACACAAATATATATTAAAGATCATGTATCCCTAGACAAAGTACACAAATATATATCAAAATACGTAGATCCAAATACCAAATGTGGCCGATCATGCCATCAAAATGTGTATAATATCAATGTTTCTGTAAACAATGTGGCATATGCCATCTCAAAATGTCTCATGATGCACCCTATGAAAACTATACTATCCTAGGGTGCTAGTGGATGATCAAAATGCAGCCTCTTTGCTACACTAGGTGGATCAAATGCCTCCTCCATAAACAAAAAGGAAAACCCAAAGTTAGACTACTAAATTTATATGATTCTTTGTATCTAACATTGAATTACTCAAATGCATAATGATCCTTTTTGAAATGAAGATTTATACTATTAAAATTTTATAATAAATACCTCTCTCATTGACCTCCTATGCCAGTTAGGAGCCCTCTCATATGCCCTTGGCAATGCTTGTACCTCACTGATTGTGGGTTGTGTATGTTCAAATACATTTGTCAGATGAATCTACAACTTAAACTATAAAATTATAATTCATAGCATGCTAAATTTATAACATATTTAATCATGAATTCAAAATACAACTTACTATTGTAGGCTCCTCCTCAGGATATAGTGGCTACATCATCAAATCTACATAACTCTCCCATCTAACCTCATGTGCACTAGGAGTCTCCTATGAGATGCAAAATAGTAGTTGTTAATATCACAAAAATTAGTTTTGAATTTATTTATGAAGATAAGGAAAACAAAAAATAAATGATACTTATACATACAATGGGGCTCTCAGAGCGAATAGAAATGTCAGAGCATCTACGACATAGAATTTGTATGGGCTCATCGCTAGTAGCCATGCCCTATATACAATAAAGAATGTAATTAAATTTTATTACTACAAAAATTTTACAAGAATGCATAGATATTTAATCAAATGGAAAGCACTTAATTACCTTTCCTTTGTTAATGGGCGCTGGATCATCCCCCACACTTTGTCCCCTCGAGATAGGTGGTACCTACAAGATAAAAGAAAGATTAGCAACCATATAGGCTACAATATCAAATAGAAAAAACAATGAGAACACAACATAATGTACCATAGATGTCTCAAGGCCAAATGAAATGGCCAAGAGCATGGCATCATCAATTTTTCTGAGCTCCTCCTTGGTCATCAACTAAACATGAATGAAGATCACATACATGTATAAGTTAGTATGGCTTAAAAATTTAAATTACTCTATTATAAAAATTAACTTTAAATCACATATGTCATAACAAAAAAATGTACACATGTAATGACACCGAACGAGTCCATGCCTCTGCATTTCCCTTCTCTCTCGCATCAGGGTCTGTAGCCTCTGCACATGTGTCTAGTGTATCCTTGTCTAATACAAAATGATACTCAGGAAGATCGCCTATGGGACCTAGGAAAATGTTCTTGCACATAATGCAAGTGTGAGGCACACAAACGTGTGATGAACTAGCGAATGATGAACTAGAACCAACATCATCAACACAGGGAGGTAGGACTAACCTAACCTGAGATATCAACAAGCTACTCAGCCTATGAATGGCTCTAATGGCATGAGAGCTAGCCTCTACCATAATATTAGTATGCTGCACTTGAGGAGGGGGAGAGATATTAGTAGGGGAGACAAAAGTGCTAGCTTTCTTCCGCTAGGAAGAGGGTCTATCTTGAGGAGCTCCTTGTCCTACACCCATGTTGGGGTTCATGCTCCAATAGTTCACTTTGAGTTTCAACAAAAAATTTGCATATAATTTTCTAAGGAAATAAAATGACACCTCTAAATTTCTATGTGGAGGGATATCAAAAATCATCCACCAATGATCCCAAAAGTTTGCATGTATGGCGTCATTTGTGCACCATTTAATCAATAGTTTGAGTTTTTTTTTATCAACTAGTATACCCATTTTTGGGTTTGCAAAAATGCTAGCCAAATGCTCTTTGGTTATATTGAGGGCCACAACCTCATCATAGTCCAAGCCATCATCAAACATCTCATGCATTTCATCATGCCAATGAAGAGAAGCATTTTGTTGGTTGGTAAGGGTTTCAATGCTATCCAATATGGTGTTTAACATGGATAATATAGGAGCCAATGTGGATACATTATTATATGTTCTTTGGAAAGTCCTCAATTGGGTGAGATTTTCAATTATCAAATCCTTGATTTGAGGAGGGTTTTGAGGGAGTAAAGGATCATTTGGTGGATAGTTTTGTAGGGGCACTAGATCATTTGGTGGGGGGTTACAAGGAATATTATTACTTGCTTTATGTCATTATTTTGATCAGCCATTCCTATTAATTTGCAAAATATAAAACTAACAAATTCATGATAAAATCTATTAAATTTATATTAAAATTGATTTATTTTTATAAATTTACCTTATATCGTATATTTGATTTCAAACCCAATTTTTGAGCCGCTAAACATAATATAAGCCTGTGAAAACAACATATAGGTTATGTTTATTTATTTATTTGTAAACACTGATAGATATCTAGTATTCGATATAATATCGGGTGGGTTGTCTTTTTTTAAACACCTCACAGGTCAAGTAATGTATTATATTATAATACTATATATTAGGTAATGTATTATATTATATTATACTATTATAATATAATATTATTATATTATACTATTATATCATAATATTATATTATCTGTTATAATATTATAATATAATAATAATATTATAATATTATATAATATATTATACTATACTATACTATACTATTATATTATTATATTATATTATATTATACTATTATATTATATCATATTATAATATAATATTATATTATACTATTATATTATATTATACTATTTTATTTTTTATCAATAAACGACCAAAGCGTTAGTATATATTTTATTAATCAAATAACAAATTTAACTAGTCCTTCGTTCAAATGAGCACTGGTAGGAAAGAATGGGGAAGAAAACCTTCAGTCTTGCCCAAGACTTTCGTCCTAAAAAATTACATACAGACTAAGGGGCATACCCTTGATTACAAATTGCAGTGTTAAATATGTCAATTCACCTATCCAAAATAATTACAGGATATAAATACAAAATGATCCTTTATTAGGATCTAATACAATAATGAGAAACCAAGATTCAGGGAAGCTTCTAGCCGACAAAAAATCTTGGATAGAAAGAACTTTTACCATAAAATTAAACTTGCAACCATTAGCAAAAACACCACAAAAAACTAGCAATAGCAGAGAGGTTAGTACAACTGTAATTCATCTAATGATCATTAAGTGTTAGTCATTTTTTAGAATATTAAATATCAACAAATACATAATAAGGTGACAAAATTAAACTTAATTATCTAGATAGTAGCTTAGAGCCGATAATCTATAGGAAAGGGAAACTAGAAATCCAACTTAGCATCTGAGATTCTCGCACTGAAATGAGAACAACTAAAAAAGAATATATCCCCACAAGAGAATTCAATGTATCCAAGCTCCAGATAATGGACAAAACTGATTAAAAAGCATGAGATAGGCCTACTCACATAAATATATGCTCTTTATATGATCATTTGTTGTGTACCTAGTACACGAACATATATTTATATGAGTAGACCTACCAAATGTTAGATTATGGTGACTGATCAGGAAAGTACTGTACATACTTCATAAATAGTGGGGTTTGGGGCATCGCCTCAAAAAAAAATTTTGGGCCGTGGTCAACATGGTAGCCGACATATTATGGCCGACATATGGCCGACATGTTATAACCCTAAAGCGGTTTAATACTTGTATAAAAGGGTTTTGGGTTGGGTATTTTTCATTATGTTGTGATGCAAAATTAGTTCTTGCGGCGGTATTGAGCTGTAAGGGATTACAGATTGTAATCAGGTTGTAACCACTGGATTGTAATAAGATCGGACTTGTTGTTTGGTGGACGTAGCCCAGCGATTGGGTGAACCATGTTAAATCTTGGTGCCTTGTGTTCATTTCTGTGTGATCTATTATTTTCTATTATTGGTTATATTTGCATGTAGTTTTCATTTTTGTATGTGGTTTATCCTAACAAGTGGTATTAGAGTGAGGTTTTCTTTCAGTTATCTTTTGCAGGAAAGTGTCACGGTTAAGTGGGAGTCTCACAGTTGAGTGGAAGTGATGGCAGATGAGGGTAAGCTAAGGGTTGACAGGTTTAATGGGCAGAACTTCCAGTTATGGAAGATGCAAATGGAAGACTATCTATATTAGAAGGATTTATGGAAGCTGTTGGAAGGCAAAGCCAAGAATCAGGGAACTATGTCAGAGGCTGAATGAGATCTTTTGGATAGAAAGGCACTCAGAAGCATTCGGTTATGCTTGGCACCATCGGTGGCATTTAATATTACAAAAGCAAAGACGACAGAAGATTTGATGAAAACCCTAGTGACACTGTATGAAAAGCCCTCTGCTTCAAACAAGGTATTTCTCATGAAGCATTTATTTAATATGAAAATGGAAAAAGGTGGATCTATTGCAGATCATTTAAATGAGTTTAATACTATTACTAGTCAGTTATCTTCTGTGGGTATCAATTTTGATGAAGAAATTAGGGCTCTCTTGATTTTGTGTTCTTTGCCTGAAAGCTAGAATGGCTTGGTAATGATGGTGAGTAATTCTATTCTTAGATCTAGTACCCTAAAATATGATGATGTGATCGGTGTTGTTTTGAGTGAGGAAACTTGTAGGAAATCCTCAAGTGGATCTACATCAGGAAGTGCTTTGAATGCACAAAGCAAGGGCAGAACGACTGAAAGAGGAAGTAACTCTAGAAATCATGGGAAATCAAGAGGAAAGTCAAAGGGGAGGAGGTCTCAATCGAGAGGACCAAATGATTGCTAGCACTGTGGGAAACTAGGGCACAAAAAGAAAGATTGTTGGAATCGAAAGAAAAATGAAGGAGATAAATCAGATGGAGACAAGGAGGCAAATGTGGTAAGTAAAAAATCCGAAGAGGATGCTTTGCTTCTATCTTTAGAGAGTGTTGATGATTCATGGGTTTTAGATTCTGGTGCTTCATTTCATGCTACACCTCATAGAGGTTATTTCATTGATTATGTCCAAGGGGATTTTGGGCTTGTTTATTTGGGGGATAATGAACCCTATCAGATTGTTGGAAAGGGAAAAATTAAGATTAAGTTGAAGAATGGGAATCATTGGCTACTACATGAGGTAAGACATGTTCCAAGGCTAAGTAGAAATTTAATTTCAGCCGAACAACTCGGTGATGAGGGTTGTGTAGTTACTTTTAATGATAAAAATTGGAAGGTTTCAAAAGGTTCCCTTGTAGTAGAAAAAGGTGTGAAAGTAGGCACCTTATATCTTTGTATAGGTCATATTGTTCCTACTACTTTGATTGTTTCAGAGAAAAATGAATGTTCAGGAACAATTGCTACAGTTGAGCAGGGAGAACAAATAGCTGTTGTAGATTCTGATACAACACTGTGGCACAATAGACTTGGGCACATGAGTGAGAAAGGTATGAAAGTACTTAATTCAAAGAAAGTTTTACCAGGTCTAAAATTTGTTAATATGGATTTTTGTGAAAGTTGTGTGTATGGAAAAAAAAAGAGAGTGATTTTTGTAAAGACTAGGAAGGAAAACAAAAAGGAGAAATTAGAGCTTGTGCATGCAGATGTATGGGGACCAGCTCAGGTATCTTCCCTTGGCATCTCTCATTATTATATTACATTTATTGATGATGCAACTAGAAAAGTATGGGTTTATTTCTTTAGACGGAAATCTGATGTATTTCAAACTTTTAAGAAATGGAAATGCTTGGTTGAAAATAAGACTAGTAAGAAATTAAAATGTCTCAAATCTGATAATGGTGGTGAGTATTGCAGTCATGAATTTGAAGATTATTGCTCCACTAATGGTATTCGTAGAAAGAAAACTGTTCCAAGGACTCCATAGGAAAATGGAGTGGTTGAACGCATGAACAAGACTATAATGGAGCGCGCAAGGAGCATGAGGTTGCATGTTCGGTTGCCCTTACATATGTGGGCGAAGGCTGTCAATACTGTAGTATATTTGATTAATAGAGGTCCCTCTACTCCTTTGGGCTGTGGTATTCCAGAGGAAGCATGGATAGGTAAGAAGGTGAGTTATTCTTTTCTCAAGACCTTCGGTTGTGAAGCTTTTGCTCATATAGAATTTGAAAATAGAACCAAGCTAGAAGCTAAATCAAAGAAATGTGTCTTTGTTGGATATGGCATTAATGAATTTGGTTATAGGCTTTGGGATTTTGAAAATCTTAAAATTTTTAGAAGTCAGGATGTCATATTCAATGAGAGAGTGTTGTACATAGATCTGTTGCAGCAACATGAGAAGAAAGAAGATGATTATGTAGTGTTGGATGATACTCAAAAAGCTGATGTTCCAGCCATTCTTCATGATGTGCAAAAACTGCAACAACAAATAGCACACACACTAGTGAATGTTAGATGGTCAACGAGGAAAATTAGACCTCCACAAAGATTTTCTCCCTCTTTGTATTCTATTTTATGATGAAGCTATGCAAGTGGATACTAAGATTCAGTGGGAGTCTGCAATGAAAGATGAAATGGACTCTTTGCTATAGAATAAGACATGGGATCTATGCAAGTTGCCAGTAGGTAAAAAGGCTTTACAGAATAAGTGGGTTTATAGGTTGAAAGAAGAGGAAGGAGGTAAGAAAAGATATAAGGCCATGTTAGTTGTAAAAGGATTTGTATAGAAAAAGAGAATTGATTTTGATGAGATATTTTTTCTTGTTGTTAAAATGCCTTCTATCTGTACTGTTTTAAGTCTTGTGGCTACTGAAGATTTGCATTTAGAGAAGTTGGATGTTAAAATAGCCTTTCTTCATGGTGATTTGGATGAAGAAATATATATGGCCCAACCACGGGGATTTGAGGTCAAAGGTAAGGAGAACTTAGTGTACAAATTGAAGAAAAGTTTATATGGCTTGAAGCAAGCACCTCGACAATGGTATCTAAAATTTGATAGGTTTATGCATGAGCATGGCTATAATAGGTGTCATTTAGATTATTGTGTTTATTTTATGAGGTTGGATGATGATAGCTACATTATTTTATGTCTATATGTTGATGATATGCTTGTAGTTGGGTCTAAAATGGATCATATTAAGGGGTTGAAAAGCCAGTTAGCACATGCATTTTCTATGAAGGTTTTGGGGGCAGCAAAACAAATCCTTGGTATGAATATTTGCAAAGATAGGAAGAACAAAACATTGATGCTATCTCAAGCTGATTATGTTGAGAAGGTGTTGCAAACGTTTCTCTATGGAGAATGTTAAAGCTATCAACACACCTTTACCTGGTCATTTGAAATTAACTAAGGAGATGTGTCCCAAGACATAGGAAGAGGAGGATAAGATGTCCAAGGTACCCTATGCTTTAGCTGTAGGAAGCTTGATGTATGCTATGGTATGCACTATGCTAGATATTGCACATGTAGTGGGAGTTGTTAGCAGGTATATGAGTCATCCAGGATTTGAGCATTGGAATGCTGTCAAGTGGATTCTTAGATATTTGAGAGGAACATCCAATAAGTGTTTACACTTTGGGGGCTCTACTACTAATTTATAGGACTATGTTGACTCAGATTTGGCAGGGGATATTGATACTAGGTGGAGTACTACAGGTTATGTCTTTACTATTGGTGGGGTAGTTGTGAGCTGGGTTTCTAGGTTACAAAAGATTAATACTCTATCCACTACAGAGGCAGAGTATGTTGCTACTATAGAGGCAACCAAGGAGATGATATGGCTTCAGTTCTTCTTGGAAGAATTGGGACATCCTTAGAAGGATAATTATTTGTTCATAGATAGTCAGATTGCCATTCATCTTGCTAAGAATTCAGCTCTGCATTCTAAGACCAAACACATACAGTTGCAGTACCATTTCATTCAGTCAATTTTGGAGGATGGACAGTTAAAGCTGGAGAGGATACATACCAATGACAATCCAACAAATATGTTGACAAAGGTTGTAACAAGGGAGAAGCTGAACTCCTCTCCAGCTTCGGTTGGTCTTTTAGACTAAACATGAATAAAATAACAGTAGAGTCCAAGGTGGTTTGATCTAGTGGGAGCCCCATGCGGTAGTGGTATTACTATAGGATCAGTCTCCAAGTGGGAGATTGTTGTTTAGTGTGGAGCCTGATCAGTCCCCAAGTGGGAGATTGTTAGATTATGGTGACTGATCAGGAAAGTACTGTACATACTTCATAAATAGTGGGGTTCAGGGCATCGCCTCAAATTTTTTTTTTTGACCATAGCTGACATGGTAGCTAACATATATCTGACATGTTATAACCCTAAGGTGGTTTAATACTTGTATAAAAGGGTTTAGGGTTGGGTATTTTTCATTATGTTGTGATGCGAAATTAGTTCTTGCGGCGGTATTGAGCTGTAAGGGATTACAGATTGTAATAAGATTGGACTTTCTATTTGGTGGACGTAGCCTAGGGATTGGGTGAACCACATTAAATCTTGGTGCCTTGTGTTCATTTATGTGTGATCTATTATTTTCTGTTATTGGTTATATTTGCATGTAGTTTTTATTTCTGTTTGTGGTTTATCCTAACACCAAATGTGTCATGTTCCATGAGCTAATACCTTTAAATATGAGTATTGGTTGAACTTATATCTATATATTAATGAGATAAAAGACATACTCATTAACTTATATACATAAGCCCAAACTGATCCTTTAAATGCTCATACTTAAAATTATTGGAGAACATATAAAAGTAACTAATATATTCATGAAAAACTACAGTCTTGAATGAACGAATTGAAACCAGAGAATATAGAACAATTAAAACCATTCTGAGAGAGATTGCAAACTAGCAAAAACCAGCAAAATGCTCTCGAATACTACAACCAAAATGATTGAAAGGCCAGGCCAAATACAAACACCTATTTCACAATCAACTGATCAATAGATACTGAACCACAAAACCTTACACTCAACTAGAACAATTCTTCATGTGGACAAAATTGCTAGAGCATAAGCTAGAAAAAATAAGAAACATCAAATATACATCGATATGAAGGATATAAACAAGAGAATATCAACTCCAAAAAATAAGAGTCATATGAAAAGTAAATACTATAGTATATATCTTAATTGCAACTTGAGATCTAGTGCGATTAGTCTAATACAAGCAGGTTAATACTACTAGGTTAGGAGGGAGAGTAAAAACAGGGCTCCCTAGCATTGATATGGTCTATAAAATCATTTCTATGAACCAGACGTAAATTGAAAGGGTTCTAACAACTAACTATCTACCAAAATAACAAACTGTACATTATATTATACTATTATATTATATTTTACTCATTAGTATTTGTGAATGATTTTCAAAAAAAAAAAAAAATAATCTTCATAAATAATATAATATATATTTATTATTTTATAATTATATAATGTAATAACTAATTTATTATTTCATATTACTTTTTATATATTTCATAGTATATATTTTTAAGTGTTATCATGTATTCGATATTATATCGAATATCCGATATCATATCGGATATCTGATATTGTATCGGTATCCGATATCAAATTGGATATCCAATAAGGGTTGGACCTTACTTTCTAGGTTTGGTACTTGGATAAGTGAAAAAAAGTTAGAGTATATTTTGAAGTGCTTTTAAATGTTTTCAAACTCTATTTTTTTCACGTTGCCACTTTTTGGCACACCACGATCCTGCACATACCCATATGTGATATATGAGTTGTGTTCCATTGTGGAACTAATTAGAAATTTTAATGTGATGTATAATTCATTTTGATATTGTACTTTCTTTATATTTGGACAATGAGTCCAAAAGGTATATGTAACCTTCACTCTTAAGCAAGTGTGCTCCCTTTTTCTTCTTTAGTCCTAATAGGGTCATAGACTTATAACAAGATCTTGTCTCCTAATAGGGACTTATGTATGAAATTATATGTAATGATTACTAAAAGAGATATTTTTAGATTAGTGCATAATCTTTCGAGTTCAATCCCCACTGAGGTTCTCCATTAGCTAGGGTTTCCTCAACAAAAAATCATGCTGTTAGTCATTCCCTTTTGATGTATGCTTTAATTTTTTATATTGTGGTTTTTGTTTCTATATAACTGAGGGGGTGGGAGGGTGAATTGGTAATGTCTAGTTATAATACAAGCCTTTCAAACACTTTAGTACCAATTTAGCTTGATAAACATCAATAGAAATAACTCGATGATCTCATTCAACTTCAAAATTCAATCTTGTAATCAATTTATGTCAAGTTGTTATCTCATTATTTCTGTAATTACTAAGAATTAGAAATATGGGTAAAAGCACAAACCTGTGTCACCTTTTATAAAGGAAAAGTGATATCATAATTTAAACTCTTCAACTTTAATGACATAAAAGTGGCATTTTTGTTTATGTCAACTAATGAAATATGTAAAATTGGATGAAGTTTATGTCTATAATTTTTTTTTTAAATTGAGTGAAAATTTTATTTATTTTTGAATTTTTAAAAAATGCTAAAAATATAGAGTTTTTTTCCTATCAAATAAATATATGCAAATGTTAATATTTTGGTCTGATTATGAAATATGTTAGAGTTGACATTATATCTAGTGCACCAAAAAAGAAAAATTGAAATTTGGCTAATATTTTTCAAGTTATAACTGGTCAAAGTCAAAGTTATCAGAAATTGACAGTTTTTTTCTCCCATCAAACTTTTTCCATCAAATCTACATATTTTTAAAAATAAATTACATATTCTTGAAGAAGACTCTCTCCTTTAGTGCAACACTAAAAAATAATTATTTTTGAACATGATTTACTATTTTTTTCTTATTTTTGAATAGACATCTTCCTAAATCTTAAAATACCTACTTGTAATATTTTCAAATTCTAACATATTATCCATAATCAAAAAATAAATAAAATTATATGATCATAATTGTTACTCCAAGACCTACAAAAGTATATTTTTAATTTTTAAAAAAACTTCAATTTAGTAGGTCAAATTGGCCTTCAAAGTGAGATGTTTATAGAAGTTCTTATTTTTTCTTGTGTGGCTGCCACCTAAGATGCCACATAGGCAATTACAACCAGAACCATTTTGACCATAACCCTTTTGGCTGGATCTATTCCAGTCAAAACGATTGCCAACCAATTAAATTGCAGGTGGTTAATGTCACTGTCTGATATAAAATAAAGTTTATTTTTATTTTAAAAATAAATAAATATACAAAACAAAAATAATTGGAAGAGGACTTTTGGAAGACAACTAATTTTGAAGCAATTTTTTGCAATTATTCTACCGATTTAAATAGGATTGCAAAGGATCAAATATTTTGAAGGTGTTTTTTTTCAGTCTATTTATTTTTATTTTTATGTATTCTATATTGAAGCATTAGCTGATATTTAGGGAAATCTAAATTTATTTATTTTTGTTTCTATAGATTAAATTATTCAATAGGTAGTAAAAGGAAAAGATCAAGGAAATATGATAGAATAAGAGATGACAAAATGAAAAGTCATACAAAACATAATCAAAACCAACCTACTGAAATTCTTGAATAGGATGAGATTCATGAAGAAAATGAAAGTAATGAAGAGGAAGAAATTGGCAGTTCTACTAATAGAGACAAATTAGAAGGCATAAAAAATTTGGTAGATTTGGATGAGGAACTACTTTTTAACCAATTCCATCTAAAGATATGATAAATGATAACACTATCAGAAAGCATTATTAGAACATGTGGGATGAACATTTCAAGGATAAAAGTATATTTGGACAAGCACAATTATTTGTCAAGTTATTTAGGAGGAAAGATATGAGACCTATTTTGGAGTTGTTGGGTGTTGATAATAGGAAAAGCCATGTAGATAATATTAATAAAACAATAGTTGAAAACTTGCAAAATGATTATAACAAAATTGACAACACAACTTGAGGAGATGATTTGAGTAATGCACGTAGAGCATTGATTATATCTAGTAGAAAATTGACACATAGAAAATAGGTACATGCAATTTCTGATGTACTACATATATCTAGAAGAACTGTCTAGAGATACATCAAGAGGAGAAATATGCTAGATGATAACATTGAGAATAATTGGGTGAATATTTGTAGAGTTCCCCAAAAAGACATAATTTCTAAAGATGTAAAAAGACAAGTTATTGAATTTTGGACCACACATTCTCATGTTTCTTCCAATAGACATGATACTATACAAATTGAAGATCAAGAGTTAGGGGCCAAAATTGAATATCCAAACATTTCATACATATAACTCAAAGTGGATTATTTCAAAGATTCAAACAAGAATTTTCAAATGTCAAAATATGTTAAAGGATGTTTGAGAGTTTGTGTCCTTCCTTTGTATGCATAAATAAGATGACTGAAACTTGTTTTTATTGAAATCATGTTTAATTTGGTATACACTTGGAATCATATAAAAAATTCATGGCAGTACTTGATCCTAGTTTGGTCATCCCTAGCAGTACAACAAAATTTGTGAGGTCCATATTATGTGATAAATTAGAAGATTCAAATGAATTCAAAGTACAATGCATGAAAAATCAGTGTGAAGATTGTGGAGATTTACGCAAATTTTCTAAAATTATGCAAGTTGAGAATATTAATGAATCCACACCAGTTTCATGAATGAGATATGAATATGAGATATACCAAAATAAGATAGGAGACGAATCTAGAAAAAATGTATTGAAGGAGAGTGAATTGCATTATGATTAGTTCATGACCAAGTCTCGTCCATTGATATATCCACATATCCAACATTGTCATGGGGTATGATGGAAAGATAAATAGTTTTGTGATTCCAAAAATTATTTTCCACCTGGTTGTATACATTTAGTAGTAGATTTTTTTGAAAATTATGCATTTGCACCTCAAACAGAGTTTCAAGGGCAATATTATCATTCTAAACAAGTTGCAATATTTGTGTAAGTGACCTATAGACATGCACAATTTGAGGTGGATTAGACAAAAAGGTTGGATGAAAATGAATGAATCATCATCAAAGAGGTTCATTTTTATATTAATGACGATAGAGTTCATGATAGGAGTTATGTGGCTCATTATTTTGCAATGTTCTCTAAAGATCTCATAAATTATGGAATAAATGTTTTAGAGCACTAGATTTAGTCTGATGGATGTGTAGGTTAGTATACACGAACTTACACATTTATTTATCTTTATTTTAGCTTATATTTATTTTGACATGTCTATTTATATTTGATACATGTACATGGATAATTGTAGATACTTATCATGTTTCATGCTCACAGGACAATTCAAATCCGCAAAAGCATTTAATCGGTTAGCAATGCAACATGCTAGAACCAATGTTAGGTTTTTATGAAATTTCTTTGAAAGTGGACACAGAAAAGGGGAGCATGATGGAGTAGGAGCATGTATAAAACATGTGCTTTGACAACATGAACTTGCAGTTAAATATATGCATTTTTAATGTGCATGTTTAATACTAGTACCATATATATATATATATATATATATATATATATATATATATATATATATATATATATATATATATATATATATATATATATATATATATATATATATATATATATATATATATATATATATATATATATATATAATGTACATACAAAGAATAGGATAGAGAGTGCAAATCAAATTTTTGAATGGTGCAAAGTTCATTTTGCTACTCGAGATACTAAATACAATAAGCATTACTTTTGGGAGGTGAAGGGTGAAGTAAGTTATATTTATTTTTAATGTATTTTTAAAATCAAGTTGAGTTTTTAATTAAACATTTATTTTGAAATATGATAATTATTTTTTGTATTTGTAATAGATACAAATCGATCTAATCCTTATAATTGTCAAACGATTCTTGGTATTAGAAGTTTACATCAAGTGATGACTATAGGAAACCATAAACCCCCAGTAATTAAAGTAAGAGAGAAAACATGTTTTTGTGATGACTACATTAAGGACAATCCAGTGAGTGCATGTGAAAATATTATGAATGGATATGTTTCACATTGGGATTTGAAGGAGATAGTTAGAAAGCCTCCTTTTGAAGATGCTGACATTGACATTGACATTCATGATCCTATATATTCAGCTGATTATGAGTGCATTTCTAGTTTAGTTATGGTAGGTTTGTGTGCATATACAAATATATATAAATTAATATACATGTATATTCATTTAAAATTAATTTATATTTATCTATATTTTTATATACATGCAAGATATATTTTTGCAGTTCAAGCCTTACTAGATAATGTGAAAAATGCGGACTATTATCTTTTAAGATGCACAAAAGCAAAACACAAGTTGCTAGAAGGAACTATAGATGCTGATCAATAGCCATATCCAATTAGATCAGTTGTTATTGAAGGAACATATTATCAACAAACAAGGGTAACTAATAGTGGTATTGAATTTATTGAATACAAGCTTGGAGGAAAGGTTTTACATTATAGTAACCATGTTATAGCAACCAAATTACAATTTGAAACAATAAAAAGAAGAGGACATCGTGGAAATCAAAAGTGAAAACTGCTTGTTGAAGGACATGCAAAACTTTTAGAGATAATAAAAACTAGAGAGGATCCTAACAATACATTCTTTGTGGAGCTCTAGTTTACCTATGTACTTATTGTGGAGCTCTAGTTCAGCTATGTCTATATAGCTCTTATACTTTCATATTTAAGGTTGACAGGATATTTGTTTTATAAATTTGTATACATTGGATCATTTATCTCAAGGATATGCAAAATTAGACATGTTTTGTTATTTTTAATTAAATTTGACAAGGATATCTCATTTAAGACCACATCTTAGGACCTCCCCTTAAGACAATCTCTTAGGACCTCCCCTTAAGACCACCTATTAGAACATCCCCTTAGTACCACCTTTTACCTGACCTCTCCTTAAGACAAACCCTTTAGTATTTGTATGTATTTATATGTACATGTTAGAATTATTTTAGAATAATTGAGAGGGGGGGTGAATCAATTATTCAAGGTCCAATAATGTCTAATACAATTTTTTTTAATAAAATGAGGTTGAATCAGAAGTACTAGCTTTTTTTACTTTCTTATCATGCATGTAGTTAAACATTAAACAATCATGAAAAGTAAACATGCATCACCACATAACACTTGAGATTTTGGTGACCCAGAAACCTTCCAGGAATAAGAAGGTAAAATTGAGGTGGGGATGATACCCACAAAATTACTGCGTAATAGATTTTAACCACTTCTGATGGTTTGCCTTGTTAAAGGCCTACCCTATTAAAGGCTTTACACACTGTCAGATGTGACCCTGTTAAAGGATTTCTACACCCTGTTAGGAGTGTGCCCTATTAGAGGACTTATGAACATTCAACTTAGAATGGCACCCTATTAAGGGATCTACATAGAGCTGTTAGGCCCACCCAAGTCCATGGGATTTACAATCACCTTCTCAAAAGAATCTTTTATCCCTCTCTAAGGATCTATCCTTCTCCTGAGGACCTCTTATCCTTCTTCTTGGGATCTTCTATCCTTTTCCTAAGGCTTATCCACCTAGTTCTTAAGCTAACTTAGCAATGTAGGATTTCAATGTCTAATACAATGGTAAGAAAGTATTAGAAAGGTTTTGACCTAATAAAGATTGCAACTCTAACCTTGCAATTTTTAGATCACTCTTCAGTTCTTTTCTTTGCTTTGGCTTTTCTTCCTTGCAGTGATGACAACTTGTCCACCCTTCAATATCTATCTCCTTGAGTTCTTCCACTCATTATGCCAATGCACTCTATGGTCACTTGATCAACTCAGAGTCTTAATCCTATGTACTTACTCCTCACTATGTCCTCCTTTTGACACTTCACACTAGCTTTCTCTTGGCTTCTTCGCACGACCACACTTATGACCAACTCACTCTCTCTTGATCTCTAACTTGTAACTCCTTATAAAGAAGTTATGTTCTTCATTTCCTACTCAAATCTTCCCACTCATAAATTTGATTTGATCTGAGAGAACAATATTGTTTTTTCTCTCCAAATTGTTTCTTCTAGAAACTTCATGATAAGTCGATCAGTATTCGCTCAAAATTGGTTTGCATGGTTTACATGAAATTTTGTGACATCTACTCATCATCCTTATCATCCAACTAATTCACAAAAATCAATGTAACAAACTTATCGTTCTTGATCTGGAGAATCTTTTTGTCTTATCAATAATGCAACAACTCGGCATCATTGGTTTATTGATGCTTGGAACCTTCTCTGTTACTCAGTTTGTACTACATTTACTAATGCTTAACACCTTTTGTGTTACTCGACACCTGAAGGATTTCTTGGCACACATTGAAGTTGAACTTGCTTGGCTTTAACTAGCTTGCTTGGCACTCACAAATGAACTTAGTCAGGTTCTACAAATGACTTAGTTAAACCTTACATCTTTGATGTGTCTTAGTGTGTCCATTCCCTGTGTCTTAGAGTATGTCATCAATACACTATTTCATCAATGGCTTAGCTGATCCTTATACTTCATTGCAACATCATAACTTCAACCTTTCTCTAGGTGCTCTAGTTACATCTTATTGATTGCCTCCTCCTTGTCAATCAACCAATTGTTAGTATTTGGATCACTTAAGAAATTGTCATTCCTATAAGTAGCAAGTTTGACATTAATGACAAAACAATGATTGAAAGCATTCTTTACCAGTTCCATCATTCTTCATTCATGATCTTTTAAATCATTTCCAATAGTACATTTTTTTATGTTTTCTTACATATGATTGTTAATGTTGTTATGTATTTATGTACATATAATCTTTATATGTTCTTATATGATACATTCTTTATGTTTATATATAATCATTTTTGTTCTTGTATGTATTAAATTTTATTAATTAAATGTTGTAACATGCATTCTTTAGGTCATACTATTTATATGTTCTTACATGTATATGTTATATTCTATGTTACATAGTACATGTTATATTTTAATTATTTAATGTTGTTAATTATAGTTAATTAAGACATGTCATTAAATATAGTTAATTATTCTTAAATTAAATATAGTTAATTATACTTAGATTAAATATAATTAATTATACTTAAATTAAGGCATGTCATTGAATATAGTTAATTATAGTTAGATTAAATATATAGCTAATTAAGACATGTCATTAAATATAGTTAATTATACTTAGATTAAGACATAAAAAATAGTAACATATACATAAACATGAATATTGAAAATATATACATGTATTAACTTTTATTAATTAAATGTTGTAACATGCACTCTTTAGGTGATAGTCTTTATATGTTCTTATGTACATGTATATGTTATATTCTTACTTATGCATTACTCTAGATATTCTTATAACATATTAATTTTAGGATCTCCCCTTAAGACATGTCATTAAATATAGTTAATTACATACTTAGATTTTAAGGTATTAAAAACAATGACATATACATTTAAACATGATTATTGAAAACATACACGTCTACATTTAACAAGAACATATTTACATACATCTATGAAGTAAAATGCATAAAAATATCATGTATCAAATGTCTAGAAATAACATATATAAAACATCAAAATAGATCCATATAAACATGTATTTGGAAATAATATATAAAACATTAAAGTGTCCATGATATAAACATGTATCTGGAAATAACATATAAAACATCAAAGTGTCCATATAAACATGTATCTAAAAAATAACATATAAAACATCAAAGTGTCCATATAAACATGTATAGATCTGGAAATAACATGTGTGTAATAAAATAAAAGGCCATGATGATAATCAGCTACATCCCCCTTCTGATCCTGGCTATCCCCAAAAGGGTCTATTAGCTACTTCTAAACCCTATGCCAAATGATAGCAGACCATTTAATTATGTACAGATAAATTATATCAAGATACATGTATATAAATTTTATATATATATATATATATATATATATATATATATATATATATATATATATATATATATATATATATATATATATATTGTAACATACCTGAGACTCAGGACGTGTAGGATTTGTCAGTGTCTACAGATCAATAAAACATAACATACTACCACTCAGACCCTATAACACATACACAAACACACACACACACACATATATAAATTTAAACATATAGACATATTATTTATCATAATTAAAATAAATTTAAATATATAGAGATATTTACTATAGCAATGTGTAATGCTCTATCGATCTAACTGATATCCAAATCATGCAATTAAAAAGCACTATCAGCATCCAAGTCAATAGTGTGGCCTTGGTCTAAAAGCATGGAGGTAAATAGACCAGGCTGTCTAGCAGTGACATCCTTAGTAGGGGGGGTGTTTTAGGGTCTTGAGTAGCTAGGGCTGGTGCTATAGCCTGGGCCTGTGTAGTAGCAGGAGTAGTAGAAGGTGCAGGAATGTCCTCCTACCTCTATGAACCAGGCTTTGGTCCTACTATACATGAAAAAATATGACTAATCTAAGAGGAGGTGTCACAAAGTGGAATCCTTGTGACTATAGATAATGCTCGATATGCATCTAAAAGATCAAATGTTGAATATGATCCCAAATGCCACAAGGCATCCGCCTCTGAGACTGCAGAAACCTCTAGTGGAGAAGGTATGTCTACTACTCCATAATCATCATCAAAAAGTGTGCTAGACGATGTAGCTATAGGAACAGTACCTCAAGAGAGTAGCATATATCTACCACACTAATCAGAAGAAATCTTGTGCAACTATGTGGTGATGGTGGCGATGCTCAAATAAATATGTGTCCTAATTGTGTCATCAAGAACACTCTACCCTACAACAACCATCGATGGACCTCTTGGCATAACCAAAAGGTTTGGACCCACCATTTCCCATTTGATAATAGGCATAGGAGTGTCTGTGGGTCTAAATATGTCTAAAAGTATCCCCAAACCTTGCCCAACATGCCCTGGATAATCTGTGTAGTTAACATTGTAGTGTAAATGAAATTTTGCAAACAATTGTTTGCAGAAATAGAGAGGGAACTCATCCTTCTGTGGCCATCTATGATGAGTGGCCAACCAGTGAGGATACATGAATGGTGTGACAAGCTGATTAGTACACTTTGTCACAGAGTAGCCTCTAACTCTACACTGATCTCTATAAAATGGAAACATGGTTTTCACCATGGTAGTGAAAACCTCAGTGTCAATCTATGTGTACTTCACAATGCTAGTGACACTGTGAGATAGAGAAGAATAAAATCTCTCAATGCTCATATCATCAAAAGGGTTGTATGATTCAATGGTCTGAATCATATGAAACAACTCCTCTCACATCACTATGATCTTCTCCCTAGTAGGGATGGTGGTAGAAGAGGAAAGTGAGGTGTCCAAAACCTCTATAGCATGAGATAATCTCACAACTATATCTCTAAATAACTGCTCTCTATCCTGAGTGGAGAAGGTCAATCTATATGCTATACCAGACTCAACACTCTGATCCCCTATATGGACACTAGCATCCCCTCAAGATGCAAGACCATGATCCCTAGAACTAGATGCCATAATGTATATATGTATATAAATATGAGGATATGAATGTGAAGCTACAAGACTAATGAATATCTAGAGATGTGCACATGCATATATATACAAATATAAACATACAAGTGTATAAATTAAAATAATTAAAAGTTAAATTTAATTTGAAACACATGTACATATAAATACACAACATTAAATGTATGGCATTATTCAATCATGTAACATGTATGTATTTTTAAACAAATCATCTTAGAGACCATATCTAATGTATTGTAACATGCTCATGCAAATGTGAAAAATAAATATTCATACATGTACATACATATATGTGATAAAAAAAAAATTCTTGATTAAATTATAACTAAGTGTACACATGTATATGCAATAAAAAAATAAAATTCTTGACTAAATTTAAGATTTTGATGTAAATACTTTGATTATTATGGGGAGTGTAGATGAGAGTTCTAGGACATAGGGATAGAAAAATTACTAAACTAAAATAATAAATTAATAGATATATTTATTTTCATATTTGTGAATTTAGTGCAATTTAATTTATAGTTCAATCTAATTAATATGGGCAAAAATACCTACAAATGTATCATAAGAGGTCCTTATGTGTCATTTGGTAATGTAAGAATAATTGTTACCTAATAAGACCTATTATATCATAATAATACATATTAAGACTTATTAGAACCTATAAAAAATATTATGACCTATTAGGACTCCTATGTCCCTTTAAGAAACACATGTATGGATAACATACCTAAAAATGTATCATAAGTGATCTGTAATGCCCCGCCAATGGATCCAAAGAATTTTACTAAGTTTGCCAAACATTTTTTTTTTTTAAACATGAAAGATAAAACCATTCATAACATTTGCGGAAGCAATAGCAGCAATTCAAATGAAAATAAACATAACATATATACATAACAGGCTACATTCTTTAAAGATCCCTTAACGTTGTATCACATCTAAATTAACTATTCATCTAACATCCCATCCTTATGAAATAACAATGATACATCCAATGTACTTAAACAATATACAAGTGTCCTTTAGTAATTATATTTAGTTTAGCTCAATCATCCACTGTACATATCACAAGGTATGAAAAGCTTAAAAGAATAAACATCCAAGTAAATAAAGTACATCATCATCATCTAATATTAATCCATGATGCAATAACATAAATGAAACCACATATCATACATGATACATCATCACAAAAGATATAAGCATCCATCATAAAAGATAACCATATATCACAAACATAAATAACTAAGTGCACGGTTCCTCCCAAACATAAATAGCATCATTAGACCATCGTGGATCCTAGCCATCCCTCCATGCATAACATTTCAAAGCACCGAAAATATCATCGGTATTAACATAGTAGGAATTCACTCCTAAAACATCCTACTAACATGTAAAGTAAAGCATAATAAATCATCAACTAACATATGCAAAGTAAAGAAAATTATCAATATAAGAAACATATCAGTAAATACATCCATCATAAGGTATATTATCTATCATAATGCTCCAAGAACATAATGAAGAATAAATACCAACTAAGGATACTCCAGCCACGGTGTCTCGGACGGATCTCAAATGATAAGAGTGAAAATACACTACCACCCGACCGCATGGAACCTAAGTGGTCCACTCCCACCGTGTTGAGGAGATAATCTCAAGTCCCAAATAGGATATCAATACACATAGCAATAAAAGTTTAGGAATATTAAAAGTATACTAACTCAAAGGTTCCAACACACACAAAATTGACATCTAATTCCCAGAGGCACACAATGACATGTAGGAAACCTACTCTGTAAGCGGGAAAGTGTCATCGCAATTATCACGTACAAGTTACCCTAGTAGTTAGCTAAACTCCACGGGTCCATACTGATCTCATGCGACCACTAGTATCCTCTCATATTGATGAGGCATACTACGGAATGCAAGGTCGCAACCATGTGTTCTCACTACTCCCATCCTAGCCTATACAAGCACTCAAGGCATGGGCGAGAACATCAACAATTATCTTTTTAGGTTCATTTAATCCCCATTTAGTGTGTAAATGTTATCACTTATTAACCAAACTTACAATGAGTTACCCTGGTAGCCACTTAGGGCCCCGACCCCCATTGCAAGCCACTTCCCGACACTACAAGTAGATTACCTACCCTAAGCTCATGGAATCATAAATCTCAAAATCACAAAAGATAATCCATAATAAAATCATCAAATATGATAAAAGCATCAAATATGCATAATAAGAATCATCAAATCTCCAAGATAAGAATCATCAAATCTCCATGAGCATCTGAGAAAGAATCCATAAAAAATCATGACCACAACAGTTCTCTATTGGCAACTAAAGGCATCACTGATAATCATAATAATCATTGGTTCTCAATAACCAAAATATATCTCAAAATAAATCACCATATCCATTTGTTCTCAACAAGCAACCAAGAATATCTCAAAATCATATTGATCGAAGACTCCAAAATGGTTGAGTCAAACATGTCACAACATGACATCATCAAGAAATAAATTCACATTTTAGTCCCATCATGGCGACTAGAAAATAATCCCAGGATAATTGATCGATGACTCAAAAATGATTAGCTCAAGAGTCTCATACATAAGAATCTCAACTAAAACAATTAGTAATTACAAACATTTCATAGAGCATACAATCACATTACCATGGTTGGGCTTATAAAGATCGAGACCAAATAAGATCAACATGCCATCATATCTCATAACCCCCGAGCCTCTGGTAACAACCTAGGACTGGTCAGCACTAGTCAACCCAAAACCCAAAACAAGAAGCATAAAGAATACACGATGCAAACACATGTTTTAGTTTACTAAATTAACATAGTTGAATAATGTGTAGGGGTTTCCAATTTTTTGTTTGCAAGTATACTTCAAGTGTTTTAAGTTTCATCATTTGACCTACAAGTCAACCCAATTGTTCTCCGATAGCATTACCCTTCCATTATTAAGAATTACATTCTAAGAATAACTTTAGGATAAATATTCACTAAACTGATCATCATTGACCTTAGTTAAATTGTCTTTTATATTTAACCATGATCCATATTCTAATTGATTAACCTTTCAACTTTTTTTAAGATCATTATTCGTTATATTATAAGAGGACCAATTATCATTCTTCGAATAAGAGATTATAACTTTATTAAAATGATCAATTACATCAATCAATTAACATAGGTCCATATTCTAATAGTCCTCAATTAAGCACTAAGTCTTCACCATTAAATATCTAAGGTCATCATTCAAGTCATAAGAATAAGACCTATCAACTTGATATCAATATTTCTACAATCTTATTAAAAGAATTATATCAATTAAATCTTTATTACTTAACTTAATTGTTAATTAAATCTAATTAACTCTCATTGATTGATTTAATTAATAATTACATAATCATAGCAACGTTCCAATTAATATCAGTTGACTAATAACTAACTAGAATTCAGTATAATTTTATACTAACCAAATTCATCACTCTTCAACAAAGTTTCCATTTATATTTTAATAATAACAAGTTATAATAAATCCCCGATACCAAGTATTATTATCTCAAATAAGTTTCCCCTATGTACGTTGATTCAGTTAATTGATACTCCTCTGAATTATTAATCAATTCAATTTGATTAATATCTTTTACAGTACTTCAATCATTAACTAATCTCATTTAGAGTAACTCTGTTCGTATTAGTTGATAACTATTTAAACTATTTATACTATTATTTATAAATAGTTTGTTAGACCCAACAAACATTAATAAATAATAAACTTATCACAACTATAAATAATCAATTTAGAGAACTTTTACATAGAACTTCATTAGTTAACTCTTAATACCATTAAGGTATTCAAACGTATTAACCAATAACATAATAATTCAATCTTAATCCAATATCATTCAGAGTTTCTAAATTTAAATCAACATAATATAAATTATCATCTTACAATTATTTAATCAATATTAAAATCAACCATTAGACTCCATTTTCTAATTGTTCTAATAATATTTTGTCTATGTAAAAGTTGTTTGAAAGAGATCCCTATCACAAACCAATAAGACTCATTGTAGATTTTAACATGAATAATCTCCAAATTCTTAACATTATCATCTTCATTAAGAAACTCTAAAATTGTTTAATATATATTAAATAGTATTCAATATAAATTATAAAAAGTCCACTATATAAACTATATTAAAATCTCTTTTCTTTTAATTTTCTCTCATCCATTTACTTAGATTGAATAATAATTAATTACACTTCTTCTACTATTAATTAATCTTAATTAAATTTGATTTAATTAGATTAGATAATAGACCATATAAAACTAATGCATATTAATAAGATTCTAATAAGGGAAGATTGCAATAATATCTTTAATTCATTCCATGCTTGATATATTATTTTTGTGAAGTTTAAGCATAAAGAACTCTTGGTTATGAGAAATGAAGAAATATCTGTCCTTGAATAAAACAGTCTCAGTACGACGGCTATATCTCCCTAATGAACTATTGGATCGGGCTGAAATTTAAATATGTTGGAGAGGGCCAAGTTGCGCCGATTCTAACTAGAGCGATCGAATAAATTCAATCACGATAAAAAGTTATGAATGACTGAATTCGGGTCTATCCAAGAGGCAACGACAGGACAATTTGTGATGAATTAAGAATTTCCTGCTAAAATAATTGTTCTCTAAATTTAACCATAAAAGGGTTTGTTCATATGCATCTAAAAATATAATTGATAGAAAGATTACATCTAATTATTCGAATTTTCAACTTAGAATTTCTATTTTAATTCCAAATCTTGTATTTCTAATTTAATATAAATTTGAACCCAAACCTGATTAAAATCTAATTTTTTTCTCATTTGAAACTAGGATTTTTCATTTGTTTTTCTTCTCATCCAAATAAAATATCTAGATTCCAATTTCAAATAGTAGATTCAATCACAGAGAGTATTCAGACACATAAAACAGAGATGATGAAGACAGGAAGAGAAAGAGTGCAAAGGGAATATGAGAATATCACGAGTGCACCTGGACATTGATGCTAATTTGTCATGCCTCAGAAGTTTATAGAAAATTCCTTCCTTCTCCATCATTCGCAATTCCTCCAAGAATCCAAGCCGATCGAATCCTCCAAGTGATTAGAAGTGCTAGAAGGAGCATAGAAGCAAGTAGAAAATATATGAGCATATGAATCTTCTCTCCTGCATGTAAGCTTTGAAGCTTCTATTTTAACTTGTAGCTCGTGGCTTCCATTAAGTTTGTAGCTTCCATTAAGCTTTTCATTTAAGCTTCTATGAATGCCTGAATATCAAGAGCTCTCAAGAAACCTTTGGAATGCTTCTTGAAACCGCTGAAAAGGTGTCACGAACTAAGCATCGATCTTTTCCAATTCTTTTTTATGAGTCATAGAGTTGTAGACACCTTGTGCTTAATTGATGCACTAACCCCCGTGTTGTTGACACATGTTAATTCCCATGCAAGCTTATAACTCCAATTTACTTTTCTCTTTCCAGTTTAATTTATTTATGCACTAACTTTAATATCTCCACTTTTCAATCTTAATATATTTATATTTTAATCATATGAGATTTAGAATCTTTTAATAATTTAAAGTATATTTTCCACTTTTAAATTTCATTGCTAAAATATTTATTAGCTTTAATAAATATATTATTTAGTCATTTATTTAAAAATGAGCTCCAAATATATTATTAAAATAAATGTTGTCACATTCCAAATTTAAACTTTTAACTTTTATTCTCAAATTTAATTAAATTACCAATTAATTAAATAAAATAAATATTAAAATACCATATTAATTTTTTATTTAATTAAACCATTAATTAAAATCTTTTTAATTAGGCTTAATTAATAGAAAATACTCCAAAGACTCACAAAGGTAAAAATATGAAAACTCATCATAGCCAAAATACATACAAATCAAATCAAGGGGTTTATATCACGAATTACATCATCTGACGCATTCAGAGGGTATTCAACTTAGATACTTATCCTAATTTTTCAATTAGAACAAATGACTTAAAGGGTTGGGATTTGGACTTGAGAATTTATCTCCCCTCTCTTATCATTGAGATAATGTGATAGGGTACGCTCATCCTGGCAATTCAGGGAAGTCGATACCTGATACCTGCAACCTGCATAAAAACCATGCATGTACATACAATATATAATGCTAAGCTAAACAGACAATGGCAAAAAGTGGTGCATCGTGTAGATCCCGACTAAGCAGGTGACTACGACTCCCTTCCTTTACCACATCAGAAATGCCATACAATAAGAAAACATGCACACCATACACATGCAAGTATGGCGTAAGTAACCATAATAAAACACATGAGATAATAAACCATCTAACTAATCATCATTAATAACTGAAAACAATGTAATGATCATCATGCATACATGAAATGTAGAGTCTAAGTAATCTCATCACATATCAACTGAATCCATAGCACAATATCTGATAATCTTATAGTAATGCTACTAACCATCAACATGAAACTAGCTCTAAAAGAGTTCAACAATGATAACAAAATGCGAACCAGGGGCAGGCACTACATGATCTTAATGTGTTTTTTGGTAACGCAAGACTCATTTTGACCTAACAATACCTATTATGTGACAGTAGAAAAATCAATACCTATTAGAATGTATAATAGACATAATGACCTAGTAGGACTCCCTAGGTCCCTTTAACATATATATGGGTAAAAATACCTACAAATGTATCATAAGAGGTCCTTATGTTCCATTTGGTAATGTAAGAATCATTATTACCTAATAAGACCTATTATATTCTAATAATACATATTAATACTTATTAGAACCTATTAAAAATATTATGACCTATTAGGACTCCTATGTCCCCTTAAGACACATGCATGTATGGATAACGTATCTAAAAATGTATCATAAGTGATCTTAATGTGTTTTTTTGGTAATGTAAGAGTCATTATTACCTAACAATACCTATTATGTGCTAGTAAACATATCAATACCTATTAGAACCTATAACAAACATAATGACCTAGTAGGACTCCTTAGGTCCCCTTAACATACATATGGATAAAAATACCTACAAATGTATCATAAGAGGTCCTTATGTGTCATTTGGTAATGTAAGAATAATTATTACCTAATAAGACCTATTATATCCTAATAATACATATTAAGACTTATTAAAACCTATAAAAATATTATGACCTATTAGGACTCCTATGTCCCCTTAAGACGCATGTATGGATAACACACTAAAAATGTATCATAAGCGATCTTAATGTATTTTTTGGTAATGTAAGACTCATTATTACCTAAAAATACCTATTATGAGCTAGTAAATATATCAATACCTATTAGAACCTATAATAGTCATAATGACCTAGTAGGACTCCCTAGGTCCCATTAACATATATATGGGTAAAAATACCTATAAATGTATCATAAGAGGTCCTTATGTGTCATTTGGTAATGTAAGAATCATTATTACCTAATAAGACCTATTATATCCTAATAATACACATTGAGACTTATTAGAACCTATAAAAAATATTATGACCTATTAGGACTTCTATGTCCCCTTAAAGCATGTGCATGTATGGATAATGTACCTAAAAATGTATCATAAGTGATCTTAATGTGTGTTTTGGTAATGTAAGACTCATTATTACCTAACAATACTTATTATGTGCTAGTAAACATATCAATACCTATTAGAACCTATAATAGACATAATGACCTAGTAGGACTCCCTAGGTCCCCTTAACATATATATGTGTGTAAAAATGCCTACAAATGTATCATAACAGGTCCTTGTGTGTTATTTGGTAATTTAAGAATCATTATTACCTAATAATACCTATTATATCCTAATAATACATATTAAGAGTTATTAGAACTTGTAAAAAATATTATGACCTATTAGGACTCCTATGTCTCCTTAAGACACATGCATGTATGGATAACGTACTTAGAAATGTATCATAAGTGATCTTAATGTGTTTTTTGGTAATGTAAGACTCATTATTACCTAAAAATATCTATTACGTGCTAGTAAAAATATCAATACCTATTAGAACCTATAACAGACATAATGACCTAGTAGGACTCCCTAGGTCCCCTTAACATATATCTATGGATAAAAATAGCTACAAATTTATCACAAGAGGTCCTTATGTGGTAATGTAAGAATCATTATTACTTAATAAGTGGCTCATAGAAATAATTTCAAAACTTTCTTAATCAGTGCAAACATAATGGGACAATGGGTTTAAAAAGTAGCAAATCCAAATGAGCACATAAGAACACCATAAGAAACTTGTTTAGGTAGCTTGAACTCTATTTAACTTTATAATTAGATCTACAACTAAATTTCATGAGTAGATTAAAATATTAATTCCTTAAACACTTTGTAAATGATATGTCATGTAGACTATGCTATTGAATCCTCAAGCACTCTATCATGAGTTGTGTAAGTGGTTTATTAGAAAGGAATCCTTAGAGTTCTTTTGAGTGACTTGTTTGAGTGACGTTACTCCATACACTTATCACTCTTGTTTCAATATCCTTATAGTTAGGGAACATTTAAAAAATCATTGTTTTAATATCCCCTTTTGAATATTTCATTACAATCTCACCTTATAGATTATTACATTGTCTATTGGGCACATATCTTACCTTATTTTGTATTCTTCATTGATTTGTGTTCTTGAAGTTGGTTGATTCTCCATATTTTTATCTTTATCAACCTATTATGTTTGGGGCATGTGTGTGTGTGTGCGTCTATCTTGTTATATGCTTTATTATTTAAGCATAATACTATCAAGCATAAATATATACATAAATGAGTTTATTCAAAGGCATCATTGTATTCCTTCCACACTTGTCTTTCTTGTTCTCTAACTCATATTAGTAAAAGTTTTTTGGGATATTGTTACTATGAATTAAATTGTAAATAAAAATAGATTCTTTTTAATTGAGTGAATTTTACCTCAAAATATTTATTGTTCTACTAATATGGTGCCTGATTAATTATATTAATCTTACTTGCTATAAGATCGAACTAGTTGTTAAAATGAACATCGTGAATACCTAAGTGTGGTTCATTCAGTTAGGAAAGTGCCTATGTTATGGTTAGAATGTGGTATAGGTTATGATTGTAGTTGATATAGGGTTATGTTAAAAGGTTTATTTAATGTCAAAATTAATTTCACCATAAGATATTACTATTTCGCCTAGTTCCATCAGGTTATGTTAGGAACTGGACAATGTGCCCTAAAGTTTTTCTACATTTTTAACTAATGTTTTTCTACATTTTTACCTAATTTTTTTCCACATTTTTTAACTAATTTTTTTTTTACATTTTTACCTAATGTTTTTCTATATTTTTACCTAATGTTTTTCTACTGTTTTAACTAATGTTTTTCTACATTTTTACCTAGTGTTTGACTACATTCTTGCTTATGTTTTAAATAATTAACTAACTAATTAATTAAAGTACCATTCTAAAACAATTTAAAACAATTTAATTAATTTAATTTCTAACAAATTAATTAATTAAAATAATTAAAATATATTAAAAAATTAACAATTCTAAATATTTCACTCATAAAATAGGTAAAAAATAATTAATTTAAGTACCATTAATATTTACTAATCAAAAAACACATTAAAATCCTTAAAAAATGGAAAAGCAAAACCCACTAACTTGTTACGGCTGAAAGACCTAGACCGCTCTCCAAGAACTCAAGAGCCGTGACACTCAAAATGATAGCTACAAAGGGTTTTTCAGCCATTTTATAAAACTACTAGGTTTCGGCTGTAACTGTTTCAGCCATAACTCTTCCAGCTGAAATTGTACACACCATGTGGGTGCGCAAAACCACCACATGTGTACGGCTAGAACTATTCTAGCTAGAACTATTATAACTGAAACTATTGTAGCTAAAATATCTTTTGGTATCACCAAAGGTGACACAGGTTTGTGCTTCCACCCATATAACATAGCTTTTACCTTATTGTTACCTAGCTTTTACTTAACTATTACCGAGTTACAATATTAAGTAGATACCATGAAAATCAACTTGCAACATAAAAAAATATTCATGCATTTGATACCATGATTTAACATGGGAACCCTATAGAGGGAAAAACCACCTAGGAAAAACAACCTAAATAATTCCACTCTTTTAAAGTGAGCTCTGCTAGGAGCCAACCTTGTTAATGGTTTGCATCCACATTTTTAGTGTGACCTTGTTAGAGGGTTTTAACATAAAAATCAATTAGACCTTATCGCTCCTTGATCATGTCTAAAGAGTAGTCTACTCTAAAGGACTTACAAACATCACTAATCGATATCACCATATAGGATTTCATAGACTTGTTAGGTCCACTTGATTAGGATATATTTTTGCTACAATTGTAAGAAAATAAAAATCAAATGATCTGTAAGATTTAGCACTACCTTTCTTGTTCAGATCTCTATTCTACTTTTTCTTTTCCTCTTCTAATCTCCATTTGGTTGATTCACTTCTTCACACTTTCAATTTTTCTCTTACTCCTTTTTATCTTGCTTCTTCTCTACTCAGTTCACCTTTCTTCTTTCCTTCTCCTTGCTTTGTACAAATATCCAACTCAACAATATTGACCAATAACCAAAAACTCATTCCAACATCTCCTTAAATAGTGAAATCTCTACTTTTAGATTCTTCCAAGTTTTTCTACTTAATGACATCCATCAATCATAGATTCAATGGATTTAGTCACTTAGAAAATAGAACTTTCATTGAAGTTTGTGCTCATCCTTATCCCTCTTAAATCTCCATCATTAGATGTTCATTGAATTTTTCTAGTCATAGATGTTATAACAAACTTTTCTTGTAGCCATTCTTTATTTTCATCATGATTCAACCTTAGATTCCATCTTTCTTAATTTATTCTTCTAGCTCATAATCAGTGAACATTACATTTCACTTGGGAAATACATTGCTCAATTAACATATGAATTACTTAGTTAACACTAAACTTCAACTTGTCTTTTCTAATGCTCAGCTAAAATTGTACTCCTTTTTCCACCATGTCACTCAGTGTAGCTTGTATAGCTCAATAATTACATAGAAGTCATCATTACATTACAGAATTACATTCAATTTTTAAATAATCAAACTAATATTACATTATCAATGTTCAACTCATTCAAGTGCCCATTGAATACCATACTTATCAACTCTATCATCATCATACTTTCTTCAAATCCTCTTCATGAATCAAATGATATCGCACTCTATTGAATTAGCATAATATCTAGCCAACTAAGAATCTAACATAAATTACAACATAACAAATGATATTGTTAGGATTAAACCATAGATAGAAATAACAATTACATGCAAATATAACCAATAATAGAAAATAATAGATCACACAAAAAAGAACACAAAGCACAAAGATTTAACTTGGTTCACCCAATCCCTGGGCTACATCCACTCTAAAAAATGTCCAATATTTTTAAGATCTAGTGATTATAACCTGATTACAATCCATAATCCCTTACAACTCAATACCACTACAAGAAACAATTTTGCATCACACCTTATGAAATAATCCCTAACCCTAAGCCCTTTTATACAAGTATTTTAACCGCTTTAGGGTTATAATTAATAATTATATGTCAGCCAAAAATCTTGATAAAATAGGGCCCAAAGAATTTATGAAGTATGTATAGTACTTTCTTGATTAGTCACCACAATCTAACAATCTCCCACTTGGGGATTGATCAAGCTCCACACTAAACAACAATCTCCCACTTGGAGACTGATCCTATAGTAATACCACTACCACATGGGGCTCCCACTGGATCAAACCACCCTAGACTCTACTTTTCTTTTATTCATATTCAGTCTAGAAGACCAACTGAAGTTGAAGAGGAGTTCAACTTTTCCCTTGTTACTACCTTTGTCAACATATCTACTAGATTTTCATTGGTATGTATCTTCTCTAGCTTTAACTATCCATCCTCCAAAATTGACCAAATAAAATGGTACCACAACTGTATGTGTTTGGTCTTTGAATGTAAAGCTAAATTTTTTGCAAGATAAATGACACTCTAACTATCTGTGAACAAATAATTATCCTTCTGAGGATGTCCCAATTCTTGCAAGAAAAACTGAAGCCATATCATCTCCTTGGCTACCTCTATAGAAGCTACATACTCCGCCTCTATAGTGGATAAAGCATTAACCTTTTGTAACCTAGAAACCTAGCTCGCGACTACCCCACCAACAGTAAAGACATAACCTGTAGTACTCCATCTGGTATTAATATCCCCTACCAAATCTGAGTCAACATAGCCCTATAAATCAGTAGTAGAGCCCCCAAAGTGTAAACACTTATTGGACGTTCCTCTCAAATATCTGAGAATCTATTTGACTGCATTCCAATGCTCAATTCCTGGATGACTCATATACTTCCTAACAACTCCCGCTGCATGTGCAATATCTAGCCTAGTACATACTATAGCATACATCAAGCTTCCTACAACTAAAGCATAGGGTACCTTGTACATCTTATCCTCCTCTTCTTGTGTCTTGGGACACATCTCCTTAGTCAATTTCAAATGACTAGGTAAAGGTGTGCTGATAGCTTTAACATTCTCCATAGAGAAATGTTGCAACACCTTCTCAACATAATCAGCCTAAGATAGCATCAATGTTCTATTTTTCCTATATCTACAAATCTTCATACCAAGGATTTGTCTTACTGCCCCCAAATCCTTCATAGAAAATGCATGTGCTAATTGACTTTTTAGCTCCTTAATGTGATCCATGTTAGACCCAGCTACAAGCATATCATCAACATATAAACATAAAATAATGTAGCTATCATCATCCAACCTCTTAAAGTAGACACAATGATCTGAATGACACCTACTGTAACCATGCTCATGCATAAAACTATCAAATTTTAGATACCATTGCTAATGTGCTTCCTTTAAGCCATATAAACTTTTCTTCAATTTGCACACTAAGTTCACCTTACCTTTGTCTGCAAATCCCTGTCACTAAGCCATATATATCTCTTTATCCAAATCACCATGAAGGAAGGTTTTTTTAACATCTAGCTACTCTAAATGTAAATCTTCAGTAGCCACTAGAGTTAAAATAGTATTGATAGAAGTAATTTTAACAACAGGATAAAATATCTCATCAAAATCAATTCCCTTTTTCTATGCAAATCCTTTTACAACTAACCTGGCTTTAAATCTTTTCTTACCTCCATCCTCTTCTTTTAACCTGTAAACCCACTTATTCTGTAAAGAATTTTTACCTACAGGAAACTTGCACAAATCCCATGTCTTGTTCTTTAGAAAAGAGTTCATTTCATCTTTCATTGTAGACTCCCACAAAATCTTAGTATCCACTTGCATAGCTTCATCATAACTTTCAAGTTCACCAACATTAGTAAGTAAAATAGAATACAAAGAGGGAGAAAATATTTGTGGAGGTCTAATTTTCCTTGTTGACCATCTAACATTCACTGGTGTGTGTGGAATTTTTTGTTGCAATTGTTGCACATCATGAGGAATGGCTAGAATATTAGCTTTTGGTGTATCACCCAACACTACATAATCATCTTCTTTCTTCTCATGTTGCTGCAACAAATCTTTGCACAACACTTTCTCATTGAATATGACATCTCCACTTCTTACAATTTTATGATTCTCAAAATCCCAAAGCCTATAACCAAACTCATTAATGCCATATCCAAAAAAATGCATTTCTTTGACTTAGCTTCTAGCTTGGTTCTATTTTTAGAATCTATGTGAGCAAATGCTTCACAACTAAAGGTTTTGAGAAAAGAATAACTCACCTTCTTACCAGTCCATGCTTCCTCTGGAATACCACAACCCAAAGTAGTAGAGGGACCTCTATTAATCAAATATACAATAGTACTGATAGCTTCCACCCACATGTGTAAAGACTCTGACCGTAGGGGTCTTTCTCTAGTCGGCTCCTTAGGGTTTTTCCCTAGTCAGCTAATAAGGAGGTTTTTTTAAAAAAAAAAATTGTATATAAAAATGAGTTTCATTTTTTACAATTTGCATTTATGTGAAATCAAGTTATTGGCTTTTGAATTGGGAAGAAAGAAATATTTGACAAACTTCAACCTATTTTCGAATTTTGGAGGAAGAATTTACGACATGAGCAATAAAGATAAAAGAGCAAATAAATATGCACAAAGAAGAACTAAGGAACAAGAAGATGAAAATCATCAAAAAATGCTAGCAAGATACTATCTTAGATTAGGTACACATGCACAATCTTTTTTCCAACGTATTTAATTAGTTTATTTAGTTAGGATTAGGGTTTAAATCCTATTAGGAATATGATATTTATCTTAAATTAGCATTACTAGATTAACTTAATATTAAGAGTTTATTTGAAATTATGTTCATATTTAGGCCATTAGGGTTTATTCAATTATGTCCATATTAGTCCTTAGGGTAAATATTACATTATGAATAAATTTAAATTATGAATTTATTTAGCATGGGAATTACCTTGTTTATTCAATTATGTTAATAATTTATAGTCCATTAAGGTTTATTAGATTATGATTAAATTTAAATAAATGAATTTATTTAGGACATAGTCAACCAGGACAACCTACTGACGTTGGACAAGGTTCATCCCAAGTTCAAATAGGTACATGTGCATCTCTTGCAAGTATATAATATAGATCTCTCTAGAATTCTAGGTCTCTATCAAACTTTATATCTTTAATTTTTAAATTTAGTGAGCCATATTTCCCCTTATAAACTTACTTGATTTTATTTGTTATATCGTGCACGTGCAACTCTAGTAGACGATGAAAATGTTGGACATGAGGAAATTGAAGATGAAGCAATGGATATTGAAGAAGGACCATCTGAAGGTTAGATAATTTAATCAAGTACATAGTATTTCACTCAAGTTAAACATGTATATATGTATGTACATATATGTCCCCTAAAAAGATTATATCTTAAGACTTTGTTTCATTTTTTCTTGTGCAGCTCGAGATCAAACAACAAATGAGAATTTTAATTTAGCTCAAAGATTGAAGAGAAAAATTGATCATAGAAACATAGATCATTTAATTGAAATGGATGTGTAAAAATTGAGAGAATATGCTAATCAACCTACACATACTACGAAGAGGAAATTGAATAAAAAGTCTAAAGACATAATTGCACAATTTGAGAATCTATCAACAGTGGAAACAACTCAACTATTATCAATTTCACTTCTTAAAGATGAATTAAAAGAGCCACTGAGACTATTGGGTATAGATACAAGTATAAAAAAGAGGAGGACTTCTAAACTAGAAAAAGATATTGTTGAAAGTGTTAAGGAAGGGTTACATTCCATTGGGAAAAAAACTAGATCTGCAGATAAATCCATTGCACGAAGAGTGATATTGACATCTATTTTAAATAAGAAAACATCCCAAAATAGAAAAATCTCTTCATTATCATCTCATTTTGGGTATAGTCAGAAGACAATACTACATTATCTAAAAAGGAGAAACAATTTGAATGATAGTACATTAGAAGGCAACTGGGCACTAATGTGTAGAGCTCCTTGATCTAACATGATTGGGGAAATAGTTAAGAACTTAGTTATTCAATTTTGGATTGATAATACTCGTCCTTCACCAAATAGAAGATATATCATCAAGTAGAGGATTGGGCCTAAGGAATATATTCAACACGCAAAACATTGGTTGGATGTCACTCAACATGAATTGTATCTCTCATTTTGTAATTTAAATCCTAACATAAAGATTGGACAAACAATGTTTGAAAGATTGAAGCCCTATTTTGTGAAGATAAATAAATCTTTTGAAATATGTTTTTGTCGATATCATGTTGAATTTGATCTATACTGTGAAGGGTTTCGAAAGATGATAGAAGAAAGTGGTGGAACTTGTCAAAATACTTTTCCTAAATGACTGAGTCAATTCATAACATCAATCTTATGTGACAAACCAAATGATTGTGAAATAGGTGAAATAGATTGCATAAGAGGAACTTGTGAAACATGTGGTAACTTGACTAAATTTCCTTTGAGAGAAGAAGATACTAATATGACAAGGATGGTAAAATGTAAGAGATATAAGTACATAAAGTCAGAAACAAAAATAGGAAAAGAATCAATAAGGTTAGAATATGTAGAGGATGAGATATCGGCTGGAGAATTTATGTCAAATTTTTGTAAATTGATTCAACCATATATACACCATGCATTTTTTTCTAAGTGGCAAGCAGAACAATTTCAAACACTAAGATAAACTTTCCCACTCGGAACAATTCTATCTATTGTTGACTTTGCAGAGAATTACTCTTTTGTATCTCAAAAACAACTTCAAGCAGAATACTACTATACAGAGCAGGTTACTATTATGGTTCAAGTGTCTTATCGACATGCACAAATTGATCTGGATGGTGTGGAAAGTACAGATCAAGCACGAGTCATTAAAAAAGAGTATCACTTTTATATTAGTGATGACAAAGAACATGACACACATTTTGTGGAACATTGTTTTAAGACATTTTTTGAATATTTGAAAAACAAAAACATTAAAATAGAAAAACATTTTGTATGGTCAGATGGATGTGCAACACAATTTAAATCAGCTAGACCATTTTATGCATTATGTAGATATCATTGATACCTTAATATACCACAGATTTGGAGTTTTTTTGAGAGTGGACATGGAAAGGGTGAGCATGATGGTGCAGGAGCTTGTACCAAACGTGCTTTAAGAAAGTATCAAATGGACTATAAAGGATATCACATTAATAATGCTCATGATGTGGTTGAGTGGTGCAAAACACATTTTTCGGTGCCAACAAATATAGATAACACATCATCACAAGCGGATCGAGTCATACCATTTAGAGTGTTTTGGGAGGTATTAGGTATATATAAATTAATTTGTTCATATTATTAAATTGAATCTTAAATTTATATTTACTATGTTACCTTAGATGATGTCTAACTAAATTATGGACCTTGTGTACATTCAGGTGTTGATAGAAGATCAATGCATGCATGTAAGAGGGTAGAGAAGACACAATCTTTGCATTCAGTTATGAGTACAAATAGTAATATGCGGTCATTGTACATAAGAGAATACTCATGTTTTTGTCCTAATTGTATTGATGAAGACTATGGTGGTTGCATTAATCAAGAACATGGATATGTGGGTGAATGGACTTTGGTGCCACTAGATGTTATTAATATGAATGAGTTTGAGGACGAAAACTATGATGATATTCCATTGATTTCTAGTGATTATAAGCATATTTCAGGATTGATTAGAGTTGGTATGTATGAACTATATATATACTTGGATCATGTACATGTATACATTTTTCATAATTTTGGTTAATTTTTATTATATATATGTACTTATGTAAATGACGTGTACCCATAATTTTGACATAAATAAGTTTGTGTAGGAAATGTTTTTGTAGTCATGGCAGAATTGTAAAATGTAGAAGGTGTTAGCTATTATCTATTACGTTGCACCATGGAAAGAGAGAAGCTAACAAAGACTGAAATAAGTGATGAAATTATTTTTCCCATAGGTTAGTATATAGTTGAATTATTTATATATGTATGTCAAGTATCTACATGTTTTTAATGAATTCAAATTCTCTAACTTAAATTCAAGATTGATGTATTTTTTAAATGTGTACATGTGCAGGTTCTATTTTTTTACAAGGAACATATTTGAAGCAAATAAAAGTACTTAAAAATGGGATTCATTTCACCGATTATCAACCTAACAATAAGGTATATCAATATAGTAACCATGTTATTGCCACTGGTCTAACTCTTCATCCAGTCAAAGGACCTGGAATACGTAAGTGGAGGCTCCATATTGATGATCATGAGGAAATATTAAATGTTATCCAAGAACGAGCTGATCTACTTGATATGAGATAGAAACAACTCCTAATTTGAAATGTAACTCAAGCACAATTTGAAATTTGGTTGAACAATCATTTGATCAATTTGAAATTTAGTGGAATAACTAATTTTCTAAATTGAACTTTTACTCTTCCATTTTGAATTTTCTAAAGTAACTACTTATAGAAATTATGAACTTATATGTATGTGTGTACACTAATTACCTGACATGTGCACCTTGAGGGAAAGAAATTCAAACACCACTTGTCTTAAGGGGATGAAATTAGGAGTTTGTAAAATTAATTATATTGAACTTTTCATTTCACTTAACTTGTCAATTTTAGGACACATGTACGCTTTCAATTTAACTAATTAGGATATGTGCTTTCAATTTCAGGACATGTGAGCTTTCAATTAACTAATTACCTGGCGTGTGAGCTTTCAATTTTAGGACATGTGAGCTTTCAAGTTCAAATTACGATTTGTTTAACTAAATTTTGAACATGTACATGTTTTAAGTTGGACTTGAATTAGAACATTGGGCTTAAGGGGATAAAATTATAGGATACATGTGTACTTGAATTAAAATTTCACTATGATTAAAATTTGAAATGTAGCTCAAGAACAATTTGAAATTTGGTTCAAACTATTTCAAATTTGGTTGAACAATTATTTGATCAATTTGAAATTTGGTGTCCAATAACTAATTTTCTAAATTGAACTTTGACTCTTTCATTTTTTAACTCAATGTCTTGAATTCGTTTAACTTTCTATTATATTGAACTTTCTATTTCATTTAACTTGTCAATTTTAGAACACATGTACACTTTCAATTTAACTAATTAGGATATGTGCTTTCAATTTTAGGACATGTGAGCTTTCAATTTAACTAATTACTTGACATGTGAGCTTTCAAGTTCAAATTGCAATTTGTTTAAACTAAATTTTGAACATGTACACATGTTTTAAGTTGGACTTGAATTTTAGAACATTGGGCTTAAGGGGATAAAATTCTAGGATATGTGTCCAAATAAAAGGGATGAGTTCTATAGATTTACTCGAGTTAGGAATTATGTACAACTAATTACCTAATACTTGAACATTTAATACATGTGATATATTGCCAGACATTTAAATTACATGAACTATATATATATATATATATATATATATATATATATATATATATATATATATATATATATATATATATATATATATATATATATATATATATTTAATCAATATATTAAACATGCACGTACATATCTAAATAAATTACTTACATATCTTAGATAGAAACAATTTATAATATACTAGATCTAGATCTAGTATGTACATTAGATTCCACAACATAATGTAACATGTATCAATCATCTCGAGAACAAATAACAAAAACATGTATCTATCTAGAGATCTATCAGAAGATAATATCAAATATAAATAGAATGCACACATGTAGACATGTAAATCCAGGTACATCTATATCAAATCAAATATAAATATAACATGCATCATGTGTGTATATAAAGTGTCTATCTAATATATATGAATGTCTCTCTAGATGAAAGTCTACAACAAATCATCTAGATAAAAAAAACTATAGATCATCAAGTGCAGGACTATCATCGCCACGTCTCCTCACAATGTGCTCTGAAGAGTGACTAGTATCAAGGTGCTCACTAGGATGTGTTGACCCCTATATATAAATTCAAGAGAAAGTGATATCAATACATACATATATTTAATCAAGAGAAAGTGATATTGAAATACATGTACACATAATCAAAACATAAATAAACATTACTCGTCCACTACTGACATCATCCAATGAGTCTCGACAATGTACATGATCTAGCATCAAAGCTGGAGTAAAAAGAGGCATGTCCCCCTACATTGTACATGTGCACATGCAACACATCAAATTAAAATTTTTCTACATGATTACATTTGAATCTACGTGCATGATATACATAAATGTGCACACATGCACATGTCTAAATTAAATTAGTTTGAAATGATTAAAATTTTAACATGAACAAAATTTTTTTTACCTATGTAGATGGTGGCATTTGATAATACTCGGACTGCCTAGCATCGATCGTGTCCACTAATGCATCCAGATTTCGCTTCGTCGCATTCAAGGTCAATCTTTGTGTCTACACAGGCCCCATGACTGGTGACTGGCACATGTCCTAATAATGACGAGCCAAGTGGACTATGTAGATGAGATGGCATACAAGTAGACTCATTACTATGTCAACAAGTTCATCCATCCTGTGGTTGACAAGCTCAAATCAACATCATCAAGGCCCACACCTGAACTCTGAGCCTGCACTGTAACACTGGCTGAAGGGTCTATGGTATGTATATGTCTCTCTAGAGAAAAAGAGTGGTCAGTAGATGGATCATCATGTGCACTACCACCATGACCACTACTTGATTGATGAGAGGAATATGGCTGAGGATGTGTCCTAGTACTACCATGGACACAGCCTCGAACATCTGATATGGGTATCCTAAGATGCTCTAATACAAATATATGTATCTAATAGATCCTCAGCCAGACCAATCATAGTATCTCGTGCCAACACTCTAATGAGACCCTCTAAGCTAGCCACTGAAGGGATGCCTACTGCACTGTACAAGTCTCCTAAAGATGAAGCATAGGATGATGATCCAGAATGTCGACAAGACATCAAATACTGACCAACCTCATCACTCGAAATAGATCTGACAGCTGCTGCAATCTCTCCAACTCCCTGAAGGACCCTACATAACTGAGTGCTACGCATGGCCTCATCAGCTGATGGACCTAACACAGGGGAAATAGCAGGTGCCCTCTCTTCAACAATCAATCTATGTGCTTGTGGGGGACGACCTGGATGCCTATCAGCCAATCTACCACACCCCTGTCCTAAATGTCCTGGTTAATCTGTGTAGTTCACCGCCCTACGTAAGTGAACCTTTGCATAAAGCTATCAGGCAAAATAGAGTGGAATTTGGTCATTATTTGGATAACGACCATGGGCAGCAACGAAGTGTGGGTATATCAATGCAACCATCTGTGGATCTGTACACTTAAGGGGAGAATACCCCTTCACATACTTTTATGAAAGATAATGAGGGAAACATTCCCTCTTCAAGACATCTTTGGGCACCAAGCCCTGCACCTCCTGGAGTGAAAGACCA